>OX376667.1:12076028-12676028 GCA_947386135.1 Melanchra persicariae | reverse complement strand
CTGCCAAAGATCTGCAAATGGCAGCCGGGACCAACGGCATAACGTGCTTTCCGTGGCACGGAGCAGTCTCGGCAAGGAAAGATGGTAACCCATCAACAGACCAACCTTGGTAAGCGTTGCCAAACCTTGAATATCGACCCATGTGCAAGTACTGAGCCCAAAATCTATATAAGGTAACGGAACAACGATGGCTTCCTTAAACTTAAAACGTACACCTACATTCCAAAGGTCCATATTAAACCCTCGATGCTAACAGTTCACAAACCGGTAATTTTACGTAATAACCGGTAACTTTACGAACGAGAAGTAAAACTCAGTAAATAGGGTGTAAAATGTAACGGTGAGAATTCCTAATGAATCGGTTACGTAAATAATTAATTAATTAATTTTATTTGTTACCTTTGTTGTGTACAGGTTGAGTTTTAACTTAGCTTTAGTAATTAACCTAGTTTGGCTTACCAAGGGTTCGCGTGACCCAAGGGTTGGCCTAGCAAGGCTTTTACCTAGCAAAACACAAAGTAACTTCAATTTTGACTGTCGGTGTCAAAAACTGCACAAACCACACGAGAAATACCGACTTCCATATTGGAAGTCGTTTGTATTTTTGTTAAAGTTTTTTTAACGATGTGAAGTTGAATCACGCTAGTCTAAAAAAATCCCATAAATTTCAACACAGAATTCTTATCATTTTCTTCCTTCCACAACATTCAACAGCTGTCAAATCCACCTGGTATCTAAGGGTTACCACGTGGATTAGATTTCAAGCAACACGCAAAGCAATGTAAGTGAAAAAACATTACCCTCATTCTCGGGCAGCCGGGTGAAAATGGCGAGCCATCGTGAGAATACAGCGCGTAGCACACAGGACTCCGCTGTAGTTCTCGTAGCGATCGTAGGCGAGGTGTTTGTGCTACGGTCTACGGATAAGAGGTGTGCTACGATTTTAAGTTCGAAGATTTTAAGTGGTCCTTTGGAATGAAAGGATTCATTTTATTTGAAAGAAAGAAAGATTATTTATTCAGTACATACAAGAAACATAGAAATATCAATGCTCCTCCTAGTGCCCTTTGCGTTCCAGGGCCGCGGTGACTTTTCGAACAAAATCCGCAACCCGTAACACTGGCAGGCTCTGGCCCTAAGGGGCCCCTTCTCCTATGCTGACATCTCTTTGAGGCGCGCGTGGAACACAACGGACCGTCGACCCAGGCCTGGCTTTGATCGGACGACTAGCGTTGGGTGGCTCACCGTCGCTGCCGCAGTCACTTATTCTCATAACCACCAAATATACTTAAACAAAAATCTTAAAAATCGGACGAGCCGTTTCGGAGGAGTGCGACCACAAACACTAGATTTTTATGTATAAACCTTTCATACATAGTCCCTATTAGTTAGTGACTAATGAATCTCCTGGTCGGAAATGAGTTTAAATACTCAATGCAATTAAAACCAATGATGATCAGAAAACCACAAACATACGCAAAAATAAAACAAATAATGAAGGTAGTATCAAGGTGATTGATCATCCCCATTCTACATGCGGAATAAAAAACAATTTTAACAATATAACAGTAAACGAAAAGATTTAACGTAGCCAAATCGACGCAAATCTCACAGAGACCTGTTGCACGAATGGAAAAAATAAGACCGGTGAACGAATGCATTCACAACATTAATCATTCACTCAGCGGTTGTGGGAAAAACACAAAAATTCACATTCGCCGGTCAAAGTAGGAAGTACGGGTTATCTCTCATTGTTGGTCAAAGTCGTCTCTTTTGGAATGAAGGTACGAAGTTAAATCATTTATATTGTTTCGTGTTATTTTTTGTGGGATTCATGGATCTGCTGTACGGTTGGCAAAGAATTTATGGCTATTGCTTTTTGTGCCTGTAGTACCTTACGTATCTCCGGAGTTGCGGAATTTGTTCGAAAGAGTAACCGCGGCTCTGGGGGTACCGAACTAAGAACAACTGTCAAATCGTGTTGTCATTCATTCTTAGTTCGGGTTCGGGACTAATCGTAAGTCCGTACGTGATACGGAGTAGAAATCGCCCGACACTAAAGCCGAAACTACGGACTTCGGGCTTAGAGAGTAGACCCCCTGGAGCGCAAAGGGCATTAAGAGGAACACGGAGAGGTTTTAGTCAGTAAGAGTCTGACACTCCCTTCCGCTCCGCCTAGAGCGGAAGGAGTTATTTCATGATTTCCCATCCATCATTCAGAATTAATAGCCGTAGTTTAAATGACTTTTGAATTTTCAAAGAGAAGAGTAGCCCGTATCCCAGTGTAGTGGGCAACCTTGTTAGGCTGACTATACTTAGCAGCGGTAGTTGGATGCCTGAAAGATCAAAGCTATAGCATAGTAAGGTCTTTTTATTCTTCTTTTGAGGGTCGCGTGTAGCCGATGGATGCGAGACGCACAGGACCGGTTGTTGTGACGACCGATGACGACACTTGTGGGCGGCCTATCTCCAGCAGTGGACGTCTTTCGGCTGAAATGATGATGATGATGATGATGATTCTTTTTTTAAATCTATGGTTGACTGCTACTGCTACTCAATTGCAGCGTCGCCGTCGGTGGCATTCATTAAATCCCACAAAGTTCAGGTGTTTAGGCACGTTTGGCACTCCAACTTATGGTTCATGTTCTGAACACCAGGCACCGTACTCACATTGGGTATTCGACAGATCTATTTACCAAGTTGTGTTTGCAGCGGCCTACGGGGTCCGTAGGCCGCTGCGTTGCTGCGTTGAGGGTTTTCAGTCAGCTACTGAAGTTCACGTCCAAATGGCAGATGTTCTTGGGGTGTTAAGGAATAGGTATGGGTACTCAAGGAGTTTTAACGTGAACTAATCTGTAGCAGAATGCTAAGCAAGTAGTAAAACTCTTAATTGGCACACAACACCGAACAGCAGATAAACCAACAATCGCCTGGAAACGCAACAAGACAAGAGCCTGAACGAATAGTATCGTTTGACAGTACAAGAGAGCTCCCAACAATACTTGCACACTCGCACACAATCGTACAGATTCGTACACTTCTACAGAAGAACTGAGCAACAAGTGGCACAGGGGTGCGAGGGATGATCAATTGCTGACGATGAGTTTCGTTTGGGGATGATGAATTGGGTGAATTGTTTCGTGAATATTTTTTGAATAGTAGTTTTATTTTAGAGTTAAAAAGTTAAAAATAATTAAATTAAAATCAAAAGTAAATACGAAGGATGAACAGCTATTTTATGTATTTTTTTAATCAGGTACGTAAATAGATTTTTGAAAATATTAATGAAATTATCGTCAAGAAAACAAATAACGATAAATAAGTGAATCCTTTCAATAACAACAATACAAAGGATATAAACAAAAGGTGTTTAATTTCTGTTAACAATAATCATATGTTTTGGAAGCCACTCGTTCAAATGTCAGCTTACATAAATTTATTTATTTATTTATTTATTTGGCTCACCAACAATTGTTTACACTTATGAGCTTAAAAATAACAATCGTGATTAAAAAACTTTGCACAGTGTAACAACTACTTATAGGTAAACACCACATGAGCAATTTAAATTAAATCGATTGTAAGCTCAGATACATGTACAATTTACACACCAACTTAAAGCTATAGAGAAGATATTAATGTTATGACTGTAAACAAACTAAAACCTGTAAACATACTCGTAGCTAAAACTAAAAAAAAAAAAAAATATATAAAAATATAAATAATTTGGTACCTACAATAAGTTTCACTAACTTTCTGAAAAATTACTAATGTTCACAAGACGAAGCAAAGAGACACAAACACTTTAGATTTTATTATGTAAAAATAAACAAAAACACAAAAAATACTATAAAATAAATTATATTCTACTTGGGTGTGAAAAAAGCGGTTGTCATTGAAACATCAAAATTGGTCGTGTTTAAACAATTAAAATGAAACAAAGAAATCTTGGAAAAACAATTTCACTTCGACCTCACCTGTCTTTTGCCTGTCACAAATAATTATTGACTCGTAGTTTTTTGCATTTAACTATAATTGCCTTTAACACGAACAGTATTGTAGAAGCAAAAAACTTTTAGAGGGAACATCAAATACTGTAAAAAGAATATAGGACAACAGACATCTTATTGAATTTGAAGAATACAAATTAAATGGCATGTTTTCATCGTTTTTGTGATCCAAAATTATAAATGGATGATTATTATGCAATAATAAAGATGTCGTTCAGAAGTGTTTTCTTGTGTTAACATGAAAACTGTGTTCTAAAACTGTCACAAGCTATTTCAAGAATTGCCACATTCATAAAGATGTTTAAGACAAGATCCGTATCGCTCACTTTCTTAATTCTGTGGTTCATTAAATAATTGACAAAGAAAAGTAATTATCATAAAGAGGGTTAAAGAAAATTTCAGTTCAACATTTTGTCTCACATTCTATCAGTATCGCTGTTGAACTGAAACATAAAAAAGCCTCAGTTTTCATTCACGAAATCAAACATGGAGGAAGAACCACTGCTCATTGACAAAACTGTAAAAAAGATCGAATTTTTATTCCGATGCACCGGAGTGAATATAAAATCCGGCCCAAAAACGCGGATGGATACCATAAAAAGTCGCACCGTTTATATTATAAACTTCTTTTGGCTGAATATAGATCTGGCTGGCGCTGTAGTCTGGTTCTTCACGGGTATTGCAAACTCGAAAAGTTTTACCGAATTGACATACGTTGCTCCCTGCATCACCTTAAGTTTCCTCGGCAACTTAAAGTCTCTCGATCTCCTTTTAAGAGAAGATAATGTTGACAAACTCATTCAAGTTCTAAGAGATTTAGAAATAAATGAGAGAGGACGTGTTAAACATGAAGAAAAGGATGAAATTATAAAATACGAGCACAATTTTGTGACTACAGTCATTTCAGTTCTGAACGTGTTTTATTTGGTCTTGGTAGTGGCGTTTGCTTTGAGTCCCGTGACTCTGGTGGCTCTTAAATATTATACTACGAATGAGTTGGAATTGCTTCTACCGTTTCTTATTGTTTATCCTTTTGATCCCTATGATATTAGATATTGGCCTTGGGTTTATCTTCGGCAGATTTGGTCAGGTTAGTATTTACATACGTTCGAACGTTTGAAGAACTTTCAATGGTTCTACTCCTATTAGCTTCTCTTTCTCTCTCTTTTCTTTTGTTTTCTCCGTTTCTCCTTTCATTAATATTTTTGTAATGTTATTTTCGTAGAAGTCATCGTGGTCATCGATATCTGTACTGCAGACTACATATTTTACACATTTTGCACATACATACGAATGCAGTTTCGTCTTCTGAAACATAACATTGAAAGATTTATTCCTGACGATGTGGTTGGTGGACGATTACGAAATATTGAAGGAGTCAGAGCTGAGTTTGCTGCTTTGATCAAATGGCATCAAGATTTAATAAGGTGAGTATTATTGAGTAAAATTTCTATAGTATTTGAATAATTTGATTGAATTTAAACAACTTGATGTCAGTATTATGATAAATTAGCTAAAATCCTAGAGTCCCAAGACCTTACTTATTTTTTCATTAACAAAATGTGTTGGATAGGGTAATGTTAGTATGTACTTTGAACGTCCGTATAGCTGCTTGCTTGCTTTACAGTTCTGCAAACATGCTAGAGACGGTTTACACGAGATCAACCTTATTGAACTTCGTTTCAAGCTCCGTTCTCATCTGTCTTACTGGATTCAACGTCATGGTAACGATTTGATTAAAACTAGTGTTCTTGAGAATATCTATACTAATTGCTAATGTTATCTATTATTATCCATTATTATCTATACTAATAATAAAGCTGAGGAGTTTGTTTGTTTGTTTGAACGCGCTAATCTTTGGAACTACCAGTTGGATTTGGATAATTATTTTTGTATAAAATAACCACATTCATGAGGAAGGCTATATGCTATATGAGAACGGGAAAAAGTTCCAAACACTTTTCATGCAGTCTGATGCAGTTAGTAGTATCAATACAGTGATTGAACTAAAATTATTACCATCAACTGTATCAAACCGCTTGAAAAGATTTATTTGAACTTTTTAGTCGGTTCTTTACTGAATATCAAATACCTAAAATAAGCCACTCATTTCGAACATCCTGTTTTGTTTGAAACTAATTCTTTTGGATAAAATACTAGTTTGTGCCATTTATAATAATTTCAGTAAAGTTTATTTAATTTCAGGCAATCAGTGACATTGCGTTTGTGGTCACATTCCTTAGTTTCCTCTTCATGAGTCTGCTGCAGATCTTCTTTCTTTGTTTTTTTGGCGATCTTTTGATGACGTCAGTAAGTACCTATTGCTGTCAGAACATATTTCTTGATACTGTAACAGGTAGGGTTAGCTCTAGCCAAGTTTGAATCGCATGCGCCATCAGATCTTCACATCACCTGTCGTTGCTGTCGAAATTCGGTGGCGACGCCCTCCATTTGGCGTCCAGAGGCCGTAGACAATGTGCCATTCTTTATTTTGTGCATAGGACTTACAGCTTATAATATTATTATATTCGTCCAAATGAACCGCCACTAGTTCTTAAAAGGTTCATTTGAAAACCAGCGTCAGGCGGCATCAGTCTGTCTGACAGATCGCTGAAATGAACCTTTTTAGTGCAGCCGTGAGACACGCACTTAGTAGTTTGGCATTACTACCTACCATTTTTTTATAATTTTTATGTACCGTGCGTGTTTCGTGTATGTGCTAAATAAATTTTGTTCTTTCTTTCTTTCTCTTTCTTTCCATTCATTTAGCCAATACAACTGTCGAAATGCCAAAATGTAGGAATTTGATCATCTGACATTTCGATAGCATCTGTCAATCCTCATACATTTCGACGTATTGACAATCGCCTTCGCCACGCTACCGTTGATAGAATCTCACTTGTCTCGAGCCGAGACTCGAGTGGGACTCAAATTAGGCTCAAAAAAATTGGTAATAAATCCTCGTATTATGATGTTGCAGAGTACGGAAGTGAGCGATGCGGTCTACAACTGCCGTTGGTACTTAGCTGATACGCGTCTTGGAAAGGATTTACTTTTGGTACAAACCAGGTGTAGTGATAAATATAAAATAATGCATGAAAAACTAAATTGTACAACTGTGTCATGATGGATAACTTAAACAAATTAAATGGTTTTCAGGGCACAAACTGCATGCAAGTTAACGGCTTCTGATTTTGCTGAAGTAAATCTCAAGGCATTTATGAAGGTAATATTATATACAACTTGTAACAGAATAAACGCAATATCTCTTAAGGGGTCATTTTACTCATCATTATGAACAACTTTGACTTTGGGACCAACACAGGAAAAGCAAAAAAAAAATTACAGCTCCATATATTTTTGTCAGCATAACTCGATAAAATGTACTGAACAGCTGATTTTTTTTTCGCGATTTCGGGGTTGGTCCCATATTAAAGTTGTTCATAATGATGAGTTTATTCTGATACACGTTGTAGAAGCAGAATACTTAATAATAAACATCGGGTATGTAGTGAGAGGTGATTCATTCGGTGTTTTCTGTTTCAGATTTTAAGCACTGCATGGTCTTACTTCGCTCTATTGCAAACATTATACGGATCACCAACTTAAAAGAAAAAATTAGAATAAATGCACCTTTACGATTCCTCATTCACTTTTATCTTGTAGATATAACTTCTTATGAATAAAATCTCACTGTTTATTCAATTCTTCTACTACAACACTTACGTTCTCTTTATCAATTCACTAATAAAATTTTAGTTTTCTCATTGACATAAAAATATTACGTACATCAGTTTCTCATATGAAAAATAATAATATGTTCATTTATTATATTCTAAATACCACTGCTTATTAAATTCTACCACTTTAGTACTACTTCCCTGTTTACTTTTCAATAAACACAGTAACCTTCTTAATAATAAATTAACGTATTTAATTAACTCTTTTTTATACAAAAAGAAATTACCTTCAAAACTTTCTTTCGTTTTTCCTACATCTCAATCTGACAAAACTCGCCAGTCGAAATTGATCGTCCCCAGAAGAAATACATCCCGGTACAAAACTGTCAGTTTTGCGTGCTACTGTCCCGCGCAGAGTACCTCGGGTCTATACCGCTGTACCGCATGACTAATGGCTGTAACTCAGTTCCAAGTGCACTGGATTTTTCTACCTCTCGTTTATGGTTTTTAGGCACATATCGGAGTCTGGTTGAGCGAACATTTATGTGTTGGTGATGTTTTTAACACAATATATTTTGCCTTCGTAGTGAAAAGATGGTGGCAACGTAACAGATGGTCGGAAAGTACTTCACTCGAGGAGGCTCCTTGCATGCACCCTCAGACATTAGCATTGCGCCCATCGGCAATGCGCCCTCAGAAATTCGCAAGACTGTAGCAAGTCGTATAGAAAGAGCGAAATTAGAACAGGTACAGCTTAGTGCCCCAGACACTAAAAAGCCGACGAAGTTTTCTTGGATGCGTGAGTACATCTACCTGCCGGTAGGTGTACACCACCTCTGAAACATGCGACCCTTGGCGACAGTTGCTCAAACCCCCTGATTATTTAATCGAGCCTTCGGAGAACCTTTCATCACCTGGGCACGCCTTGGCGTAGTCGACCTGGAACACTCTAAATAGACTTTGTGCTCAGGTCTGCAGCAGTATGGATAACCTCTTTAGGTGAGCGTTCTAAGATGGCTCCGATCTTCAGTGTTTGTGAAGCGTCTCTACGCAATCCATCTTTCGTTTTGCACCTCATGCCCTGTCGCTTGTACTTACGTGTGAGGACCTTATTGCTACGTGAGCGAATGGTATTACCGTTGCTGAACACTGGGCCAAACATAAAATTTATTTGTATGCCATCGACACGCTAACAAGAACACAAGATTTTTGAAGAATATTGGTATTCAGCTGAATCCGATTTGTGGCTATGATTTTTGAAAAACTCTTCCGTTCACGAGGTATCATGTCTGTAAAGGCCGTAACTACAAACAAAAGTAGCAAGCTTGCATGCTTTATCAACAAGTTCTGATGGGTGCATGTCGTTATTGCATGCTAGCTAATTGCATTCTTAGGTGCAAGTTACAGGTATGACCTTAACACTATGGTCGTTATGTGGCTGGAAATTCGAATGAACAGCTGAAAGCCTTTATTTGTGAACATTAATTTTGAAAGCTCGCTATTTGTAAGTAGTACTCTTCCACTCTCGACTTAAAGAGTGGTTGTAGCTATAAAGGTACAGGCTCTGGCAGGGAATTCCACTCTTTAGCTGTATGCACAATGCTTCCTAAGTTTAGAAACATTTCAGTTCAACCAAAACATCAACAATAATGTCATTGCTGACTCATTTGTCAAGCTTGCGAATGGATGCGACAAACCCTATCCATGTATGTATGTCGCAGCTATATCGTATAACACGCCGTATTACATAAAAGATTGAAAAACGCGGCTGCAATGTAATGCGGTTACCTCACGTTCAGCCGGATCGTGGACGCGATACGTTCTACAAAGCGGCGTCCAATTTGTCGCAGCCATATTGTATAACAGCGTCTAATACAACATTTAGTAAAAGGGCTGGCAGATGCTTAGGCCGTTTTTAGAATAGGGTAACCCTGTGACGAAAATATATTAAATAATATTTAGTTTTTGCAATTCTATGTTCAAACAAAAATCAATTCCAACATTCTAACCTCGATGACGGAGCCCCGTGAGCTCCAATTTTTACTTGCATGGTTTAAAGGAACCTAACATGAAAGGCATAACCGGAGCTAAGTTGCTCGCTGTTGATCGCTTCGCTCACTCTCTCTAGTTCCCGTGATACCATTCGAACCTAACCTATCCCAAGCTCACTGTGCCCTATGTTTCGCTAGTTGGCTAGGCAAGACATTAAACTATATTGAAACAAGTCATTTGCCTAGCTTTTGAATTAAATGCCGTGATGTCACTTAGGCTGCTGATGAAACGGCGCCGTTCAATGAAAAGGTTAGGTTGCCAATGAAACGGCTCATTAAGCTAGTTTTTGGAACTAAATATTCGAAGTGGGTGGCGTATCGACGATACGCCCGTTTGTATGTGGGCTTCACGTTACTAAGCCGCTTTGACGAAAGCGAAGAGCTCATTCGATGCGACGTACTTTATTTCAGCCGAAATGAAAGAAGACGGTCTGAACGTGTGGTAGCCGCATTACATTACAGCGGCGTTTATCAATCCGGCGCGCTTTTATGTAATACGGCGTGTTATACGATATGGCTGCGACATGTACCAAATTGTTGTCAAACTGTAGCATCCGGTGCACGGATGAACCGGCCCGTCCTACAAATCGGTACAGCGGGTCATCTGGGGAGATAAGACCATAATCAGTAAGGTTGGTGACCGCTGTGTGAGATTGTAGTGAATTTATCGTACTGGTGATTTAGTTAGTAGCCTTGTTATTATTATCATCATATCAGCCGAGAAACGTACACAGCTGGACATAGCCTCCCCTAAGTGTCGCCACAACAACCAGTCCTGTGCGTCTCTCATCCATCGGCTGCCAGCGACCCTCATCCAGGTCATCGGTCCATCTTGTGGGATGCCTTCCGACGCTGCGTCTTCCGCTCGGTCGCCACTCCAGAACTTTTCGGCCCCGTCGACCATCTGTTCTGCGAGAAATGTGCCCTGCCCACTGCCACTTCAGTTCGGCGATTCTTTAGCCTTAGTAACCTTGTATTGTGTACCTAATCATAAAAGTCCTCCTGAGCTACTTCGACCATGATGGTTATTTTCCACAAAGACTAGTAATACGCGCGGGGCATATTATACCTAGTGCACATGTTCGTGCGCAAACAAAGATGCACTTTCACTCTCAGATCAGATCTTTCAAATCTGGTGCAGGACCAACGCTGTAATGTAGGCACGGCGGTGTCGCACCACCAATTTCCAAACTTCGGGCTGTCTCGGAGATATTTCTAATGGAATAAACCGACCTGGGTTTCGAATCCCACACTGAGCAGTCGCGCTTCCAACCACCCATCTATTAATAAACTGTAAAATAGATTTTTGTTTGAATTTAGAATTGCAAAAATTAAATATTTCATAAATTTTGTCACATATAAAGATCTTTCATTAAATTTTGTATACAAATTGGACGCCGCTATGTAGAACGAATCGCCACCACGATCCAGCTGAACGTGAGGTAGCCGCATTACATTACAACGGCGTTATTCATATCGGCGCCCTTTTATGTAATACGGCGTGTTATACGATATGGCTGCGGCGGTTATACACTGATACTCAAAAAATTAATTATTGCTTATGAACCGGAGCTGAATTAGAATACATGTAAGAGGTGAAAAATGGTGTGGTGAAGTCCAGCAAATTTCTACAACCTAAAAGAAACAAGAAACGAAGCTGAAAGTGTCGGTTCGAAGTAAGTAAAAGCTCTTTTTACGAACAAAATAGATCACCCTACGTGAAATTCTGGGCAGATCCTGTTCATTATTAAATGAAGATAAACACAGTTTCCAGTAACGAACCCACCAACGGGAAATTAAACAAAATATTTCGCAATAATTACAGTGTCAAATTGTAATAGCGAATAATTAAAAACTCATATGGGAACGGAGCGTTCGTCAGTAATTAGTGGGTGGAACTGTAATTTTGCTATCAGAATTTCAGAGTGGGGTTTTGCCACAAAAGAGGTAGGCTACAAAAGCTCCATAGAGCGGGCGGGCACAGACTGCTCGAATAGTTAGCCAGTGATCAAAATACACGGACCGCGTGAAGTCAACTAAACAGCTAAAAAGCTGCCATTGATAACTGCTGCAACAGTCGGTTTCAAGTTGACTGTGACTGCACGAACGGTCCGTGTACTTTGATCACTGCCTAACTTCTCGAGCAGTTGCGTAGGTACACCGTGATGCTGACTGCCCGGAGCAGTTGTTGCAACTACTCGAGCGGTACCATGTATGTATGCGTATAGAATTATTGTAGATCACTATGCAGTCGCAGCTTTAAGCAGTCGAATGGTCGGCCATTCAACGAGTGATGGACTTTTTTTTTTGAAGTTTACAGAGTCGCGCTGCTTAACTTCTGTACTAATATATGTTGGGGTTATGCGATCGGCTCGCATTTTAATGACGTCAGTCGATGTATAATTGCTGCGACAACGACTGTCTATGTCGGTATAGATAGTTGATGCAACGTTGGCAAAAAAGATAGCGGAGTCCTGCAATTATTTCTGATCCATTATTATTAGTACACACTAAGGAATCAAGAAGAAATGAAAAGATTCTAAGCGATACTAAGTCGTGCACTTGATGGCATTCCCATCAGCAAAACTTCCATACTTTTATTAAACCCATAAGAGACCCTAGACAATGTGGCGTTCAATTAGCGAATGCGACTGTCGAAATGCCAAAATGTAGGAATTACATCACGTGACATTTCGATAGCATCTGTCAATCCCATACATTTTTGACGTATTGACAGTCGACTTTGTCACGCTACCGCTGACAGAATGTCACTTGACTAGAGCCCAAGGGGTGCCTGCATTTCATGCTGTTAGGTCCAGCGTTTAAGGTAAGTTGTCTATCAGGTCTATAAAGCGTTGTAAGTAAGATTACTATCAATTGTAGTCTCTCTTCTTCAGTCGCTCCCTCATTACTGAGGATCGTGGTCACTGGACCCCTTTAAGCGGACAATCTGTCTCCATTGATTCCGGTCCAAAGTTGCCATCACCACCTGCTGGAATTTGCTTGAGGAGTAGAGGTAGCTTCTTTTACTTAGTCAGACCATCGTGTTGGCGACCGGCCTCGTGCTCTCTTTCCTTGGATATTGCCAACAATTATCAGCTTTTCAAGACTTCTATCTCCTCTTCGCATTGTAGGGCTAAAATAGGTCAAATACGCTGTAAGCAAACTGTAGACAATCTAGTCTTGACATTTGGTTGAGAAAGGACAGACACATTTGTGCGTTTGGCTGTCCATTGCATATGGAGCATCCGCTTCCAGAACCACATTTCGAACGCGTCCATCCTCTGTCTTTCTCTTGCTCGGATTGTCCATGTCTCAACCTCACACAGGAAAATCGGGAAAACCAATGCTCTGACCAACCGAGCCTTTGTTTTGAAACTTATACCGCGATTTCTCCAGATGTTCTGAAGACTACACTAAGGGCCTATGCACACCACGTTTTTTAAACGCGCGTCGACGGCGCGTTTAAAAAACGTGGTGTAACATGGTGTAGCGATACAGACGCGATGCAAACGCGCGTGTGTATCGATACAAACGCGCTGGCTGGTTTTGAATTTCAGTTATGAAGTTTTCTGTGTCGAAAGGCTCCATTTTTTTGTTCCAAAGACGTGCGGTGCACCAAATCGCTCGATTGCTACTAGCGTAGATTCACACTTCCCTTTCCCTCGTTGCGGGGGAAACCCCGTCCGTAGGGAAGGCGCGCGCGCTAGATTCTTTCACCAATGGAAAGTTACCTACATTATTAGGGAGTAACATAGGCTCTATATTTTATCAACGTATTCTCACGGGAACGGGAACTACGCGGGTGAAACTGCGATATGCTGCTATTATTTAATATTTTTTGGATCTGACGGATTAATTAGATTTTTTTAGTCATCTACCCTACTGAGCAGTTTAGGCGCGATACACACAGGTATAAGTACCAGATGATTGTAAATACAGTAAGATTGTTATAAATCTTGATTAGAATATAAACCCTATACATTGTAACACATCATTTTAAGAACAATAAAATCCCACCCAAATTGGATGGTTTACAATTTATTATAAACTTAACTACGGTGGTTGCAACTAATCGATGACGTAAACAATGTATAACAGAATAAACGCAATAGGTATCTCTTAAGGGGTCATTGTACTCATCATTATGAACAAATTTTACTTTGGTATCAACACTGAAGCCGCGAAAAAAAATCGACTGCCCCATACATTTACGTCCGGAGAACTCGACAAAATGTAAAAAAAAAAATTCTCGATTTCGGATATGGTCCCATAGTAAAAGTCGTTTATAATGATGAGTACAAAATACCCCTTAAGAGATATTGCGTTTATTCTGTATACCTACACGTCTGCCAAACTCAAAACCCTCCAGAAAAAAAACCTTTGACTGTTGGTTTTCAATCAAAACGGGAATTAAATCAAAACAGACTGTACCAGATGCCGTACAAGTAGTAAGGCATCTGACTCAATCATTGATGATGTCACCGTGACTTCATTGTTCGGTGCAATATGACTGTTTGTTGACAATTTATTTATTTTTCCACGCACGAGCAAGCGAAGCTAAGGACTGGGAATGGGAATTTACTGATTCTTAGTAAACTGGAATAATCATCTGTTCCACGCCTTCTTGGGATGTCGAACGTGCTAATGGAAAAAGGGAGCCTTTAAAGGATCACTCTTGTTTATGTCTGTATGTTTCTCTATATCAACCAATTTGTTCTGAATCTACTGCACCGATTTATTTGAAATTTGGTAGATACACATAATAGTTATAAACTTAATGGAGGTAACGTTAATGAATAAATTTTGAATTGGGAGTCGAAGATTTTTAAACACTAAAAACTAGGAAGTAGGAGTTCGAAGGCAAAGTCAAGTAGTAAACCTTTTTGGTCCCAACTTAATCTGCAAACCGTACCGCAAAGTTATACCCAGGCGAATTACGTAAATTATTAGCAATTATCAAGTATTAGTATTAATTACACCGACTAGGCGACCGGACCTATTAACAAATAAATTATTGATGCGATATTGAGTTTAACAAAAAACAGAAATTATAGCAATAACATTTGCTGAAGGAAACAATTATGAACGTGATACAGAGTCTAGAAGAAAATAAAGGGTTAAATTTGGATCAATAATAATTGAACCTAGCATAAAGTGTAGTGACAAAGTTGATGGAAACGTCGAAGGTCAAGAAGTTACTATATCGTATATCGGAATGGGTGGCAAAACATTTAGTACACATAATGAGAATGTCAATGATGGTGACTGAAGGTTGACTGAAAGAAGAACATGGATAGAAGGTTTTCATCATCTTCCTATACTTTTCCCAACTATACTGGGGTTGGCTCCCAGACAAACCGGATTCAGCTGAATACCAGTATTATAAACCGAAAGATAGAAACAGAAAGTATTATAGAATGAAATAGAATAAAAAAAACGGTGATTAGAAAGAAAAAGGTAAATATGGGCTGCACAATACAACGTGTAACAGAATACACGCAATACCTTTTAAGGGGTAATTTGAAAAACTGAAATGTATGCACATACATAAAACTGCAATCTACAACCCACAAAGAAGACGACAGCAAAAAGTTGATCCACAAGAAAATTCAATCACGAAATATGAAATGGAGCGTGTATGCGATACCAATGTCTAGCCGCCGCTATTGTTTACCCTAAACCAATGTTATGATTGACGCCGGTGGTACAACCTTAACATATGCACATGGCAAAATTCAGTCGCTAAAGTTCTCTTGTACAGGTAACATTGTGGAAACTTGAATTTTAGCCGATTACCTGACTTTAAAAAATGTCCAAACCACTAATTTTTGATCAATCACTTGAAAAACTCGGCGTTCTATTCCGATATTCTGGAATGAATCTCGAAAAAAAGATCGTTACACCATTGGAAATGATCAAACACAGATGGGTTTTTTTCTTAAATTTTATGGTTGTTTTCTCAGCGGTAATCGCGAGTATATATTACATTATACTCGGCATTGTAACTGGAAAAAGCTTTATTGAAGTCACTAGCGTCACCCCTTGCCTCACCTTCTCTATTCTTGCAATGATCAAAGCGCATTACCATCTGATGTATGAGAAACATGTTAAAGAACTCATAGAATTGTTAAGAGATCTTGAAATTAAAGAAAATAACAGAGAGAAGTGCGTTGAGAAAGAAGAAATCATTGAAAATGAAACAGGGTTCTTAAACAAAGTTATAAATGTACTATACGTGTTGAATTGCTCGATGATAGTCGTCTTTGACATGACTCCAATGGTATTGATAGCAGTAAAGTATTACCAAACGAAAGAGTTCCAGATGTTGCTGCCGTATTTGGACGTATTTTCGTTCATTCCTTACGAGTTGAAGTATTGGCCGTTTGCGTATGCCCATCAGATTTGGTCAGGTTAGTAAGATTTTGTTACCCAATGAATCTGCCTAGGCTTTTCCCAAATTTTAAAGTCGACCAGTTTAACCGGGTGCAACTGAATATACCAGTATTTACTTGGACCGAATGCCTATTAACACACCAGTAACATGAAACCCCTTGATAACTCCGCCAGTTAGATTTGTCGAGCTTCTGACTTAAAGACTGATTGTCAAAGATCTACAAATGACAGTCAGGCGGGACAAACTTCTTCTTCTTCGTGTGGGCAGTAAGGTCTATCGACCCCACACACCCTAGTGTCAGAGTTTCTAAACCGCCTCAAGGGCCTCTGACATGCTTTGACAACCGCCATTTGGCGGTCGGGACCACCGGCTTATACGTGCCTTCCGAAACCAACGTTTGAACATACTTTTACGGGGCACGGAAAGATCTCGTTGTGTAATGGCTGGTCACTGACCATGACCCAACGTCGGCAACCTTGAAAATCGATCCATGATTTGAGTTCCTCCTCATCATTTTGTAACAAATCTACGAAAATACAAAAGTAAATAAAATATTCACACAATGACACAAGCTATGGGGAATTACAACGAGGCTGCCTTTGAAGCACCTCTTAAAACCGAGTCGTACCAGTATAGAATAGGTTCCCGGAAAGTGTTGAATGTGACAGCTCCCGCACTGAACTACTTCAAGAACAGACTAGATATTTGAAACATACGCATCAGCGAATAGTTGCTAGTGTGTCTTACCTAATAATAATAATCATTTACTTTCAGAATGTGTAGTTCTTTTGGAGATGGCCGCAGCAGATTACTTATTTTTCACATGCTGCACCTACATTCGGACCCAGTTCCGACTGTTGCAGCACGATTTCGAAAGGATCATACCCGACAGAAGTATCTCTAAGGGAGAAAGGTATGAACCAGAGGAATTTCGCGACAAGTTCGCTGAGCTAATTAAATGGCATCATAATTTGATACGGTGAGTATATGCCAATAAACTAAAATCATTAGCCCTAATAAAAAAATACTTAACTGCCACATTTTCGGGACAGCGATGCTGTTGAATCAAGCCAGAAAGAAAATGACAAAATTGAAGGATGGTCAGATTGATCTTTCATCTACCGTTCGTAGTAAATATTACTACCTATTTACTAGATTTAACAGTACACTATACGTCATTTCATTTAGATATTATCATGGTAACCTGAAATACCCATTTAGGACGTATAGAAGAAGTATGGCAGATGAAACCTACCTAGCAGTGATGATGACAAATGACAGATTAAAATCTGTGGGATCCTTTAAGGGACTTGATATACTAAGCGCTCTGGGTGCACAGCCAGGATGCTGTGACGAGAATGTATGGCGTCTAGCCGCGCGCCAGCGACGCTAAGTATATTTCGCTCCTTTGACGACATACATTTTATTTTGTCAGCGCCCTGGCCGCGCGCCCTGTCCGCTTTGTATATAAAGTCCTGAGTTTAAAATGAATAAACGAACCTGGCAATCATCTTGCAGCTATAGTAACTACAGCCAGTACATCAAGCTACCTGAAACTGTTAAATTTTCCCAATCAACCTTGAACCTAAAATCTTGAATATAAAGTTGAAAATGTATTAAAGAAGTTTGACAGACTGTACCTATTTCAGAAAAATATAATTAATTAATTGATTTTATTTGCAGCTCATCAAACATTGTTGAAATAATCTACTCCAAGTCGACACTATTTAACTTTTTGTCGAGTTCGTTAGTGATTTGCCTGACTGGATTCAATGTTACGGTAAGTTGGCTGTTTTCTTTGATGTGCTAGTTGCATCAACATTATCTTGTCATTATTTACCGCATTTTGTTTTACTTCGATGTATTGTGATTCTCTTGAATTACTGCATTATGTGTGATATAAAATAAATGAAGATGTTTTATGTACCTCATAAAAAATCTTTCTCTATAACTGAAATGATGATGGTCTTTAGCACTACGCGCTTAACACATCTTAATTTATTTTATATCACACAATAAACCGGTGAATATTTCGTACCACTAACTGGGCCATACGGTACTTCTTGGCAAGACAGGAGTCAGTTTTTCCAGTATTGAAACGAACAAAAATATAAGTCAAATCGATTGAGCCATTTTAGATTTATTGTGAGACTAACGCACGTCAATTGATTTTTATTTCATTTATAAGTACACATTCAAGTTATAAGTATGTCTTTACAATACATATTTCTACTGTATGAGTGAGTTAGAATGCCGATGTGAATTAAGACAAGAGTCTGGTAAGCCTGCACGCTTAGCTAGAAGTAACAATAATCAAGAGGCCATAAACAATGTGTCATTCAAATAACGAATGCAACTGTCGATATGCCAAAATGTAGGAATTTAATCACGTGACATTTCGATAGCATCTGTCAATCCCACACATTTTTGACGTATTGACAATTGCCTTCGTCACGCTACCGTTTACAGAATCTCACTTGTCTCGAGCCCAAGGTTACTTCTAGTGAAGCGTGCAGGCGTGCTCCATCGTTGACCACATCATCGCTTACCATCAGGTGGGATAGTAATAAAAATTGGGCATTTAAAATGTAGGTATCAACGTGCCATTACATAGTTTTCTTTACGTTCTTCAGTCTAGTAACTGCTGTATTCTATAATATTTTGATTTAATTGTATGTATCACTTTCAGATTGTGGACGATGTAGTCCTAATCGTAACTTTTTTGACCTTCCTGTCAATGGCGTTGATGCAGGTCTTTTTCTTGTGCTTCTTTGCCGATTTGATGATGAGTGCGGTACGTATTTAAACGAATTTTCATATCCATCATGATTTTCACTTCCACAACGTGTAACAGCAGTGTGATTCTGTAAGACTTCATTCTAAACTTCGAATCTGAATCCGCTGTGAGTTTCTTGATTGGCATTCTAAAACTCGGTTGATAATTCGAATCTACACTAGCGCTACTATTGCGAGCGTGTTTACGAGTTGAACTAAATTTACCTCGAGATTTTGACAGATAAAGTATGAGATGACGTAAAAGGTGGCATTCTATAAGGTAATTCCCCTGTCACTTCGACGTTCACTTTGCACTCGAACGCGATTCAAAGTGTCAAATTAAAAGCATCTATTTTACGAGTAAAAATAGAATAAATCATGGTTAAATAGTGTTTAAATAAAGTTTTTAAAGTTATAAAGTGAATAAGTGCCTACCTACTTAAGCGATAACGATGGCAAGAATGTTTTTGTTTAAATCTTTATTAGAAGAAGCTCATGCTTTGGATAAACTAGAAAAGCGTCGACAATCTACCAAAATTCGAAGTTTATCTTTATTAACCCGAGATGACGACTATGTGAGCGTCTATAGATTGTCAAAGGAGCTAATTGACCAACTGGAATATGAGTTACTGCCTCTGATAAAGCCCACAAAACGTCGTGGCAAAGGACTTTCAGCTCGTATAAAAGTAAGAGCTTCATTTTACTAAGTATAAAGTTAGTTTTGTAAGTATTAACTCAGTTTATAGCTGAAAGATTTGTAACCAAGCACACCATAATAAGAAAAACACTTAATAATACGAAGTATTCCCTATATGTGGTTCCCCTGCTAGCTTTATGTTTTCATGTTAGTCTAAGGACCCTGTATAGTTATAATATTCGTATTCTATTAAGCATGAAAATAACCAAATTGGTCCCTATTTTATTTTGACTAGATCTAGATTAAGTAGGTATTTAATTGTTTTATTGTTTCACAGTTATTATGCACCTTGTCATTCTTGGCTAATGGCAGTTATCAGAAAATAATTAAAGAAAATATAAGAACATATTTATCGCAACCATCAGTATCTCGTTGCATAAATGAAGTAGTGGAAGCTCTTAATAATCCAGCAATAGTAAAAAAATATATAAGGTTTCCTCAAAATATACAAGAAAGACAAATGTTAAAAGAAAGGTTGAATTTACAACCAGAAATATAAACTTACTTCATGATTATTTCACTATTATTACCGGCACTGATCGATCAAAAAACAAACAGAACGTAAACAAAACAATGCAACCAAAAGTACTCTGTGAATGCAACGAACTTTTAAACGTCAACGGCAATAAATGAAAATATTGTCCACAGATTACTTATGATATTATCTGTCAGTCATTTCTTTTCGTTAGGTAAGCATAGATTATATTCACGGCACGAATTTAGAGTTTTCTGTTTTTTTTTTACTTATTAGCTGCCTTAAATTCCTTAAAATAAGAAATTTTAATTTAAACATCGTAATAGCTAAAAATCTGTGTCAAAAACTGGTAAAATGAAAAACCGATAAATCCCGACTTAGATTTTGTTGAGTGTGGTAGTCACTAGTACAGTGTTGGTCGCTTTGGAGCTCACTTCACTTCGCAAGTGCCTAGGTGATGCTTACAGAATGCAAAATCAAGGTCATTTTGAACCTTATGCGAAGTGAGAGTGAATAACGACTTGAAATGCGAGTTGTTGTGTGAATTTTACAGAATCGACGTGCAGGATAAACGCGATACCTGAAAAGGGGTCATTGTAAGCATCATTAAGCAACTTTTACTATGGAAACAAAGCCGAAAACGCGAAAAAAAACTGTTTAGTACATATTGTCGAGTTATGCGCACATAAATGTGTGGGGCAGTCGATATTTTTTTCGCGATTTCAGTGTATAAGTTCTTGTAGTAAAACTTGTTTCTAATGATGGGTACAACGACCCCCTATTTAGGAATTCTACACGATACAGACTGACTACCAACCGCTCAGGCCCAACATGTGAAAATTCCCTAATGTAAAATAAATCTAATGTAATAGGTAAATAAACATTACATTCGCGATTAATTCGCGACACACCGGTGTGTCGCCGGGGCCGGACAGGATAGAAGTCTGTGCGGCAAATAATCAAAACCCTCCCCGTCTTTTGCCTAACGAGCCTGCCTGCGTCGCTGAGCCACCATTAGTCTTAAATCCCATAATTAATTAAACAACCCGGTATGTCCCTTGCTGCCCTCCCGAACTGACGCCGCTAAGCCGAGGACCGTATCCATCAGGGGATGCCCTTAGCGAGCGGTCAGTAGAAATATAGAATGTAGCTAGCTTTTTAGCCCTGGCTGGGGGCCTTAAATTCATTTGAGGTCACCACAGGATAGTCCGGTAGTGACCATGCCTAAAAAAAGCAGTGCTGACAAATGACAGTGTGGTAGATTTTTTTATTCAGTCAAAGTCTACACTGACAACAGTCTGTATAGTGTGGACCCACAATTACACGTTGTATAATAGGTACTTATGTAATTATGATATCACATACCATGAGAAGCAATTTCCACATTAATTTTAGTGTTTTTTTCATGGATGGGAAATCATCTAATGACTTCTTTCGCTCTGGGTGGAGCGGAAGAGAGTGTCAGGCTCTTACTGACTAAAACCCATCCGGTTTCCTCCTTATGCCCTTTGCGTTCCAGGGTCGCGGTGACTCTAACGAACAAATTCCGCAACTAATTCTTGGTTGACACATTCTAATTATACTTTGTTGTTTCAGAGTCTGGACATAAGCAATGCCGTGTACAACTGTAAGTGGTATTACGCCAATACTAAAATCAGCAAGCAGCTGCTTTTGGTGCAAACCAGGTAACACATTTTACAACGTCAATCTTAAGAGTGTCTGTTGGTGAAATAAGCTTTATTTAACTCTAACTTTTGCCCGCGACTTCGTCGCGCTTATCCTGTTTATTTCCGTGCCTGTATATTCTGCCTTTCTAAGAATTTGGCTAACATATACAAAAAGAAGTTTCCAAATCCGACTGGTAGTTCCAGAGATTAAAACATTCAAACAAACAAACTGATTTCCTCGAAGAGTAAGGCCGCCGTGTATTGCAACTCCAACATTTCGACAGTTCTATTTTACGTCACATGTATAATTATTCATCAACATCTGCCTAGCCTTTCCCAACTATATTGGGGTCGGCTCCCAGTCAAACCGGATTCAGCTGAATACCAGTATTTAATCAGCATAATTATTGCCGAATAGAAATGAAAAACACGATTAACCAGGCCTTGAACGACCACTAGACCAACAGTACAGAGTCTTTTAGTCGTCTTCTTAATAAAACTCAAGTGAGGAATGTCGACTATCAAATATTGAAGTTTACTCCTTATAAAACGATTTTCATATTTAGCCTACGTGGTATGAAAATTTTATGAGGAGTAAAATAGAGCGTTAACTAAAAGTGAGGCGTTACGTTTCTTTGCGCAACTTATCTTGCGACCCCGTACCAGAAGACGAAACGTTGTAAGGCACACTGATGAGATGTTGAAGGCCATGGGAATGCACTGGATGCGAGTCGCATAAGAGTGGTCGATGTGCTGAAATTTGGGGGAGCCCTATGTTAAACAGTGGTCGTCTTTCGGCTGATATGATGATGAAAAATGAACTAAGTTTTCATAAAAAATAATGCAAGAATTTGATACGAATTACCTGCCTACCACTTATAATTCACTCGCATTGCGATTGTTCATAAGTAAATATTCATACGTATCAGACTGGCTTCATAATTAGCTAAAACATCGTAATGTTGAAAAATTGAAAGCGCTCAAGCGCTCTTATATTTCTGCCAGTACATTTAGACGAACTTTCCCTTAATTAATTAAACGTAACCGTATTCCTTTTGTGTCTGCACAAGGACTACCTTCAGACGGGCGAGAGTGCACTTCCCTGTCCGTGTCTCCGCCTATTTAGTAAAGCAGGCGACCGCTTATATGGCACTTCGACTTTGAGACTGTCTCGTTGGTATTATAGAATCCAGTCGCAAGCGCGACTTTTGAGCATAGGTAATTATAGTTAGATAGCGAATGTAATTTTTGAAATGCCAATGCCATGATAGGGTGTATAGCTCCATCCCTCCTTCTCGCTCGAACGACTCACGCTTTAACACGTCATGGTAGGGCCGCAGTCCCTTAAGGTTGATGCACTCATAGCCGGGACGTGTCCGTGGTCCGTCCGGAGCACAAAAAAATATAGTTGCATATATTTTGTATGAACCTCTTGACACACGTCTGTGTCCGGGCAGGCGTCGGAGCTTCCGTGCCCGGTCCGACGCACGGACGTGCAGATACGGATGCACGGTCCCAGCACGGCCACGGCCCTGACACTGCCCGGTCACGGCCCGGCTTGTGAATCAACCATCATGGGGCAATCCCTTATTTTGACAGCGTTTCTCAATACCATACATTTTTGACGTTTTGATCGCCATCGCCACGCTACCGTAGACATAATGTCACTTGTCACCTTCTCGAAAACAGGCTCTTACCGTCTGCTATAGGTGAAGCGCACTTTTTGTGTGATCGAGTCTTTAGCGCACAAAATGTCTGTCTGCATGACGTGCAAAAAGTCCGTCGCGGATTTTACGCAGACTCAACGCACACGACGCACATCTTCGATCATTCTGTCGGCAGGAACTCCAAGGACGTAGACGCTATGGAAATGCAGAGATTGCGATGTATTATTTTATACTTGAAGTACAGAAAAAGGAGAAGTAATAGAGAATTTTGGGGAAATTGCTGGTCTGTTTTGTATTAACATCGATACATCGATCTCTAGCGCCATAGTATTATACCGCGTACGTTACGTCCCCCACTAACGAGTGCAGATTGCATACTAAAAGTGCGCCCGGTGCGCCGTCTGCGTAAGCGCACGTTGCAGCAACGTTCTATTTTTTTCACGCACTAATTGTACGTCACGGCGCGGCGCGATCTGGCAGAATGACACGGATTTTTTGTCGCCGGACTTTTTGTGCGTCGTATGCGTTACTGCATTTATAATAATATTGCTTAGGTTCTATTTACAAAGACTAAAAAGTGCGTCACGGATAGTCTTTCGTCTGCGCTGCCCCTTAGACACTCAAATTAAGTGAGGAAAAGTTTTAGTATCCAATAATACAATCTTTTGAGTGCACTTTGCTGTTGCTGTTTCCGCCTATTTAGTATCTCAATTGCAAACTGTTCTAAAATGTATGAAAATTAAGGCTTTTTTGACAGTTTGCGATTGACATGCATAAAAAAATATAAAATAACTACCTCCTTTTTGTTGTCTAATATTTTTTGGTAATTTAGCAGCTGTTTGTATCCTATTCTAAAGATCTAAAGGTCATATTCCTGTGGTTACAATTCTTGCAGGGCACAGGAGCCGTGCAAACTGACGGCCGCAGGATTTGCTGATGTCAACCTCAATTCTTTTATGCGGGTGAATATGTAATTCATTACTCAAATGCAAGTCGGGAAACTGTATTTTTCATTTTGCCTGTCAAAAACGCATCGGAATATGCATGCAATTTCTTCATTTCCAGTCAGTAAGAGAAGTCTGATTTACAGATAGAAGGCGTACAGCTTATGTACCTATGATAGAAGAAAATTTTGCTAAAGATAAAAGAAAATGGCGTTTTCATGAGAGGGGCAGGGGTATTTGTTTTGTTTATTGGTGTCTCGTTTGTTTTTTTATCAATTTTATCGAAAAACAGGTTAAACAACAATATTTTTTGTCATGCATAATTTCCATATTGGCTCATATTTGTGATAAATATTTGCTAAAAGCTCCGAAGATATTACTTTTCAAGCAGTCTGATGCTGTTGGCGACATTAAATCTATGGTTGAACTAAAGTAAACACCAACTGTATTATAATTGCTTGAAAAGTCATTTCTTCGGAACTATTAAGTCGTATTTTCTGATCGTTTTTTAAAGTCCTTTTGTTTTGTTTTGCAATTTTTTCCTAAATGAATATCACCTACCCATCGTCACCCCTAAATATGACCACGCACATCTGAAACATTCTGTACTACCTATATGATTAAACTTTTATTCCTTCCCACAGGTCCTAAGCTCAGCCTGGTCATACTTCGCGCTCCTACAAACAGTGTACAGCGGCAAATGAACAGCAACCATTACTTATCTACGACTTAGTTCTTACTTTCTCTGGGAGCCTGGTACTCGCTCCATCCATTAGGGGATGTTGTAATTTAGTTACCTTTCTCATATCTAGCTAATTTATTACCTACTTTGTTTAAGTGCAAGGGGATCGATTTGTTTTCGAAACTGTGGTTTTGTGTAGCATTTTCTTTTTCTTTGTAAAAGATCTTTTGTAGTATTGTGGAAATAGAATATCATGTAGAACTTTAATAAAAAAGCATAAGCATAAGTATTAGTATAATTTATTTTAATTAAATTTGGGATGCGTGGCATGAAGGAGCATCCTCGTGTAGCGCAATTTGTTCCATCAGGCATTCAACTAAACCGAGCGTTCGGCGCATCCTGGACAGTCTCTCCTAACACCACAGAAGACTGACAACAATTCCCTTGCGGTGGTTGGGTTAACGTCAGTCTGGTTCGCGACCAACGGAGTCAAGCGTCAAGCAGCTTGCTATGTTTCAACGACACATGGGAGTACCAGTGCCTCAAGGCTGGGCACACTCGCCATCATAGACCTCCTCCATCGCTTTCCATCAGGCGTGATCGAGGTCAAGAGCAAGCCCATCCCTTAATAAAAATTTTGGGGTGTCGTAGGTTGTCAGCGTTGGATCCCAACCGACCCCATACAGGTCTCATCAATATCTTCAAATAGCGGTCCGCACACTTCTCGGAAACCACGGCCGCTCGGTCTAAATCTCGGTAAAGAGAAGCTTTAGACTTTTGGCACTCAAGTCTTGCGACTGCATCCCGCACCGCATATGTACGACACGAGCGACTGGACAGGATTTATAGGGACCACGACAGTTCTGTCAAAAGCGAAACAGATAAAGAAGATCCCTTATACCTACTGCGTCTAAGGGATCGAATAAACCACGTTTATGAGCTGTCAGTGTCATTATTTTTCTATAGAATATTTACACTGACAGCTCTTAGTCTCCTTCAGTCGTAGCGATTACCGTTACAAGGGGGTACGAACGAGAGAGTTTATTGAATACAAGTAAGACACGACCACAAACAAGAGACTAGTAAGATTCCGTCAACGGTAGCGTGGCGAAGGCGATTGTCAATACGTCAAAAATGTATGCGATTGACAGATGTCATCGAAATGTCACGTGATCAAATTCCTACATTTTGGCATTACGACAGTCGCATTCGCTAATTGAATGGCACATTGTCTAGGGCCTCTTATGTCCTTACACGGTAGTGCATTAAGTTCCTTAAACTCGATTAGTATGATACTTGTCACTTTTACTGCAGATATGGGGTCTTTAAAGGGATTAAATACGGACCCCTTCCCTATTTAATCCTATTTCAGTTTTGTCCAATTGCCCTCTAGTACCAAAAATTCACCCTTACTAATAATATTTCAATGCAAAAAGTGTTTCTGTCTATTTATAATCAAATTTTCGTATTTTAAAAGCGTTCTGAAGTCGCATCATATCAGCAAGAATAAATATCAAAATAGACAAATGCGTGCCTATCAATAGTAAAAAACCGGCCAAGTGCGAGTCGGACTCTCACACGAAGGATTCCGTACCATAAACCGAAAAAAAACCGGCCAAGTGCGAGTCGGACTCGTGCACGGAGGGTTCCGTCTATAAAAAACGGCAAAAAAATCACGTTTGTTGTTTGGGAGCCCCACTGGATATTTATTTTTTCTGATTTTAGTATTTGTTGTTATAAGGGCAACAGAAATACATTATCTGTGAAAATTATATTTGAGTTGATTGAATGAAAGATAAATTGCGGTTTACGATTTATGACGTATTAAAAAAAAACTACTTACTAGATCTCGTTCAAACCAAATTTCGGTGGAAGTTTACATGGTGTGTACACAAAATAACTACAACTACTAATTACAAAATAAGAGAAGTCATTCTCTTATTTTACCACACATTTTACCACTTTGGAAGTGTCTCTCGCGCAAACTATTCAGTTTAGAAAAAAAAAATATCAGAAACCTCAATGTCATTTTTGAAGACATCTATAGAATACCACACGTATGGATTTGTTGAAAAAAAGTTTTGAGTTTCAGTTCTAAGTATGGGGAACACCCACATTTTTTTTTTTTTTCTATTTTTGTATGAAAATCTTAAATACATCTACTTACCTACCAAGTTTCAACAGTATAGTTCTTAGAGTTTCGGAAAAAAGTGGCTGTGACATACGGTCGGACAGACGGACAGATAGATAATTATGACGAATCCATAAGGCTTCCAGTTTTTGCCATTTGGCTACGGAACCCTAAAAACACGTTTCTTGTAGTTATAGCATATTTATTTGTTGTTATAGCGGCAATAGAAATACACACTGATAATTTCAACTGCCTACCTATTACGGTTCTTGAGATACAGCCCGCTGACGGACAGACGGACAGCGGAGGCTTAGTTATAGGGTTCCGTTGGTCACCCTTCGGGTACGGAATCCTAACAAATGACTATAGATATTGGGGCTTCTAGTCTACCTTCTGTTGTAACTTTTTCCCCTTTCACGCTGTTACCAGTAAAATCGGAAGCCCTTATAAAACGGGTAAGTACAAAACAATCGCTTTCGCAATTAAACGTAGACTACCTACCCTAATGTTTAGGGTAGTCACGTTTAATTGCGAAAGCATTCACGTGGCCTCGTGGCCCACCCCATGGTTTAGGGCCTGAACAATGGGGTGGCTCACGAGGCCACGTGAAATTGCGTGAAGAGTAAAAAAATTTATGGCTTCATCTGTTTAGTAATATTTCATCACTTTGCTAATTCTAAAACGTTTCACAATCGACAACTGCGAGTTCCAATATTTCTTGACACACGGCCAAATAAGAAACTAAATAGATTTTGTACTGTAACTAACATTTTCAATAGCAAGTAGCGCCACCCAGAGAGGCCAAGATGAAATGGATATTAAGTAAATGAAACTCGTGTTTTCCACAGGTGGCCGAAACCTTGTAAGTTTAACAAAAAACATGGCAGTCACGTTGACGTCTGTCTCAGAGCAATCGAGCAGCCTACTTTTTGATGTTTCCGTACTCTTTGAGTTCTGTGTACAAAAATCAGAGGGCTAATTCTACTACTTATTTTTTAAGCAGCGTTCACATTCGCATGACATCACAATTTGTCAAAAATTTATGGAAATTTAGGCATTTTTGACAGATGACTTATGACAGATGACAGTGACTGCGACGCCAATGCGAACTTTGCTTAAAAATTAGTAAAATTGGCCCCTTTTTGCCCATTGGACAGCGTTTATATTATATGAATTAAAAGAAAAATGCAAGTATTTTCTCTTCATAATATTAGTGTAGATAACAAAACCCAAGTACCTACTACAAGACCTCCTCATCTCTGAGGACCAAGGTACTAATACACATTTGGTATCTGTCCGTACCTTTATAGGTACTGGACCCACAACATCGCAGTGTATATTTAAGAGTAATCTGCTAATGCTAATCTTGCTCTCTTGATTACATGTATGCAGGTTTACCGTTGGCTACTAGGACGTGGGATAATTTAGTTATAAATATTACGAGAAGGTAAAGTTGATCAACGTGTGCGGTTAGGGTGGCCAGGTCACAAAACTGGAAAGTAGACCAGCTAATTTAGCCGGACTTGATTTGAATTAATAAAATGCCGGACAACTTATTCTTTTCAAGATTGTCTTTAAAATAATGTTTTGTAGCATTATTGATGATAAGCAAATCCAGGCTTTTTGACTCGTGAAAATAGAACAACAATTTGATGAAACTATTTTCTTAACTACGGTATGCATTTTTCAGAGAAAATCTGGTAAAATTTTAAAAGCCTAACAAAAGGCCGGACCACGGTCACGTGCACCAATCTAACTAAGCCACCTATATGGGTTGCCCATCGTGTTGTGCCTAGAGCACAACACGATGGGCGTAAAAACGCACTTTATAATCTATAAAAGCAATTAAAGTAGCTAAAATACTATCTTATTATTACTAGGTACTAGGTACTTTTTGTATATTCGGTCATAATAAATTACGAATTGGTAGGTACCTAATAAAATAAATCCATGGCTTCATTGGAATTCCCTACTTATCGTACGATTAATTTCAAAACAACAAAATCTTGTGTTTATGAGTTTGTTTGAACGCGCTAATCTCTGGAACTAGGTACCAGTCGGATTTGGAAAATTCTTGTTGTAATAATGAGAAGGAGCCACATTCATGAGGAAGGCTATAGACTATACGGGAACGGGAAAAAGCAGGATATGCGCGTACTAAGTCACGGGCAATAAGTAGGTAATTAATAATTAAGGGTAGGTACTTTTTTCTAAATTGTAGGTACCTATTCTTCATTACGCTTTTAAATCAGGAATACCTACTCTTCTTCTAAAAAAAGTTGGCTACCCTGTACGACAACTAAGTAAGTACTTACAACAGAGCTTCACAGAAGATAAGGGTATGTGAGGGTCGGACGCATTTATAACCCGCCTTCTGCATGGGCGAAAAACTGACGATCCGGTAAGTAGGCTATCCGATAGTTCAGTGGGAACGATAAATGCCATGTCATTACCTCAAATTCGCCAGCCAATACGTGTAGGAACGATACCTACCTGCAAACCCCAGCAACAGACCACAAGCCTTGGCAAAAGCCGACATTATAATCTTTGTACCAAAGCGAAATGCTCCCAACATCCTTGACAGGCTCAGGTAGAGAAATTTCACATAGTTGCCGGTTCTGCCTAAAAAAAGGTCGACGTTTCTAAGAATTCCGTGCCTAACTGGCCTTTATAAAAGTGCCTTTTTGTCGATCTTTGGAAACTGTTCATTTATTGCCGGGCGTTTTAATTTGGACCTTATTTCTTTTACTTTGAGCTTTACTTTCAATGGTAAGTAACGTTATTGATAGACTTATTTGTTAGAATGTGAGGTAGCTGTTGCTTGTAGGTAGGTATGTATGTAGGTACTTATGTATGTTTTCCTTGATATTCTAAAATTTCAATTTTTTTTCTTAGCTATTATTAACAGTAACATTTCTACACCTACCTAAAACCTATTTCAACCAGTTTATAAGTAGGGACTTACCTACTAAGCTATAAAGAAAATGTGCAATCAATGCTGGAGGGTCTTTTTAATTTTTTACCTACTGATTTAGTTCACTTCCAACCAACTTGTGGAATTTTCTTTCAAAGTCCTCAAATGAGTCCTACTCAAAGACTACAATAGTTTAGTGGGTCCTACTGCTTGCCATGTACAGTAACAATGAATATTTCACGAGATTGTACCTTCTTTACTTTGATATACTTCACGTAAGGATTCATTTATTTATTTGTCGGTTGCTAATAAAATGAAAGCTACTCACGCTTGACCAATTCTTAAAAGTCAGCCAATACTACTGCCATCTGTTATCATGAAACGAAACCAATTTTTAGATAAAACAGTACTAGAGAAAGTGGCGCCCTCGCACTGTTTTACCGACGCAACATTGACGATCTGTCATGGCGTAAGAAGTGTGCATTTTCTGTGCACAGTAAAACAAAAATAATGATTCTCAGACGATTTATTTTGCGTTTGTGCGGTAAAAACTTTTGTTTACGATATAAAGTATCATGATTACAGTGTGCTAGTTATCTTTAGTCGTAAGTGTGAGTTAAAATGGACAAGAAAAATGCCATTCGAAGAGCCAAAAGGCCGTCTAAAGTGCTCGAAGAAAATTATTGGGATTGCAGCGTTTGTACGTACAGAAACAATGCGGAAGCCTTCAAATGTTCAATGTGTGATGTTAGAAAAGGTAACACAGTCACATATTTACGCTAGCATTTAACTCTTTGTGTGGTTAGCCGACGTGAATGATCTGAACATCATACAAATACTTGGCCACGTAGGACTGAAATATTTACATATCAGTGCAATTATAGCGCTTTTATCGCTCTACTGTATTTGCGCGTGTCGAAATTAGCATAATAAAGGTGTTAGGTGGCATAATAGCGTCTAAAATGTAACATAACCTAAAAACAGCGCTCATAATAGTCAGTCTTGGTATTGATTGGGTTTAGAACGGGCTCGCATCCTGTCCTTGCCAATGTTTTGGCTACGCTAAAATGTTTGCATAATTATTGAGTTTTGTGTACTTAACAGCTAACAGTTTACTACTACCTATCCAGTTATTATGTACCTAGGATGTATATTCAAGCGATTTTAAAGATAACTACAGCCTATTAATTTGTCTGGTTTATTGAACTCTTCAGAAAAAAAAACTTCAAATAGAATGCATTGTACAATACCTGGATAAAGTAGTTAAAAAGTGATACGTGTGCGTAGGTAGCATGCGATAGTTAATTGAATATTTGACTCCTAAATTAACAACGCTAGAGTTAATCACCTGATTATACAATTAATTATGCAGTTGCAGTCCTAAAGATCGTTAATTTTCATCTAATCACCCTTTCGTACTAAAAACTCTTTGATAAGCATGAAAATAAACAAACAGTTATCTTGTCTTTGACTTACGTTTTATATGTAAACAAATCTGTGTGCATTCCTGCCTTTAAAAACAGAACGCTCATTGCTCGCCTATCGTAAAACCCGGCCAAAATAAAAATACACCTCTGACGTTTGCTAAGTAAACATCGTCGTGACGTCGTCAATTTGTCGGGTTATGTTCGTTGACCTTTACGTGATGTTGCCACCTACATGAAGGACAGATATAGGTAAGCAGTACGTTTATCTCAAGTTCTATTATATTGTTTATGGTGTAAATAGGCCCTTCTAGTGTCAGCGGACCTTTTGGAATGCTAACTAGATACTCTTTTGTTTGCTTTACGAGCTAACTTACTGTTACTTGACGTTGTATGTTATGATCGATACTATCGTGGAAAGAAAGCACGATGTTTTAAAACTGTGAGGTTGGAAGGGGTAACCCTATTGAAATTGAACTGAGTGCGTGCGAATTTTTAGTCGCCATGTTGCAGTGGAGCGGAGAACATCGCGCGTTTGCGATCGAAGCATTTTTCAAATGCAATTCTGTTACTACGGCCCGCAGAAAGTTTTGTACCCACTACAAAATCAAAAGATTGACTGACGCGCCTAGTGTGGCCTTGATACGATCATGGTTAAAAAAGTTCCGTGAAACTGGCTCCGCCCAAAACTTGCCAAGGCCGGGACCGAGTCGGACTTCGAGAAATGCTGAGAATATTCAACTCGTAGAACAGAGTGTGCGCGAAAATCCAGGAATGTCTTTAAGGAAAAGGGCAGCGTCTTTGAAACTACCAAAATCAATCGTTCACACAATTTTGAAGGAAGATCTAATGTACGTAAGACTTTATAAGATTTAGTTTCCTTTTAAGCCTGCTTGCACAGGCCACAGTTATCTTTTAACTATTTATTTATCTGGTTTTTACCATTTTCCATTGTAATCAGCATGTCTTGTTGGTCTAGTGGTCGGAAGCACTACCGCTGAGTACGAGGTCTTGGGTTCGATTCCCGGACGTTCTAGTGAATTTGGATTTTTGTATCTGGAATTTCTGAGAGACTTGGATTATGGATTATAGCACGGTTTTTTTTTTTTTTTTAGAGGATGGGAAATCATCAACCCCTCCCGCTCTGGGTGGAGGGAGTGTCAGACTTTTACTGACTAAAACCCACCCTTAGTCCTCCTAGTGCCTTTCTTCCCAGGGCCGCGGTAACTCTTTCGAACATATTCCGCAACATTATAGCACGGTTGGCACACCTATTTCGTAGGACCTTCACTGGTACAATGTAGGTACTGTGCTGTACACACATTGTATAGAGAGGTAGGTACACTTCTGCATCACTTTTGTTTTTGTACTCATGTGTGCCTAAGTTTTATTACTAACCATACCGACCAAACGTCGACCGCGCAGTGGCGCCCTCATCGTTTGTTTGGTTATTTCTTTTATTTTAGAATGAAAATGCAGAAAATATGCCATTTAAGTTGTGCTCCACAAGATTATACGTTAATATTATTATAAACGGTAGTTTTAAATTGTTCAGTTTTATTATAATCACTAAAACGGAAAATAGTGGCCACTATTATCCGTTTTAGTGATTATAATATTAACGTATAATCTTGTGGAGCACAACTTAAATGGCATATTTTCTGCATTTTCATTCTAAAATAAAAGAAATAACCAAACAAACGATGAGGGCGCCACTGCGCGGTCGACATTTGGTCGGCGCCCTCTTAAGTTTTTTGGTAATACTAAATAGCTATACCTTCGATGCCTAAAAAAAACGATTTATTTTCTAACTTGAAATACAGGTTCTATGATAATTATGTTAATAAGAATGCATCTTAAAATTTAATTGAAAACAACATTTAATTTTGGTTAAATTTGGACCCAAACATCGACAAAAGCGCTCGCGATAAATTTTTGTCACATGATCTCGTGCCGTAACATCTACCTATACCTACCTACCGCGACAACAGTGTGTCCGAATCGATGATGACGTCACATCCTGCTGGAAAATACCGCTACTATAGCGTCCATAGCATAAATTAAATTTATTGTTATCACTTGCTCCAGTTAATAGTTAAATTGGAACAAACTCAATGAATTTCGCTTTATTATTTAGTATTGATCGTTGATACAGGCGTATCGTTAATTGGTGTTGCTAGGTATTTTATGCTTACCGACGGCTGTACATAGATGGGTGACCAATTGACCATCCATTAGGTACAGATACCGAGATCCCTTCATTGCTCGGAAAGCTCGACTGTCATTTGAAGCTTTCTGACTAAGACCCCAGAAAATCTGATAGTCTTGCCAAGACACTGTCGTGTTACCGATATCCAGCTACTGGGTTGCGGAGGTGTGGAGATATGCAGTCGGTCCATGTAACAAGTGGTATTCTGCTGGATCCGGTATACTAGAAGTTGACCCTAAAATACAACGTGATTTTTATCACCTTCCAAAATACAACACCACGATTAATGCAAAAATCAACTCAAAAAAAGATAAAATAAGATACCCCTACCCATTGCCTTTTTTATGGATGGAAAATCATCAAATGACTCCTTCCACTCTGGGTGGAGCGGGAGGGAAGTATCAGTCTCTTACTGACTAAAACCCATCCGTGTTCCTCCTAGTGCCCTTTACGTTCCAGGCTCGCAGTGATTCTTTCCAAAAAATCCGCAACCACCTAGCCAATGCCTGGAAATTAACTGATACTGGTTAGAAATATTCTAACTTTGAATTACGCAAAACAGATGGTATAATGATATTCTGAGTTTCAATTACCTACGCAAAACAGGTAAGTATGCTTACATTGTGCATACGCCAATACCAACAATGCCAAAACAACCCTAATTTAACCCCCGGCGGCGGCTACCCCATCCCTGAATATTGCGGCATTGGCGCCGCTGTGACCACCAGCCCGGGGCAGAACAATACCCCCTAATGCAGGATCTGTGTTCATGCTAAATTATACCAGGGTGGGGGAGTTACTGGGGTATGCAGTCTTGTGTTCAGATGAAATCGTGAGTTGGAATACTGTTTTTGTTAGTCAATCGACTAAAGAGGTCGATCGTTACAAAAAGTTGTAACTAATTATTTAAAAAAAAAAATGAAGCGTAAGCAAAAACTCTATAAATATACTAAACGAATAAGTAATATTTTTGCAAGCGGCTCAGCTCGCGTTAAAGTTTTGCATAAACTTACAATATTAGTGAATTGCCTACTTTTGTGCCAAATATATGGGATTGATATCCGCTACCAAAATGCCGCGTGGTACCATTGAAATAAGTATTAAAAAATCTATGCGTGGAACCTAAATCTCAAAAATTTTGTGTTTTTGACAGTCTAATGCTGAATATTGTCACTTGGTGTTAACCATAGCCTCTAGCCTAGCCGCTTCCAAAACTAACGACTAGCTCTAACCAGCAGCCAATGAGTTCACAATATAATACGACAAAGCCGAGCACCACTGTTAAATCTTAGAATTTATTTTAACACCACTAAGAGCGGATTTCACCAATGAAACTGAACGCGATCAGCACATCTAAACTGCGTTCAAGAGCTGTCAGTGTAAATATTCCATAGAAAAATAATGACACTGACAGCTCATAAACGTGGTTTATTCGCTGATCGCGTTCAGTTTCATTGGTGAAATTAGCCCTTAACATCAAGCCGAACGGGTTTTAGTTTAGAACGCATAACCAAGGCTTCAGAATTTGACTTCATAGAACAACAACAAAGAATTCGCCAATTGAAATTCATGAAATAATTTCAGTCAATCAAACGTTTAGCTGTCTCTACTTGACACAATTCAGTCAATCATTCCATTGAAATGATGACGTAAGCAAGTCTTCGTCGACCAACCTTGGAATGTACTATCGCTGATTGGTTGGCCATAATTTTACTAGTACCTACTTGAAAAAGAGTCCGTGGAGTTTCTTGCACGTTCTTCTCCATAGAGATCTACGCTTTGGAACGTGCAAAACGTGCACGTCACCTCTTTGACTGACCGACCTTGACAATTCAAAAGTGCCTGTAAATGGTTTAATTGAAATAAATGCTTTGAGTTTAACCTAAAGTTATGACAAATAAAGTAGGTACATAAGAGCGTTTACACTCTCCGGCGACACACCGGTGTGTCGCGAATTAATCGCGAATTTAATGTTTATTTACATATACATAAGATTTACTTTATATTAGGGAATTTTCACATGTTGGGCCGGAGTGGTTAAGTATACATATAAAAAATATGTATCGTTAGGTATAAGTATAATAAAAAAAAATATTTTGACGGAACTTTCTTTGACGGATAGCTGATGTGATAAGGCGTAACTTTGGTTGCATTCCATAATATCCATGAAATTGTGAAGAGACGCAGACGAATTTTCAAGCAAAAGCTAGTCTATAATGGTCGTCTGAAATCGTCAAACTTCTCTGAACAAGTACGGTGAATGATGCTCTTTCCCCATCTTTAATCAATGACTGATGGACCCTTCAGTTGTACCCTACAGTTTTTACTGGTACCTACTGGCTGGGATAAAAACTCAAAACTGCACACCTGACCTGAGACTCGAATAAGGACCCAGCGTTATCCCGACAACATTAGCTTTAAAAACTTTTATCACATATAAAGATCCGTCCACTTCGCTCCAAGAGTTTCCCTAGGCACTGAGGTAGTATGCACTAAATCCCGATTTACGTCGCTAAGTACATAAGTACTAGTAAATCTACCCTCCGAATAGCGTCTTTGTTCCTAGTAGAACGGTCGTACTCGACTGTTTCTCACACAAGTACCTGGAATTTCACGTACTATTGTAAAATCTCGAACGTGTGTTTGAAACTAGTTTTAGAGATACTGCGCTCAATTTGGACTGTGAAATGCGTCCCAATGTTTTTGATTTCCCAAATTGAAGTACTTTTAAAAACCGGTCAAGTGCGCGTTGGACTCGCATACTACAAGGGCCTGTACCATAAATCGAAAAAATCCCGTCTTTCTTTTTTTTTATTTCAATAGAAACACACACTGAAAATGTCAACTCTACTTATGACGGCTCATGACGTACTGCCTGCTGTTAGACAGACAGAGACGGACAGACTTCGGGCATTCACAGATTCTATAGACATATATTATATAAAGCAAGTATCACGATCTATGAAAACCAAGCATGCCATTTTTTGACTATCTCTCATACTATGACGTCATATAGAAGAACTTTTAAGTGATGGGAAAATCAAATCGATGCAAAGACGCCGCCACGTGTGACAGCTAACTGATGTCCGACTAGCGTACACCGATGCAGACTGAGCACGAAAGTAGCGGCTTACGATTTTTGTACGTAAGCTGGGCTCCGAAACGGGCACGCGAAGTAGTTGTTCTTGCGTTATCTATGTCTATCTACGAGTATATCTGTAGTCTCATTGGAACCCTTCGGGTACCCTTAACCCTTTTTTTTACGGGGGGAATCCTCATGGATTTCCTTCGCCCTGCGGCTGGACTGGCAGAACAGACTACGGCCGGCAGCGAGAGATCACTGCCTACCACAGAGACGAGGGCAAGGCGCGGCTCATCCCAAGCGGCACACTCTGCCAGCGTATGCCGCGCCGTGACACCGAGCGTCTGGCTCCCTATGCGATACAGGAACCTCTATCATAACAAATGCTTGTTAAAATAATAGCTGTTTGTTAGCAGTTTCTAACAATACTGACGTGATAAGTAATCAAATTCTTGAAACAACTTCAAATCATTTGTTTTTCAACGAAGCCTGCCGGTATCATCAGGTTACTGGTACAGGCAGGTCAGTTCTCAAAATTGTTTATTTTCCTCAAGGTACCCAACTAACGAATTCGCGATATTATATATTTCAACATGTTGAAAATTTCTTCCTTGTTCCGTACTATATCAGTTCCCGCTAGCCAACTTTAGTAAAACTCAATCGTGTAGGTACGTCAAAATAAAATGTACATCATTATTATAGACTAGCACTTCGCCCGCGACTTCGTCCGCGCGGATTTAGTAGGTACTCCACAAACTTCAACGCCCCCTATAAAAGGTTAGTTTTGGAAAATTAAGCACTTTTCATTAATTATACGCCACGCCACCGTTGACAGAATCTCACTTGTCTCGAGCCCAGGTTCGGCGCAACTGTTCACCCCGTTCAACCCATCAGGGTTTGATTATGCAAAAATTGTTAGTACATCTGTTTCAATTATCTCGCTTTTAGTTTGTTCATAGCATTCCGACGTAAATTGAAGCAAGCAATTATGTCCTCCCCTAAAATCTTAATCACCCCTGCTTCACTCTTTATTATGTACGTAGTTTATTTTCGAAAAATCCAAACATTTGTTGTTCTTATTGTTTTATCGAAAACATTGGAATGCCGTGGTGTTTCAACTTCATCGGACCAAGCATTGATACGATTCCCCCCAGTTCGCTCAAACCGCGACATTTTTCTTACTCCGAGCATGTTTATTACCGTCGTAACTTTTGAACGAAAGGTCCGATTTGAATAATTTAAAGTGTAATTTACACGGACATAATCAACCTTAATTATCAAACCATTCAAATGGATAAGGATTAATATCATAACTAAAATCACCATTTTTTATTTCACCATGGGATTTGCTTGAATAATATGAACAAAAAGCGGTCATGGTGACTTATCCATAATAGTTAGACATATGGTACCGCGGACTTTTTTGTAGATATTGATAACTTCTATAAAACTGTAGTACATCACTTTGCTCTATTGTCAATAGATTCCGCAGCGTACGCGATATAAGGATTTTTGCTCACACCTTGGGTTACATTATCGAAGTTTTCATACGGATCCCTAACTTTTTGGAAAATATTCTATAGCCTATGTCCATCACCGATAATGTAGAATTCTACTGGTGAAAGAATTTTTCAAATCGGTCCAGTAGTTTCGGAGCCTATTCATTTCAAACAAACAAACAAATCTTTCCTCTTTATAATATTAGTGTAGATGTGCTAGATGGGAATTTCTGTTGTAAATTTAATTATGTCGACTTTATACATGCATAGTAATTTTATGGCTATGGCTTTGCTCGCGTCAATACAGAACCATCTCCAGAGTATCACATCTATTTCTGCACCAAAATTGGTTCAGAGATTTAGACGCAAAAGCGTAACAAAGAAACAAAACTCACCGTCGCATTTGTAAATTTATTTAGGACAGGATTTTCCTGTGGAATCGGATCATTTCGAAATGATACAACTTCGAGTTTCCCTAGTAATTCGTCTGGTAGTCGGCAAGGGACGCATAAAGCACGGTTCTCGCCCCGCGGGCTACAAGCCCCGTTCATACCCCACATAGCTCCACTCACACAATCTGGGCTATAACGCTCTGATGTAGTACCTATTCGGAGCTATTTTCAGACAGGAATAATGCTAAGAGTTTCAGAATGTTCCCTATAATGTGCACTCGAATGGAAACTTAGACTTGGTATTGTTTTCGAATTTTCACAATTCTTTAACTGAAGGAGCTCGTGACTAAATAACAGCTGCACGGGTCGATCTTCAAGGTAAGGCAATGCTGCAGAGGCCAGTCGGGATGGATGACCATCTTAACATACCGAGATTCCTCCGTGCCTCGGAAAGTAGTTTAAGTCGTTGGTCCCGGCTGTCATTAGTAGACCTTTGACAGGTGTTATGAGTTGTGGGAAGCCAGAAAATCTAACGGACTAAATGACTAAACCCATAACACAAATCCAATTCTCCTTCGTCTATAGTTATAACAGCGAAGGCGGTTAAACATAAATAAGCATACGATTACGGCTGTAGGTATTGCAAATGCCACCGCCCGATAGCAACTAGTTGGTACAATATCCTTATTTGAAGTAATTCCACTGGAATAATTCGTTTAGTTGAAAATTGTAAATAAATGGCATCTTTCATAGTTCATTTGATAAAACTATGGTAAGCGCCAGATAAACTTGCAATAAAGTACATTGACCCTTCCCTAATATCCCTTCGTAGATACCCGAACAATAAATTATGAACCGTTTTCATTAGGTAAGAGAACGTCACTTATAGAAGTCGATTCAGGACATCTTTGTCTTTATTTATTTTTTATATTAAAAAAGTCAATAAATATTTTATTTTACTATTGCACATTTATCTAGAGTCTGCCACAGACCAGGGGACTAACCACAAGCAGTATTACTTCAATATTACTTCCAGTGGGAAAGAGACGGAGCTAAACAGGACGTATAGCTCCGTCTCTTTCCCACTGGAAGTAATATTAAAGTAATACTGCTTTAAGAGTTGGTTGTTTAGGCCCAGGACAGGCTAAAAAACTTTCAGAACAGTAGCAAAAAGTAATATTCGTTGGTCATTATTTGGTTCAGATTGTATAGAACACCATCCAGTTGATCCTTCTAAATCCTATCCGGCTTCGATTTTAAATCTGAACCACAGATTACCTGAACGCTTCTTCGTCGCTTCGCTCTTCACAGAGCGGTCGTGGTCACTACAAAATCTGCCCAATCGCTGGTGTCGTTGTAAGTCCCCTCACGATCTCTCTTCATATATAGGTAGTTCTGTTAGATGATAGTCGCATTCATTAACAGGGCCTTCAAGTGCTTGTCAAAAAGGCGGAACTATCCGCGTCACTGTTGCGGATTTGTTGGAAAGAGTCACCGCAGCCCTGGATCGAAAAGGGCATGAGGAGGAACACGGATGGGTTTAATCAGTAAGAGTCTGACACTCCCTTTACGATTTACCATCCATAAAAAAAATTAAAATCAGCATCACTGCCTTATCAGATTGATGTACTGCTAGGGAGTTGGTTGCGACATTCCTTCTTTTCAGCTAGAATTATTCTCAGGCCTCGTTTGAACTAATGACTCGATTTTGAAGCCACACCCTTACACTGTTATCTCAACCTGCCTAGCGTGCTATGCAAGGCACAGAGGAGTGCCTAAACTGCCTTATCTAACTGTAAATGTTGTCCTCAGGTACATCAACGCGCAAGCCTCGGATCAATCCGGCGCTGGTGGCGGCCCAGGCAGCCGGCACCGCGCCCACCAGCTCCCAGAAGAGGCCACGGTCCGCCAACTCGCTGAAGAAGAAGAGGAGGCCACCGCGACTGAGTAATGTTGATCGGAGCTCCGCGCAGACTAGAGAGGTAAACTATATTTAAATGATTTTATCTTTGTAAAAGTCATTAAAATCGATCATAATGAGGAATAAGCAGGTATAGGCCCTACTGCATGTTTAAACAGCTTCAGTTTGAAATCTCAGCTGTCAGATTAAACTTATTTGCAGGCTGATTAGTAGTTGGAGTCCGTTCCTTCAAATGATATGTTCTAGAGCTAATATACAATGATTTTGACCCGGTAACTTAAGAGCCAAATGTGAAAAAACTTGAATCTAAACAATACAATTTGCTGGGGACTTTGTTGGGCCACTTCTTTCCAGATAAACACAAAAGAAGTAGTGACGAGCGGGGCGTTTTGGGGGACTGTCTCCTAAAATTCAAAAGTGTCTGTAAATAATATTTATATCTATTCTAATTTTATAGAGGTAGTATCTCTGGATCTAGTGAACCTATTTTGAAAATATTTTTTTGTATAATGATCATCATCATCATCATCATCATATCAGCCGAAAGACGTCCACTGCTGGACATAGGCCTCCCCCAAGCGTCGCCACAACAACCGGTCCTGTGCGTCTCGCATCCATCGGTTACCCGCGACCCTCACCAGGTCATCGGTCCACCTTGTGGGAGGCCTTCCAACGCTGCGTCTTCCGGTACGCGGTCGCCACTCCAAAACTTTTCGGCCCCATCGACCATCTGTTCTGCGAGCAATGTGCCCTGCCCACTGCCACTTACTGCTTCTTGTATGATAGCCACATACATTAGGAAGGCTATACGGGAAACAACGGGATATACGCGTACGAAGGCGCGGATAAAAACTAGTTTGAAATAAATGTATTCGATTTGAAAGCCTTGAAAGTGATCTAGTTTCGCGAATGTCATCAATACATCGTACACGTATCTCATTACATTAATTTGATTGAACCGATCAAAGTAACATGAATACCGTTGCAAACACTTTGTCGTCCGGATTAGTTCAAGTGCTTACTATCAATTGAATATACAGTAACGCATTTGTCATCAGGTAACCGTCAGCGGTGTAACTGTCGTTATAACAGAGTATAAACCCAAGAAGTCTGTATCGAGCAGTTCGAGCGATGTGGAGTCTTCGAACGACACTCGACCCTGATCTCCGCTAAAGTTGGCTCTTGAACCAACGGTGCTGGGTAAAGTGAATGGATTTTCAAAGTAGATTTAGCAGTGTTTTGTTTTCCAGATTTTAATTCGTATTCCTTCCTTCGAAATATTTATTAAGAATTGTCTTCGTATTTTGTAGTTTGTATTGTATTGTATATTCCAGATTGTATCGTAGTTTTTGTGTATTAGTTATGTTTGTATAGAAAATGTATCGCCAACATGCAGTGTCATTGAGTATTTGTAAGCTCAAACGCGTATAAATCGTCTGAGTATTTTACATCTTTTTTGGATCAAGTATTTTTTTAACATCAACAATTTTAAGTAAAAGTGATCACACTAGTTATGTAAGTATAGTTGGCTGGAAATCGCTTTTAAAACTCGTGAACTAAGCTTTACTTAATGCCATTAAATATCTTGAAACTATAACTTATTTTAGATGTAGGTTTTATTTTAACTGATGAAAAATTTGCGAAGGTTTGTAAATAGGATGAAGAGACCAGCTGGTCACTGCCAAATGATGAAATGTAAATAAAAATGATGATATGGCGGTATTTTAGTAGTGATTTTTTAAAATATTTTCTTGAATTCTATGAGACAGGAGCTCGTTTTTAAATAATTTTGGGTCTGCTTAGACGTTATCGGATCGATTTGACTTAACCTGATACATTCTGTATAGAATTGATTTAGTATGTAATTTTTCTTTAATTGTGCCGTGTTTAATGTGTAAACTGATCTTTTTACTAAAAAGGGCTTCTAAAATAAAGTCAGAACTAGCTTAAATAATTGCAAAGAGCGTCAAGATGCCTTAAAAATTAACTCTGAAGTAGGTAATATGAGACAAAAAATAGTTTTATAAATTAAAGTCTCGATAACCGCACAAAATATTCGTAAACGAAAAACTAAATTATTTCAATTACTAATTTATTTTATTTTTTTTTTTTTCATTCGTTTTGGTTATAATTATGACTTCTTGATTTTGACCTATGATTTTGACGATGTCATGGAGATTCCATTAAAACGCAAATATTGGCAGCCTCAAAGCCTGCATAGTTATCTGTTTCGTCAGCTATATTTGCTATGGCAGCAATGTGACAGCTTCATACGTAGTAATTGACGAAAGAATGTCCAATGAGAATAAATGAAGATAGATTCAAACTTATGATTTTTTTTCGTATTAAGAAAAGTTAGATTTCAGGCTCCTGCAGACAGGTGTGACGCAACAATACGGCAATGCTGCGACATGCGTTTTGATTCAAGTTATTGCACAAATTTTAACTAAAAAGGGTTGTCGCATTGCACCTGTGTCTGAAAGCCTTTAACGTCGTCGGTCTCTATTCTTTGCTGGCTTTAAATCTTTTTTTAGATACTTATTAATTAAATTTTTGATTTACAAGATTGTCTTGAGAGAACTGAGATCAGCGATTCCTCAAAAATGAATAGATACGAGTTTATTCAAATTCTTAGTATAGGGATACACGAACCAAACAACTACAGTTTTTAGAAGGTTACTATGTGTTACTATTTGATTGAAGGCGCTAGACACACAGAAAAGACGTAAGACGAGGACGGGGCGCGGACATATGTCTCTTCCGCGTCCTTTTCATATAAAATGTATAGAAGCGTCTGCGTCTCCGCGCTGCAAAACATGCGCGCTCTGTCCTTCCTGACAGGGCGCAAGCATGCGCCCTATTATAAAATATACAGAAAGGACGGGGCACGAACGCGAGCGGTGGTGCGGGCGGGTGAGCGCGTGTGCCGGGACTCGCGCGTCGCTGTCGCACACAATTACACCACCACAATTAACCACATCTTCATCTTCGGAAAAAGACATGTTATCCTGTCAAAATCGGACGGTTGAATGAAGTTGGTTGAAAACCGTCATCTCTCGCGGCACCCAGCATCACGTACGTCCCTCGTCTTCTCTATGTTTTAAAAAGTTGCGACGGCGCCCCGTCTGTGCCCTGTCCGCGCCCCGTCCTCGTGTTACGTCTTTTCTGTGTGTCCAGTGCCTAAAACGGAAATAGTTCTCGAAAAGAAACTTCCTACACAGCCTTCCTCTTGAGTTTCTTTAATAATAATAAATAATAATAAATCTTTATTTCAGGCAAAAATTACCCATAAATGTGTTAGTATAGACTTATAAACTATGTTAGTATATTAACCACTATATTACACAACCTATCTTCTGGGCACCTATCTTCTTTGAATAATCCTCTAATATAACCTGCCTATGGCGTCGTCCTAATACAAAGCGATCATCCCACGAATACGCGATCATCGCGTTCATTTTTTCGGTTAAACTGAAAGGCGCAACGACGCGATCGGGTTTGCCGAACAAACTTATTTATTTATTTATTTATTTATTTAACACTTTAGCACATAAATGTACAGAGGCGGACTTAATGCCATAGGCATTCTCTACCAGTCAACCTTTGGATGATGCAAAGAATAGTGGTAGGTGCAATAAAATATAAATAATTATACGCGATTGATATTATTAAAATAAAAACATTTACTTAAATAGAAAATATACATATTATATAAACTCAAATGAACGTGACGATCGCGGATTCGCGCGATTATTGCTGCATTAGGACGACGCCTTTGAATAACGAATTCTTCCAAAAATGTTTACTTAAATATCCAGACTTTATTTTGTGACTTGACTCAAATCGTAGGAATATCGAGTTTTAACTGGACGCGGTCGGTCAACAGTAAGTAGCCTAGATAATTATGACATAAGTCTAAACGACTTGAAATTACAACTGAGGACCGATAAAAGCCTATGCAAAGATCACAGGCATTAGTTTAGATGTATAGTTGCATAGTTATCAAAAACTTTTAACGGCTGGCCACTTCGTCTGTACGGGTTTAGGACTTCTACAGACGAACAGCAGTGCTATTGAACCGATCAATTCTGTAAAAAATTCACCGTGAAGACTTGGGTGGAATGAGCTAAAGTGAACTGTCATTCCATCTTGTTTGTTTGGATTGGCATCTTACTTCATGCTCGCTTCACTTAAGTTATCTCTCGGTGAGTTTTTTTAACAGAATCGAAAAACCGTTTTCGAGGGTCGATAAAACATTAAATAATCGACGCACGAGCGGATAGCCCGATGCATTAGATACGGATGGTCCACGACGGATGATCCATGCGTGGATCTGTTCCAAATATAAAAGGAACATCGTGGATGATCGCGTTAAGCAGCGGATGGCCTTAGCCGTTCCTTATACCTCGCACCTTTGGTAGAACAAGGACACAATTGTCAAAAAATTAAAATTACCGTTATTGTTCTACCGTTGGTGCGCTGTGATAAATGTATGTCCGTTTCTGCTAAAATTTGGCGACAGTCAAATTAATGCCTGAGTGAAAAAGTGATGAAATGAATATTTTCGACTTACGGCGGTGAGTCGAGCGTTGAAAATCCAATAGCGCGCTTTTATCAAGGCGATTATATATTATTTAGGTGTCGTATTTATTTTAGTGAGAACGGGCACTTAGTTAGGACCTAAGTGTAAGGAGAGTTTGGTGCCCTATAATCTGTAAAACTCTTATAAAATGCTAGAAATAATTTAATAGAAGTTCTTAGCGCTCGAGGTGCATTTAGGAACCTATTTATAATTTACGAACCCACAACTTAAATAAGTTACCAAAAAACAGTAGCGGCCCTATTATTGTGTTCCAAGCATTGACTAAGTATTTATTCTAGCTTTAAGTTATCATTAAGTTAAGAACAGTGTCCTTTCTGTGGTGTCGTCAAAATACAAAGCGATCAACGCGTGAATACGCGATCGTCGCGTTAATTTGTTCGGAAAACCGGTAGGCGCCCTCTGTCGGCGCAATGACGCGATCGGGTTTGTTGAACGCGACGATCGTGTATTCGCGCGATGATGGCTTCGTATTAGGACGACGTCTAAGGTTTTATTTAACCGGAGAAGTTTTGTTGCTCCTTGAAAATAAGTTAAAACTATGAAGTTAGTGAAAAGTTTTAAGTGTTTAAGTTAAGGGTAAACAGTATATATCGATGACGCAATAGTGCTGCAAATGATTAAAATCGATGAGGAATAAAATTGCTCTGTGCTCATTTAGAGCTTCAATAAATTCAATACATATTTGACAATACTATCGACGCGATGTGTATGTAAGTATTTTTATTTATTTATAATTGTAATAAAATATAATCTGAAAGTTGTAGATCAGTTTTAAATAGAATTAGAAATTAAAAGTCTAGCACACACATAAGATTCAAGAAATTTAAATATGTATCGCGTTTTTTTGTTATCATTAATATTGATAGGCCGCATTTGACCATAGTCATAGATGGAAAGTGACGAAGTGGTCGCAAAGTTGGTGCACACTTGCTTAGGAGTGACCTATTCACTCTTGACTTAATGACCCCCAAGGTTGTTGCTAACAGGAAACACAATCCGACAGGGATTTCCACTCCTGGAAAAAAAATATGAAGAACTTTAGCCTATCTTGAAACGAAGGATTTAGGAAAAAAAATCGGAGAATTAATAATTTACAATATTATGATGAGTATGACATACATAAATGCCAAGATAAATTAATTCACAGCACGTCTAAATTTGACGAAATTATTGCCAATAAACTATCTAAAATTCCAATTAATTCCATTCGGAATGCAGGTCCTACAGTCCAAAGTAACAACCTAGTTACAAGTGCAATTATGATGCGGGTGTAAGTACCTTATTCTGGAACGATGTTCAAGCTTTAACCAACCTATTTGGTCTGTGCTTTAACCTCTTGAACGAGAGACCATTAACGAATCGGCGTACCCCACCAAGCCACAAACTCACCGCATTTTTTGTCACATAATATTTGTGACATTGGCGGACTGGGTAAGCTTCGTTCAAAAGATTTCTTGATTCTTTATTTGAAAGACCAATCGAATTGGGTCTGTATGGAGCCTGTCACTTATGAAGTTTCTTTGGTTAACGCATATGGGGGATAAACAAAAGAAAAATCACAAAATAGGCTAAATGTGCGCCACATTTATCAAAACGGCCATAGTTCAGCACAATGCTGGGGCTCTTGTGCGAGATAGACCCATTGTGCTAGTTTTAAGCGACAGCCAGCGTTTTCTGAATGACGTTTGTTCCCTTAGAGATACAATCGTTTGTGTGTGCTAGGTCTTAAAAATGCGAACATAGTCCTTGACTAACTGCATGTACTCGAGGTCATGAACTAAGTAGGTACTAGTTAGTACATTTTACTCCCCAACTAATTAAAACGCTAGATATTCCATTTTGATAAAAACGCCGTTAAAAGTATTATTAGAAACTCGAAGCGAAAATGTTGCCACACGAGTAAAATGTTTTGCGAAAAAATTTTTTACGTTATTTTTATAAGAAATATGATGATTGAAATACATAGTAATTGACAGAAAACTCCATTTTTTTTTAATTGTAATAACAAAATTATTAATGTAGTACTGTTAGTATTAAAAAGGGTGCATGTAAACATTTTGTAATTAGATACATTTTTATGGATTTGTAAGTTTTTGTAATGAAATAGAATCGGGACTTCCTAATATTTCTTCCTAAATAGCGTAACAGGGCAGTTTAGGGAAATCTCAAAGTCCCCGGTGGCCGATTGCAAAAAAGGAATGGCGCTATACATTCTGTGTATTTCCTTCTTCTTTTTGCACAGTATCAATGAGCACTTTGAAGTTTTCCTACACGTGCCACGGATTAGAAAATGGACTTGAAAACTTAGTTTCACATATAAACTTACGTTGCAGAGATATTGTGAATTGATTGATTGTCTATTCTAGTTTTAAAATATTTTATAAAGCGGATTGGATTGGTAAAGGCTCTTTCACATTTGGAGTATACGTTGCAGTCGCGAGTCTCCACAATCTTGTTGCAACTGGGTTACTGCTCTCTTCACTGATAAGTCTTGATTAATATTCGTAATTCGTCGAGACTGATCTGCTCCATACATACATGGAGCTCGTGGCTAAACAATTAGAGCTGCACGGGTCGACCTCCGAGGTTTGTCCTTGGATGGATGAACCAATTCAAACAGAATCCTTCGTGCCTCGGCAAGCCTTAAACCATTGCTTTCGGCTATTATTTATTGGCGATGCAAAGATTACGCGCGCGCCTCTAGTAGAGAAATTAAAAAGTTGCCTTAGAACGACACTTGCAGTGTTGCCAACACCAATTTATTAAATTCCCCGAAAATCTAAGTCAAATTCCCTATCTTGAGATTACCTGCAGTTTTGGGAATTTTTCACATGTTCGCAACGCTCTGTGCGAAAACTGTCAGTGTCGTTCTTATACAGCTACACATTTTGACACTAGCGGCGCTAGTTAGAATCTTTGCATTGCCAATAAATATTTGACAGTCTTAGGCGGGTATCGAGTTACTCAGTAACTTGGTTGTGAACGTCAGATAAGTAGTTGCTCAATGTAAAGTACTGGTAGTTCGCTGCCTCCGGTTAGGCTGGAAGTCGACCCTAATACAAACCTCTATCGTCAGGGGGAACCAATTTAACGAAAATAAAAATAATAATGATAGACGTATAGTTGAGAAAAGGCTAGGCAGTTTGATTGATTCCAATTGCGATTCCGCTTCGTCTTCATTGATCATTATCCACTGTGTGCACTGAGCGTTTACCGCCTACCGTTTTCCTCAATACCTCATAACACAAGTTCTTCCTATTCCATTGTAGTTTCTAATGCTTTTGAATCTTAAAATTGGGATGCATCATTTACAATGACTCTGCAACGAATCACTGTTGATTCCGTGACATGACATTTGTATGTATGCCAATTGAATAACGGAGTGTTGCAGACTTAAGCGTACTTTGCGAGACTTTTTTTGATGTTCAGTATCTTTTTTATTCTTTTAAAAAAAAACGTCGCCCCACACTAGGAATTTCTCTTGTATCGTGGTATCGTACATGTAGTAGTATAATTTTGTGACCAAATATTTTTGTGCAAAACTTGACCAGAGCCAGACAAGTGACATAGTCAGCGGTATAGTGGCGAAGGCGATTGTTAAAACGTCAAAAGTATAGGTTGACAACCGCTGTCAAAATGTCACGTGACCAAAACCTTATGTTTTGGCATTTCAACAATCGCATTCCGTCGTTCTCCTCAGTAAAATATTGCACTCTTGCTTCTCCAATCTGCTTTGGACATTGGCAGAATAGTCGACATCGGCTTTGATTATACAAGCTAGTCGTGCCCTGCGGTTTTACCTGCTGCTTGTAAGGGTCGTAGCGTGATGTTAAATACCCTAAAACCTTCGAATAAATGCAAAAAGATGATAGTTGTCATGGCGTCCGACCAAGGAAAATAGGGGTTCTTTTTTAAATATATAATAATAATAATAATATATAAAGACAGAATAGAATAGACAATCGCATTCGCTGATAAAATGGCACTTTGTCTAAAACTGCAGAGGGCTAATTCCGTTGAATTCCGTTTAAGTTGAAAAGCAAATGCAAACGGCATTTGCTTTTCAACTGACCCATCTAGCACCAGTACCATATCCAAGATTATGACAAATAGTGACCGCGATGCGGATGTTTCTTAAAAAATATGGGAGTGGGTCCTCTGTATCTACTGCAACATACTACAAGGATAGTTGGACCTATACATATAAGCCCTTTTAACTATTTTTACATTCTTTGCCTTGAAACTGAACCCAGAAAAAATACGTACTAGATCTACCTACTCTCAAATTTTGGTTTTGTTTCCCTGGTTTTTTGACAATCCCTCTATCATATCTGGATACGATAATATTGCCGTTTTTAAAGACGTAGTAAATCTACCCTAAAGTCTGCAACAATACCGCTGTATTTCACTATCACTAGGCTCAATATTGCTGAGCATTGATTTTGGTGTCGTCCGTATTGCCTAGTGTTATTGAAAACGTGCATAACTTTCTTAGACTTAGTGAATTTGATTCGGGTTATGTGGTTGTAAAAAATTGTTTGTTGTTTGATCTTCATTACAAATAGATAAATAATTTAATTTAATTTTTAATCTTAGGCGTGTTATTCCAATGCGACTAGGTATGAACGTTTTGCCCTTTCTATTATTAATTGCTAAATTAAAGTCTATTTATTCTTATCGCTATGATTTTTCTAGTTATAATTTATCGTCTGTGGACTCTGCGACATTACGATAGTGTTGCAAGTAAAAAAAAAATATTTTTGTACGTTGTCTATGGTGCGCAGAGTCCAGTTTGTCTATGGTACGGCTAAATGTTAACTTAATGTGTAACGTAGGGCTAAATGTTAATTATTTTTAAGTTCTATATCAATGTACCTACTGTACTGTATATAAAGGATGTGGAAACGTATTTATTGGGTTTTATTAAAATAACACCTTTCAAACAATTTTATTTTTGTAAACACTTGCCAGTTACTGCATCTCCAGGAGATGTGACGCCATTCTTTTACTATTGTGTCTTTAATGACAGCTGATGAGCTGGAATTGCAAATATTTGTGACAAAGGCTTTCAAGAAGATAATGAGCGTTATGACTAGTTTCATTTAAAAATCCTGGACAGTTTTGTTCTTCACCTTTTAAAATAGTTACCCTTTTGAGATACCTACACTAAATTGTCCACAAGAACACATTAAATTGATTTCTCACACTATAACGCAGAAATAACAGTGATACAATGTGAAGAAGGGGGCTACGTGTTGCGTAGTACCCCGCCCCTCAACTGTCACGTGAAATGGCTTTGCACAAAGTTACTAGTGAGACAGTACAACCTGGTGTCCCAATCCTACTCAAACTACGGGTACCCGTCGTGTAAACCTTCATCATCATCAACATTTTAGCCGAAAGACTAAAAAGTTGTGTCTACTGCTGGACATAGGCCTCCCCCAAGTGTCGCCACAACAACCGGTCCTGCGCGTCACCGGGTAATCGGTCCACCTTGTGGGAGGCCTTCCAACGCTTCTTCTTCAGGTACGCGGTCGCCAGTCCAGAATATTTCGTCTCCATCGACTATCTGTAAACACACCGTAACGCACAACAGTAACGTTATAACAGATAGTCTTGTGCTTACTGTCGTAAGTTGATACCTAATTTTTCGGGCTTTGTCGGTAACCTTGGCTCTCTTGCCTTCTTCATACCTGATTCCATCACGCGAGAAAACTCCGAGCAAAGCCATTGTGTAAGTACCTACCTATTTCACTTGATTCTACCGGCACCTTCAAAAGTCTTACCTACCTTAATGAATCAAAATACTTGTATAGGCTTTGAATAAAAAGCAGATACTCGGCGACGTTGACAGCCCTAAGCGGCGGCGGCGCGGCGCGTTTTAAGTGCCGCGCGGCTTTTTGTGAGGAGCGTGCACGCCGCGGCATCTATGCTTGACAGATTGAGATTATACGACGTTCGCTGTGTTCAGGTGCACTGTTACAATTTATTACTAAGCCCCGATTCCACCTGCAATCAGCTTGCATGCAAATAACATTAGGAAGAGTTCCTACATTATAATTAAACTTGAATGCGAGTTGCTTGCAAGTCAAGTGGACGTAGGCCTAAACTCGCTTCTTCGAACGTGCGTGAAGTGGGAAAATACCGGAATAAAAAAGTATCCTAAGTCCGTCCTAATCCAGCTTACGGTCTACCCGTGGGTATTTATCCATTTTTATTAGCCATCATTGCATAACAAACATACACTAATAAATAGATTTTTTCAGGAAAATACCTTACAGTACACAGGTTTCTTGTAGCGGCCATCAATGCCGCCACAAGAAAAAAAACTAACGAAGCATTTGTACAGCAAAAAGAACCGCAACGCCATCTATCCCGCCACCAGCGAACTACTAACGAAATCTTGCATCGCTGTATCAGAGTTTTCCGTGCGTTTTGAACTTATACAACAGTCCGAATATCAACTATCGGACAGTTGCCCACCGGACATAACAACCGTCCGGTCCGAGGATCCTCCTTTTTCAACGGAGGTATGTGGGACTTTACACCCTTTTCCCCATACCGTCAGTCTGCGCAGCCTTCGTGCAATTTCATCATGACGTCATCATCACTTCTCATCGTGACCTCAAGCTCTGGAGCAGCGAGTCATACAGCCAGCTAGCTTGCGGCATCAATGCCGCCACAAGCTGTCCTTAGCTTCCTGCAGGCAGCACTAGCCAAGCTTCGAAAATAAAAAATAAATGCACTATAACGCAGTGAACGTTTCATATGTTTGTGCATCACCTCATACCGTAGGTATCGGTCTTGTGTGCCAATTGGCCAGCACACAAGTACCGCCGAGATTTTACAACTATTTGCGAAAAAACTAATGCTGTGTAGTGTGTAAGTAACGTTAAGACTGGTCTTTATCTAACTAAACTGGAAGAGATACTCGTACCTACTCAAAATTAAATTGTTTCTTTGCAAGAGTGTTAAAAAACGTCGTTGTGTGCGGTCCCGACTCTATAACGTCAATCCTTGCCTCGAGTGCAGTACAAACTATGCTCACGTTGGCGTTGTTACCAACCAACTCACAATTTCAATCTTGATGTAGCTTACGTTACCTAGCTACGATCTTCGCTTTCTTTACAAGACTTGCAAGAATGTAAAGTGGTTGACCCAAAAAAGTGTAACTTGAAACAAAACAGGTTCAGATGATTACCTACCAGTGATTAGCTACATATCATTAATCACTAGTAGGTACTCATCTGAACCATAAAGATACACAAATATTTAGCACGCAAGCATTATTGATAGCACGGTTGGCGCAGTGGTTGAGCGATTGGCTGCTGTGCTGCGTGTCGTGGGTTCGATTCCCGCACGGAACAAATATTTGTATGGCCTACAGATAGTTGTTCCGTGTCTGGCTGTTTGTGTATGTGAGTTTAAATGTTTGTAAACGCACACACGATACAGGAGAAATTCGTAGTGTGGGGCAACGTTTTTATAAAAAGAAAAAAAATCAACTTCATTAGAAACACATCTAGGGAAGCACGTATAGCGAGACTACCTAAGACAACCGCTAAATACCGAATACCTTGTAAGGAGCGTCTATACATATCTGTGCTGGATTCCTGTCGCATTCTCGGTGTCCAGACAATATAGCAAAGCCTTCTCGCTGCGTACAGCTATTCAGCGCTTTACAGCTATGAAGTAGCCAGGACTTGTCGGCAAGTAGGTATAATCACAGTATAACTTAGGACTTATTAATTCATATCTTGCGACTACTTGGAACAATGGAAATAAGTATCGTATTTGGGATTGGAAAGTTCAAACTTTTCGATTCCGTACCTACACAACAAGAAAATATGGTACCTATAACCAGAAAATATAGTGTCACAAGAAAACAGTACAACAAGAAAATATGGTGTCTCATTACAAGAAAATATTATAGCAAGAGAAAATATAGTATTACAAGAAAATACTCGTATAGTATCACCAGAAAATATATTATCAGCTGCATCTGACTGCTTGAAAAGTGTTTTTTTTTTATTTTTAGTCGTTTTTCAAGGTCGAGTGGGTATTTTTTTAAAAGTCTATGTATTTTAATTTGATATTGTTTCTTTACTCTATACCAGCTTCAGAACACTTTTAAATATGACCATGGACTTCTGGAACACCCTGTATAATAATATCACAAGAAAATACAACGTGTAACAGAATAAACGCAAACAAGAATAGAAAGAAATTCTCTAAAACCAGCATTTAGCTTTTCCTTAATTCTAAAACCCAGCGCGAATGAGCCTCGGCCCTTGGCCCGTAACCGGGAGTTAGTCGTAAACTGCTCATAAAAAATACTTTTCACTTTAGGGCTCGCTCGTTAAACGGCAGGTAAGTTCATAAATAATTTTATGGGCTCACTGTTACGGCTTTAAGTGTATACTGTACAGTCGTATGGAAAACGCATTACTTTGTGCATATTAAATCATTGACTCGAAGTTATGTCTGTAAGAGTAATTCTGTATTGACTGTGATTTGTGTAGGTAAATGCTTTTCAATGTTCAACTTCCAACTTGCCTTCAAAGCAAGAGTGAACAGGTATATTCTGGGCACGCTCGCTCCATCATAGACCTTATTTATCGCTTTCCAGCAGGCGTGATCGAGGTCAAAATCAAGCCCATTCCTCAATTAAAAAAAAACTATTCAACCCAACGACGTTGAAAAAATACTAGTTGATGTAGTAGCACTCAGTGTCACGTGTTTTTCAAGCAGTATAAAATATATTTCAGAAATTAAAAAAAACATCGCACGAGTTGTTAGTTTTTAATTTCTCTACAATACCGTAGAGAATACCTTTATTATTAAAAATAGGTACTTAATTACCTAAAAAGCTAGATTTACGTAGGTAATCGTATATTCAACAATTCTACGCCTATAACTTCCGTTTAGTCTATATAAACCAAAAATTAGGGACCGCAAAATGCCCATTTTTACCGACTTCTTATGGTTCCCATGTTTGTTAGTTTCTTTGGATCAAATCTTGCAAACTGAATTAGAACCACTTCTTTTCGTTCTACACAGTTGAAATACAAGTTGTTTCAGTTCCGATGACAATGAATTTTATGATAACTTCCCTGATACTCCCAGGGTTGGCTCCAGACGATGCAACTCCTCGACGGTCAACAGTGCTGACACGAAATTTCGTTTACGTTTTCAATTCTAACAGCCCTTAGGGAAGCTTGTTTTAAAAATGTTATTATTATTAATAAGTAGAGAAAATTCTTGATATTAATTTAATATTATACCGCAAATAGATAGGTATGTCAACTCTAATCACTTCATCAGTCGAGTATACCACGAGAATCTTTGGCAGTGTCATATCATATTTTTAGAGACCAATTCACACCTGCCGGTTTGTACTTAAGTACTTATAGGTACCAAATCCGACGCCTTCCTACCTTGGACCTCATGTGGAATAAAAATATTATTACGGAAAAATATGGAAGATTATAACTCGTGTGTTTAGAGGCTGTAAAAACGCTGTTTGCAGCTTAAAAGTATTTTGTAATTAGCGTTTGTTTATTATGTACCTATTCTTTTATGCTGTTTTCTGGTTTATCTTTGGCCTATTTTATCACCTTCATCAGTAAAAGTGTAAAAGTGCGTTCTTTACGTTAAAACTTCAAAGAAGAACGCTGATACCGAAAGAATTCCAGACAAAGTCATAGTCAGACATAATGACTTCTATCGCAAATTGCTGCTATACACCTTTCTGCTCTTCTTCATCACATAGGTACTCAACTAGGTAGGTAGGTATAGCATAATACCGATAAGGCATCGGGACGCCTCAAACGATCTTAGACAGACTACCTACTGGTTTACATATAGAGTACTTAGATGATAAATTATTTCTTCCAAGCTTTTATTGAATTTGCAGTGTTCGTTCCAATGTTAAACTCGTATGTATGATTGTTGGTCTAGGTCAAATATTGTAAGCCGAATTAGAACAAGTTCCTCTTAACCTACTGAGTTGAAATATTGGTTTAGTTCTGATGACAATGAATTTCAATGATAATTGTGACCCAATCTGTAATCTAGGATTGGCTCCTGATGAACCCACTCCTCAACGGTCAACGGTACTGACACAAAAATGTACCTACCTAGTATACATATGGTTGCCAACTTTTTTTGCAAAAAATACAGTATATTCAGGTTGGAGGAAGAAAATCAACAGTATTTCAATAAAATGAACAGTATTTTTTTTTTACATTTAATAAAAAATATTGCTGCTTCTCACAGAACTTAGCAATTTAGTGTAATTTTTGAAGGCTTCATAAGCTTCACTACTGCAAGTGAAATCAAAATTAAAGTAAATGAGGAACTCATTTTTCATTCAATTTAAAGAAGATCTTTAAAGAAGATCATGACAGAAAAAAATCTTTCAGTAAAATGCTGAGGCGGGAACAGTAATAAAATAGATAAGATTTTTTTCTTGTAAGTAATATTTTTAAATTGTTCTGAAGTGTTTAATATGAAATGTGTTCAATCTTACTTTTCGCCAGTACCTACTTACTCATTTGAATAAAATTTTTGCCTTCTGATACTCTTTCATAAATTACTTTGAACTTTGCTAATTCTGAATATAAATCATCCATTCAGTCAAATGATCTACAATTTTGACATTGACAGTTACGTTTTCATTCTGAAACGAGGGAGGCCTGCGCTGCATGCACTGCATCGCGCGACAGTGTGCTGCTGGTGTGGCGTGCCTATAACTAAACCAGTGTTGTTAAAAACAGTATTTTTTATACTGTTCTTTTGTCCAACAGTAAAAAGTATAATAAAGTGAAAAACAGTATAATACTGTTTTTAACAGTATGGTTGGCAACCCTAAGTAGGTATACAACGTGTAACTGAATAAACGCAATACCTTATGTAGGGTATTTGTCCTAGCTCATCATTATGAACAACTTTCACTATGAGTCCAACATGGAAATCGCTAAAAAAAATCGACTAGGTACATACTTAGATACATTTCTGTGCGCATAACTCGACAAAATGTAGGTAGTGTAGGTACTGAACAGCTGATTTTTTTTCACGATTTCGATGTTGGTCCCGTAGTAAAAGTTGTTCATAATAATGATTACAATGACCCCTTAAGTGCTATTGCGATTATGCTGTTACACGTTGTATAGGCATTCAAATTTTATACTTAGCACGTTTCAAAATATGACATGACTGCTGCGTTCAGGGTACGCTCGCAATGTGAGATTTCTTCACCGATCAACAGCACAGGCACAAAATTTTTACATCAGTGTTCTATTAATATAGCCCCTTCCTTAGTCCACTACGACTTGGCTGCTGCATCTAATATTGGCTTCATCTGCGAGATATCCTCAGCGGTCAGCAGAACCGATACGAAATTTTATGTCAGCATTCAATAGGCCGTTCTAAAGTCCATCATGACTTGGCTGTTGCGTGTAGGTTCATTTTAGTGACAAGAAGTTACCTACGTGGTAGCTGGCTAGCCGCGTATTTCAGATTGCTGCCACCCGAGGTAATAACGAATTCGGGCTATGGGTAAATATGCTACTGGTGATATAACAGGGGTAGGTGATATTTGAAGAAATTCGAATGCTAAAAAGTACAAAATAAAAATTTAAGTAGGCACTTATATTACGTACTTAAAAAATCTTTTAAATACAAACTTTTAATGAACTAAAAATTACAAAATAAAACTTACGTAAAAATACATCCGTACCTAACATTATCTTAAAAGCTTGAGGCGTGAATGTCCACTTACACTGTCTTAAGGTCAAGCGTTGTTGCGGAATTTGTTCGAAAGTCACCACGTCCCTGGAATGCATAGGGCATTAGGAGGAACACGGATGGGTTTTAATCAGTAAGACACCCTCCCGCTTCGTCCAGAGCGAAAAGGAGTCATTTGATGATTTCCCATACTTTTAAAGAATGCTCAATTTCAGATGACAAAAAGCTACGATAGGTTTCAAATGTCGGGATCTGGACTGGACTGAGAGTCATGAGCATTCTTCTTTCATGCAAATTCCGTTAATACATTTGGTAGGAACTGATCATCATCACATCACTATCAGCAGATTTAGAGCGGATTTCACCAATGAAACTGAACGCGATCAGTACATCTAAACTGCGTTCAAGAGCTGTCAGCGTCAATATTCCAGAGAAAAATTAGTGACACTGACAGCTCATAAACGTGGTTTAGGTACATGTTGATCGCGTTCAGATTCGTTGGTGAAATTCGCCCTTTTTAGTCCACTATTAGTGCTGCACTGACAATGTGACATTCAATCAACGACAAAGGTTGTCCAAAGTTCACAATATGGGAGTCGATCACGTGGAATTCGATATTGCATGTCAATCCGGTTTGACTGGAAGCCAACCTCAATATAGTTGAGAAAAGGCAGATGATGATGTCAATAGCTCATATAATAATCAATAATAATTGGTCTTTTTATCCGACTTTGAAGGAGGCAGAAGATATGCAGTTGCTGACATAATAAGCTGAGTTTCAACTAAAATCAGCCAGCAACTGCATCAGACTGTTTGGAAAGTGACATAAGTACCTATTTGCAACTTTTAATCTCTTGTTGCCTTTTTTTTTTTTAGGTATGACCACTAGCAAGTTAACACACTTGGGATATCAACTGCTTAACCCGACTAACCTGTGGTGGCCTCAAATGAATTTAAGGCCCCCAGCCAAGGCAACAAAACTAGCTACAAGCTAAAAACTACTGACCGCTCGCTAAGGGCATTCCCTGTGAAATACGACCTCGGCTTAGCGGCGTCAGTTAGGGACAGCAAGGGACAATCAGGCTGGGTCGTTATTAAAGTTAAAGGCTCAGCAGCGCGGGCTGGCTCGTTTGCAAAAGTCGGGGAGGGTTTTGAGTGGGTCGTCGCGACGGACCTCGGCGGCGAGGTCGGTATACGGAACGCGGTCTGTACCTATCTGTTTATTCTAAGGGTGCTGGTTTCCCTACAGCTTTCCTGAATCTTTGTGATCTCGTCGTCGGACTCGACGAGTGTATGCCGAGGACGGCGAATCTTACTAATGCGAGAGGGAATGTACTGGGTTGCCTTTGAAATCAAAGGGTTTTGGTGCTTTTCAGCGGATTCGAAGAAACGCTTTGTAAGGCGCTTCATAAACTGTTTTAAGGTCGGGATTTTAAGGTCGACATGAAGTCGTTCGTTCCGTACATACCACGGGGCGCCCGTGGCTTTTCGGAGAAATCTGTTTTGGATTACCTACTTGCATCCTGTGGATTTGCTTTGGCTTTGTGTGTTCGAATACAGCACACGCATAAGTCATTATCGGTCGTATGCGCGTAGTGTAGATGCGCAGTTTACATTTAAGTCTCTTGTCTAACTAACTTACTAACTTGTCGTCGCCACAGATGTATTTATACCAGTCATATACTTATTAGAAAGCCCTTTGGCTGACAGTAGGACCTACCTACCCATGTTAATTGGTTTAAAAACTACTCTATACTACTAAACAAGTTGTTGGAATTGTAAAAAACGGGTTCAGTTCTCAGTATTTCTAACTGTAGCATGGAAGGCCAAGTGAAACGAATTTTTCGTGGAAAATACTGCATAATTTGTAAGAATTCCTGTCTGCATGCAATGATTCAGTGCTCGCTTGTCGTTTGTATGACGTCATTCACAATAAGTACTTACTTCGTTTTACGATGGACTGATCTTAGTGATGTCACAGGCCGCCTTCGAAACTTTAAGACTGAGAGGAACATTCACATTTATCGAAGTTTGAGAATTCTTATGGGTTTTGAAGAGCTTTCTCGGTGTTTCAATGTATGACATTTCTATACTTAGGTACTGATTTCATGCGTCGTTCGAACCTCTTCTTTATTTTCTGCGCATACTTTCAGTGTTGGTCCCTTTTTCTCTTTGATAATGAACTAAAACTCAACTCAATCTCGTTTAATACATATTGACCATCACCTAAATGCGATGGAGTAGATGCGTTTAAAACTAGCACTTAGGCCTATGGAAGATGAGTTGATATAAAATACATAGGTACACATTTTGGGCCTTTACTAAGCTAAACCAATCTATGGATCATTTGAGCTTATCCCTAGGTTGATACATGACATAGGTTTATTTCTGTATCATGTCTAAAGAGTTAACAACATGTAAATGTCCCAATTAAATGCCAAAGTTTGATAGGTTTCAAGGCTAAAATAGAGTTTGACATAAGTACTTCAACACATTTAGAATCGGGAGTTCATCTTTTTTTTAAGGATGGTAAAATCATCAAATGATTTCGTCCGTTTTGGGTGGAGCGGAAGGGAGTGTCAGACTCTTACTGACTAAAACCCATCCGGGTTCCTCCATATGCCCTTTGCGTTCCAGGGCCGCGGTGACTCTTTCGAACAAATTCCGTAAGGGGTTCACCTTGGGGCCGTAGAAGAAACAAATGGCAACTGAATAAGTATATAGCTGCTGTTTCCATCGGCAAACGCTACACCTACACCTCTCTTAATTTATATGATTTTCTTGGCAAAGGAATATCAACTTCCTATACCTACTACATTATTTTTGCCACATATATTAGGTATATACCTACTCCACAGAGTACTTACCTACGAGCTTCGAACTTTGCAAAAAATCGAAAACTGTAATTGTAAACACATAACTTCTCTCGTGAAAAACTGTCATATCCTAAAGGCAGTCCTCTATAAGTACCTACTCCTTGGAAATTCCTATCTAAGGCTTATAAATGATAAAAAGTGTCCTATGTCCTAAACTCTTAGGGACCCCGAGCCCTACGGACTCCTACGGTCTACCTGTGTGCCAGTTTCATACATATCCGCTTAGGAAAGGTATGGTATGATTTAATAGCGTCTCTATGGTAGGTGCCAAATAAAACTTGCAATAAAGTACATTGACTTCCCTAACCCTTCGTATCTACCCGAACAATAAATAATTGTGAATCGTTTTTCATTATTACTAGAGAAAGTAAAGGATCACGAATCACGATAGAAGTGGATTCAGGATAGATTTATGTTCTTATATCTGTTTTTGATTTTAAGCTTTCTTCAATAAATATGGGTCAATGACCGTTATTGTACTTACATTTATTTGGTGTCTACCATAGACGTTGCCAGCGCGCACTTCTCTGGTCTGTAATTTACTTCAACAAACAAATCTTTGATGGCAAGACATGTTTCTGCTATTATATCGATGTGTCGTCGACACATTTATGTCATGTTTTGACATTTAAACGCACTTTTATGTGTAATTTCGACGACACATATCAAAAGCTTCACATTAATGTTCGCAATGATTTGTTTGGGAAAATCGTTACTTAAGAAAAACCCACGGATGTGACAATTAAACTGATTTTTTTTTCAGATCAGAGAAAAAAAATTTGGGTGATATATGTAGTATGTGGAGACATCGACACGACAATAGGTAAATAAAACACTGGCAATACTGGTTCATAGCAATATTTTGAAACTACTATAAATCCTATGACAATTAAAAATAATCTTTCCAATTAAGTAGGTAAGTACATAAAACGTCAAAAAACTCAAACTAGTCCAGAGGCCCTAGACAATGTGCTGTTCGATTAGCGAATGCGACTGTCGAAATGCCAAAACGTAGGAATTAGATCACGTGACATTTCGATAGCATCTGTCAATCCCATACATTTTTGACGTATTGACAATCGCCTTCGCCACGCTACCGCTGACAGAATGACACTTGTCTAGAGCCCCAGGATAGTGACAACTAGGTATTCTGACGAAATATCCAAAGCAGTCTGTTGCAGTTAGTGACACCAAATCTGTGATACAACATATTCGTATGAACTTCAGCGTTTTGATTTATTGTAATATCGTCGTCTCCACCTTGAATTAATTTGTAGTCTTTTAAAATAAGAACTAATGAAATGCTCCTGTCAATGTATTTAATGATAAGGGGACTAAAAGACTATAGACAAATATCATCTAAATACCGTATGCAGAAGAAGCCAGAAAATCTGACACCAGTCACTCCTTGGGAGTATCGTGTTACCCAGTTACTGGGTTGTGGAGATCAGATAGGCAGTCGCTCCATGTAAAATACTGGTATTCAGCTGCGTCCGGTTAGACTGGAAGCCGACCCCAGGCCAGACAGATTGTTCGATCCTATACTGTGCTCTCTTCAGGGACTCATGTCTCTATAAGAGAAGTCACATCAGTTTCTCGACCATCCAGCCAACTATTTTAATGAAAGTCATACCTACCTATATAATCATCTGCCTAGCCTTTTCCCAACTATATTGGGGTCAGCTCCCAGTCAAACCGGATTCAACTGAATACCAGTATTTTACGTGGAGCGGCTGCCTACCAGACCTCCACAATCCAGTACGGGTAACTAGATACTTCTTGGCAAGACACTGGTGTCAGATTTTCTGGCTTCTGACAATCAGTAACGATTGCCAAAGATCTCCAAATTATAGCCGGGACCAACGGCTTAACGTGCTTTCCGAGGCACGGAGGAGTTTCAGTATGTTATGATGGTTACCCATCCACAGACTGACCTCGGCAAGCGTTGCTTAACCTTGAAGATCGACCCGGTGCGACTGTTATAATTTAGCCACGAGCTCCTCCATTTCCTTTCAACGATGATTCTCTCTTGATTGTTGATCAACCAGCCAATAAATTTAAAAGCCTTTCTATACGAGGCCAAACGAACTAATCAGAAGGATGAAACATACCTACCCGTCCTAGTACGTACAAACAATAGTTGCAATATACAGGTTTCATATATTAACGCGGCGCGCAGGGTTTAATCAAGTCGGGATGAAAAATGCCTGCGGGACCAACGCGGTGGGGACCCCGCTCGCCGACCCTTGTACCGTGCGCAGGGAAACTTGTGGACGCCTGGGAAATGTTCATTTTAGATGGGGAAATATATTTTTAGTGCGAATATTAAAGTACTTACCTCTATGTTCACTAGCTTCTGCTCGCGGCTGCGCTCGAATCAATAAGTAGGTATGGATTTTTGCAAAAGTTTCATTATACAACCTGTAACAGAATAAACGCAATACCTCTTAAGGGGTCATTGTTCTCATCATTATAAACAACTTTTACTATGGGATCAACTCTGAAATCGCGAATAAAAAATCGACTGCTCCATACATTTTAAATGTCTGCATAATACTTGACAAAATGTACCTAGGTACTGAACAGCTGTTTTTTTCAAATCAAAGAACCTCCCAAACTCAAAATATACGAAAAAGGAACTGCCACTCATTCTACACGAATTTCCCTAAACATAAAAGTCAAAATAAACCATTAATATTAATTTATAGTCCATCTTTTTCTGCTAACCGTACAAGGGGTGGAATCGCAAAGGGTTGCAAGTAATGAGAAGAATGAAAAATGGCCGCTTGAGCGCTGGTATTTATTAAAAACTACAAAATTCTTGCCTCGAGCCGAGAGACTTATGTGGGTAGTTTCACTGAGGACTTGTCCACTACTTACCTATTTCTTATTTTTCTTAGTTATACATTATAATAGGTAGGTGTAGGTATAATATCTACCAGAGGCCCTAGACAATGTGCCATAGATTAACAAATGCGACTGTAGAAATGCCAAAATGTAGAGTTTTCATCTGTCAATCCCAAGATTGACAGATGCTATGGAAATCTCACGTGATCAAATCTCAAAAAGGTTTGGACCTTTTTGACGTGTTTTCAATCGCCTTCGCCACGCTACCGTTGACCGAATCTCACTTGTCTATAGCCCCAGGTGAAATGAAAGAAAAAAATGTATTGTAAAGGGCTGATTTTTCAAAACTCAGATTGCATTCGCATTTCAATCGCAAACTGTCAAAAATGTATGGAAACTATGGCTTTTTTGACAGTTTGCGATTGACATGCGACAACGTTGAGTACAATATTGGCCCTCTTGTATTCGACGAATAATTAAAAGTGGAGGTTTGGCAGCGTTTGTGCGTAAAATATGTAGCTACCTTGAATCGTCAAACTGCCGTATCTATTACTTAAATTTAAAAAAAACAAAGCTTCGATAGATTCTAGACCCTATAAAATCAAGTTTTCTATAGTTAAAATAGGACACAATGAAAAGGAAAAAAGAAAGAAAAAAAGTTTATTTGCGCCAAGCATGACGCAAATCAGAAAACAAAAAAATTAAACAAAATTAGGTAATTAGACAAGTTGGTAAGATATGCGCCACAACCGCGCAAAAGAGCCATCTCTCAGCATAATGCTGGGACTCGTGTACGAGACACAGCGCTGGTTTTCAGCGACAGCCGGCGATGATGACAGAAATGATTGAATGAATGGATAGAATCTTTTCTCATGTCTTACTTTCCGTGTAAAGAAAAAATAAACATTTATGTGATGATGACAGTGATTGGATGCTGTCTTCTAGCCAACAACTGAGCCCGAACATTGAAGTTCCGCCTGCTTCGTGGTGAAGAAGACCGTCAAGATAGCTACTAGGATTCCAAAACCAGGATATGAGGAACTCTTCCATAATTTGTGCGTTGTTGTTCATCTTTTATCAAGTCGGGTGTGCCGTAACGTTACAGTTAGACCATTCCACACAAAAAAAATTGGTTTGGGATGCATGAAGGAGCCTCCTCGAGTAGCGCAATTATTCATTTATTCCATCAGACACTCAACTGAACCGAGCGCTCGGCGCATCCTGGACAGTCTCACATATTAATTGGTCAAACTTTCTTTTGCGGTGGTAGAGCTAACGCCCGCCTGGTCCGCGGCCACCCTCCCACCGGGGTCCGGCGTCAAGCAGCCTGCTGTGTTTCGTCGACGCGCTTGAGGCACTGGTACTAACCAGTGCCTCAAGGCATCTTCTGGGCACGCTCGCTCCATCATAGACCTCATCCATCGCTTTCCATGAGGCGTGATCGAGGTCAAGAGCAAAAATACAAAAATAAAGGTAGTGTTATACCAAGGTTTTAAGAGAACACAAACAATAAAGTATTTAGATGAGATTGACGAGGTTTCTATAACCCTTTTAATTTGAAAAGTTCCCTTACCCATCGGAAAGACCTGTATCTTATAATTATGTCTGCAGAGTTGTGGTGAGGAATGAGATGTGGTGCGTTACTATACTCACTAGCTCTTTCCAAATATTGACGATTGACTAATGAAAGACAATGACACCTACGGTAACCAGCCGGAAACTACATAAAGCTGCAGAAAACAAAAAGCCATGCCTACAAACGCGGCTACAATTTCAGTTCAAACCCTAGGTTTTACCGATGAATCAGCCGATGTTATCAGCCAAAAAAATAACACGAACGATACCCGAACCCTTTCCATGAATAATAATTTGTACAATTTCTAGGTATATCGCTAAAATCAGCTTTGTAACAGCTATCGTTGCAAGTTCTCGGCTAATTTAAATTGAGCCTCCCTTAGTTAGATTATTCATCGTTAGAGAGGCCAGGTTATGGTGGTTGGTAGTAGCGTGCTAAGATCGAGCGATAGGGACATATTATAAATTGCCCTGTCCGTCTGTCTGTCTGTCACACAGCACGCGATGCAAAAAAGTTTGTTCGTGGAGTAAAGTTTGATGTGGGAATGGATAGAGCTCAGTGGAGAATGGATGTGGTATGTTGTCTATTGAATCCACATGAAAAATTATTTTATTGCGTCCTTAGGAATCCAAGTGTCATATGGTACCCTACCTTCTAGTACCTTCATGCTAGAACTAGCTTAAAGGTGGTCCAATCAATGCCAGACCATTTTGTCAAAAAATCTTTAGGAGAGACCTATTTCCCACCCATCTATATCGTCACTGCTGCTAACGAAGTCCTTTTTGGAACCCCATTTATTGGGTGAAGGCCTCCTCCAAACATTTCCAGTTGTCTCTGTCTTGAGCAATCTGTTTCCAGTTTACCCGTCAAAAATGCTTACCCGTTATCATTTCTTAAACCTAACCTGGCCTGTTAAGTTAGAAGCTGAGTTATGAATACCACATCCAACAATATCGATCAAATATGACATAGCAGCTTCGTGGCCCGTCACGTCATTGTAACTGGTAATTTTAATTGTCTCCACCGCGAGCGGGGAAACGAACACGGCCTGTTAATTTTACCATGTTATTCATAAATACGGTGCAACCAGTTCAACTTGGACTGCGGTGGAGTATGGAACTTGAGGACAATGGTCAGCAGAATCCTGCAATAGGTATCAGTAAAAATGATAGTCATCATCGTCATCACAACCAAAAGAAGTCGCCTGTTGGACATAGGCCCCCCTGAGTGTCCCAACGACCGGTAGGTACGCGGTCGCCACTCCAGAACATTTTGGCCCCTTTGACTAAAGGTCCTGCTCTGCGTGTGCCCTGTCCACTGCCAGTTAAGTTTGTCAATGCTTTTAACTGACAATAGAACCTATCAATCATCTACATTTATTGAGAGACAGATTTGCTGTCACTAGCTTCTGTATCTTCTAGGCAATTGGCAATTGTAGGTACAAGGGGCTTTGTACCTACAATTGCGATGTTGGAATTCTTCTCAAAGATCTTTGATTCTTCATTTGAGAATTTAGAGTAGTATTTGCTTTTCTCCATGAAAATGTACACTTTGGCTCGTGCCACTAGCTTCATATTTCTGACTGAATGTTTCGAAATCTCTCATCTTGACAATGAAAAAGTGCCTGTTAACGTTTTAATAGAAATAAATGCTGTGAGTTTCAGTATAATTCTTAGTATGTCTTTGACAATCGTAGGCGTACTAGGGCCCGGAGCCAACTCGCAGAGGCCTCGTTAGACATTTCTAATGGAATGGGTCACCAACCGACGATTATACCTCAATGAACTATGAAAGTATACCCAAGCACAATCCCCGGTTGGTAAACACTAGGTATAATATTTTTAGCGTTGTCCACAAGACGGAATTTTTCACATTTCAATTTACAAGTGCCAAGTCGCGCCACCAACTAATATCAGGTTATAGTGGTCTTCAAATAACTAAAAGCTATTATTAACTAATAAACTAGGTACAGATGTATGTTTATGAACTTGCAACTTCGAGTATGATAGTACATGAGACCTACCTATGTAGATTTGTATAATGCTCATTTAAATGACCTTGGTCAAAAACTGAATGTGATTGAAACAAAATGATGTGGATGACAAGAATATTATTCGACAATAGGTCCTCGAGACATATATTCTTGAAATGGGTTTAGTTTTCTTGAGATTAACATCCTTGGTGACCATCTTTTTAGCCTATCACCGTGAACACCAGTGAAGTGAACAGTGAATGACAGTTCACTTCATGCTAGTCATCTAAGATAACAAGGTGAGATATTGATAGAACAGTTTAGCTCAATACGACTGCTGTTTATGTACCTCCTGGAGAAGAAATACATAATATAAGTACCTACCATTCACCACTTCAAAATAGTCTACAGTTCAGCCAGTTCAGTTTATATTATATACCTGTTACATAATGGCTAGTACATAATAGTGATATGAAAGTAGCCAGCACGGTATAATACGGCGGGCGGTCGGCCCCGGGCCTGTTTGCTTAAAACACACAACATACCTACCTCGCTACTCATATAATGAACGAGGTACAGAGACGAACAACAGTGGAATATAACGTTGGCCTATTTTGTAACAAATTAAATTTAGCTCTTGAATTAGCCAGTCCACTCACCTACCGGTTTACTCTTCACCTGCCAAAAACATTAACATAACTAATATTAACAAATAAACAACAAACTAAAATATAGTATAAAAAAAATCGTCCTCAACGTTTGTCAGTTGGTAATGTGCCCAAGAGACTGGCGGCATTGCCACGTTGAATGGCAAAGCTTAGCCTCTGGCCAAAGAAAAAACCAGCCCTTGGGTCATGGGAAGTGTCAACCCACTGTTTCGAAATTTCTTTGAAAAGGCTGTGAGCACAAAGGCCCCACGGCCCGAGGGTTTCAATCGAAAACGGCTCGAAAATGGTAACCAATAAGGTTACTTTTTCCGCAGCCGCAGCGGCAACGACACGATATTCACAACACGATGAACTAGGAAGATGGAATGGCACAAGAGTATCGATAAGGTTGCGTCCTACAGTAAAGGCCTACCCATCTTCCATGGTTTTGTTTTTTTTAGTTTTAATAATTATCATCGGTCCACCTTGTTTTTCCTTTTGCCATGTCGATGGTAAAATATAGCTGTACCATGTGGGCCAAGTAAGTGGCCACGTTTATAGCGACATCAGAGGCATTTTTCCACCATCATCGTGGGTGCAGGTGAGTGGACATTCATGGATTTTCTTTAAAAAAACCTGTGACGGTAGGTGAGTAGACAATATAACCTGCTGGTCATAAATATGTTTCATTGTATAGGTTGAAGGCAGCAATATTCTCGTAAAGAAATATCTTTGTTAGAACAGGAACCTAAAGCTCAAAAAATTAACTGAATAAATAGTGAGTCTTTAACAGAAAAGCTGCATAGTTCTTTATGCACAGAGGGTGCAAAGCTCAAAGGAATCCGTGTGTGTTCTGTTGATAACGCCATGACTTCAGTCTTTTGTTCTTTTAAAAATGGAATTAATAGAAGTTTATGCTAGTCAGTAGCCAAGGCCTGCGAGTGGTATGATAAAAGAACTTATGAATAAAATAAAAACCAGGATAGTAAGCTGTAGTAGTAGGCCTCCACATTCGCGGAATTTGTTCGAAAGAGACACCGCGGCCCTGGAACGCAGAGGGCATGAGGAGGAACACGGATGAGTTTTAGTCAGTAAGAGTCTAACACCACCTTCCGCTCCACCCGAAGCGGAAGAAGTCATTTGATGATTTCCCATCCAAAAAAAGGCTCTACAAATGGTTATTTTTATCAGCAAAACGACTGTTAAAAAGTCCTAAATATATTATTATGTGGCATTGACGTACACTACCAAAATTCAAGTTCTTGTAACATAACAGATTGCTGGGGAGTTTGTTGCGCCACTTCTTGCCAGCCAAAACACTAGGAAGTAGTGACGGGTTGGCGGTCTGAAGCTGAATTGCAAAAAGGACTCAATCGAATTAGATAAACGAATTTTAGATTTTTGAAACTTCACGCAGTCTGTTAGAAATATTTCGATCAACGAAAATCCCTTAAGGTTTGGACTGGTGTTACGGGGCGTAATGTACAATGTTACAAAGCGAGCATTCGTGCAGTCAGTACCTACGTGGAAACGGACACGAACATCGCTTGTTACATGCGTATGTTTTGTTTTACTCGGATTTTAGGACACGGCGTAACATAGCATGCTCGCTGCGAATTTTGAAAGTTACGGCTTGTATTACCGGTATAGTACCTACCCAGCTTTAGATAATTCCTATCGTTTGAATATCCTCTGACGAGAAACCAAAATAATATCATACACAGACAGCTACACGAAATATAATACACCCAATATTATTTTAACACCACACCGGTATCCCTTATCCCTAAGCAAAAGATTGGGTTATTTATATCGCGATTAAACACATGTTTCAGAAAATCGCTGAGCGAAATACGGCTTTCATAAATTGATTTAAATCCCAAGTAAAAATAGATTGGCGCTAGCGCCTGGCGCGAATGGCGCGATACCGCAAACCATTTGCCTTCATTCAATTCGATTTTCGCAATTTATTCTAGGAAAGGAATATTTTTTTATTATTTTTCGTTTTCTGATAGGTATCGAATGGGTTTGGTATTGTTCTGGTGTGTCCTCTCTGTGCTATCTGTTTAAAATATTCATCCTTTTATTTAGTAGTGGTTAGATGAGACCCTTCTTTCGCCTTCTTGAAAAATTATTCATAATTTCGGGTTATTACTTAAATTCCCATCCTCGTCTCTTCTCTCTTTTACCATTTCAGTGCACCACAACGTGTTAAGAGCGTTTACGCGGTACGGCTTTTCATACAAACTTTCAAATCCTTATTCTTCAAAATGAATGAACCGATTATAACGAAACTTGGTATGCATACGCTAGATATCCAGGTCTTAAAAGTTATCAGAAAACATTTTTTTTTTTGGTGTAAAATGGTTTAGGCAAACCTACTGGCATCGGTTTAGAAAAATAAGGCAAGGAATCCTAGACTCATACCTACTACTAACTTAGGCTGCCTGTCCATTGACGCGAAGCGAGGCAGCGGAGTGGAACGACATAGCAATGCGAGGAGATGGATGTGGAGTGGAGTTGCGGACTGTCTGTCCATTGATGCGGAGTGAGGTAGTACTTACTGAGCGGAGTTGCGTACTGTGCGGAGTAACGAGTTCACGTAAAAAGCAAACTGTAACTTGAGCGAGTTACCGGTTTTTTTCAACTTCCCCGCTCCGCAGCCTCGCTCCGCTTCCCAGTTTTGTATGAATTTTTAAACCAGTTCGCAAATCCATGTCCATTGAAGCCGAACGGAGATTTTATATAATGCCGTTGGTTAATATTGGCACAGCTCCACCCCGCTCCTCTCCTCTCCGCTCCAGTGGACCGTCAGCCTTAATTGTCCTAAGTCTGGAATCGCCAGCCCGCCTAGATTATATTCCGTTCCTTCTCTGTAAGAGAAGAGTCTTTTGCCTCGTCTAGTTACAGCTTGATATTATTATTAGTATACAAAAACTGTTCAAGGTCCTGCGGCCCTACCAGCGAGAAGGAGAGATGGAGCTATACACCCAATATAGCTACATCCCTCCTTCTCGCTCGAACTACTCACGCTTTAACACGTCATGGTAGGGCCGCTGATATCGCAAGTGGGTGGGTGAGAGGGAACAAGTTATGATTTCATCCAAGGATACCGTATCCTTAAGCAGAAAAGAAGCACACGTAGGTAGCCAGTGTCCAGATATAGTGATAATAACAATATTGCTTTAGTGCTTATGATTTTGCAAAAGAAGAAAGAACTGGCTCTTGGATAGGTATACCGGCACGTCCCAATAATTCACTTCTGTGCAGGTGAAGCTTACGGTCAAGATTAGTGCCGATGATTTATATTCTGGGTATAGGAATTACCTGTATCGAATTCCTTTCCGTGCTCTTAAAAAAAACTGCCAAGAATGTGTAGCACTCTCGTCCGCGCCAGTACTTCGCGGTATGTATGTAAACAGAATGTTTGCACATCGGTCGGTCGCAGGTACCTACCTACCTGATGTTTCATTTCGAACCCGCTTGCCCGACTGCGCCCACAAAGGAGAGTGTGTGTTTAGTTCTGGGCCGCGTTAAATAAGTCCAAGTATAATGTGATGAAATTATTTACAATGGACTGTATGAAGATTTGTGTAACAATATGATCTTTTATGGTTTTGGTGAACGTTATGGTTCTTTATCTAAATAATTGCCGCCTAAGAAAATCCTTTGGAAAGTACCTATCTGCATAGTTTTGATTTAAACTATACTTTGTGCCAGATAAACTTGCAATAAAGTACATTGACCTTTCCCTAATATCCCTTCGTAGATACCCGAACAATACATTATGAACCATTTTACATTACTAGAGAACATAAAGGATCACGATAGAAGTAGATTCAGGACTGCTCTAAGTCTTTATTTCTGTTTTTGATTTTAAGAAAGTCAATAAATGTATGTGGGTCCATGACCGTTATTGCACATTTATCTGGAATCTACTATAGCGACCTGACCTGGCTTTGCACGGTTGCAATGCCTAGCCATTAGCTGTGCCTACAATATATTATATATTCAGTCCAGACAAAAGATTTTAGACGTAGGTATTGTAATATAAATATAAGGCCAAATTGCACAATTCAGAGTTAGTTAGAGCGCGGCGTTTACGCCCGTACGGCTTTTCATACTCGTACAAACTTTGAAGTCCTTATTTTTCGAAATGAATGAACCGATTTCATTGAAACTTAGTATGCACACTGGCGTATGCATACTAAGTTCCAACCAAAAATTTCAAAAAAGAGTTCAGGAGGAAAGATAGAGTGATTTTTCACTTTCTATAGAAAACTTAAAATCTCTCTCCCTCTAAACTCTTTTTCGAAAATGTTCTCAACTAACGTTTTAGACCTAGTTGGATGGCGTATGCATACCAAGTTTCATTCATTTCGAAAAATAAGGAATTCAAAGTTTGTATGAAAATCCGTACGGCGTAAACACTCTTAACCCGGGGTCATTATTTGTGAAACATTTTTTATTTATCCTAGCAACTAACTGTGACTTAGAAAACCACTCTGGTTTGAGTTTGAACAAGCGAGCCTAAGAAGATGGAGTTTCAACAGGTAAGTATTTGAAACACTATTCCACATAGACTAGAAAACTTGAAATTGTCGAACTGAAACTATGAGAGCTGTCGATACGCTAAGATAATGATACATGGCCCGGCCCTCGGGAATAAGTATAGAACTACTTCGAGCCAACATCGATCAATATAAATCCTCCTTTATAGGTCACGCCGAGAGGCCCCCTGTAGCAACCGATCTCAACGCTATCTATTTCTAAGATTCCTAAGACATCCATCAGTCTACCTAGCCTTTTCCCAACTAGGTATATCGGGGTCGGCTTCCAGTTAAGTATTTTACGTAGAGCGACTTCCTATCTGACCTCGACAACCCAGTCGGTAACTGGGTAACACGGTACTTCTTGGTAAGACTGGTATCAGATTTCCTGGCTTCTGATAATCTGTAACGGCTGCTAAAGATCTACAAATGAGCGGCGGCACCAACCACAGGCTTTCTGAGGCACGGAGGAGCCTCGGTATGTTAAGATCACCCATCCTCAGAATGACCTCGGCAAGTGTTGCTTGTTAAACTTGAAGATCGAACCGTGTGGTTATTGTTATTTAGTCACGAGCTCCTCTAGGTTCCTATCTTTCTAGATCAAATTTAATATCGAGCACATTCTAACGTTTTTGCTCCAGACCACACAGGCCGTCTACCAAAACGTTCGCCGCCATATGCATTCCTCAGATTCCCGCCAATCAGCACCGTGACAGTTGACATTCCGTACAAAATGGCGAAAGCGCGCGAAACGACCACAGAAGTATAAACAATGAGGCGCGGGCCGCGGCGATATGCAAAAATTTAACGAAAATAAAATACAGAAATAAAAGGGAAATAAATAAAATAATAAAAAAATATATAAATCCCGCCTTTTTGTTTTCCGTTCCTCGGATGGGCTCTCGATGGAAAAAAAGCGCCCGCTTCTAGACAGGCCGTCACTTGCGACGTGCGCAGGGGTGTAAGTGCACTTTTGATTTTATTTGAATGTTTTATTTTCATTATTATTTTGTTAATAATTATTATTCAAGCTTTTTGTAAATTACAATTAGAGTGTTAGTGTAAAATTGGTTGTCCCACAAGGTGGCCGCGGGAATCACCTGAATGTGAGACGAACAGAACCGGTCGCTGTGGCTACTCTTGAGGCTTATGTCCAGCAGTGGACGTCTTGCGGCTGAAATGATAATGATAATGATGATTGGTGGTGTTAATTTCAGGGTTTCGAATCATTGTTAAATGTTATGTAAGTATGTATGTATGTATGTGCAGACGGGTATTTTTAATTCAATGGAATTAATAGTGTACTACCAAATCTGTCAATGCCATTGTGAACAATTAAAAACAATGCATTAAAACTACATACACAAAACAATGGAATATGTTTCTACATTGTTATGTTCCTGAAAATAAAATAGAAATAACCCATTTTCCTGTTTCAATGCGGTAAGCAATAGTATTACATACTCGTAACACATTGATACTGTATTTTTCCGCAATTCTTTATTTTTCAACCAAAAACGAATCGAATTTATTAAAAACATATAATAATTATAGCAAAATTATAGTTCCCATAGATATTTATTGATCACGCAATGAACTTTGATATAACCTTTACTTTATAATGCCTCAAGGAAGTTAAAAGCTTTGCTCGGCAATAAAAACGATGCCAGGAAGCGTTTTCTGCAAGGTTACTATTTCTTTTATAACTTAAACCTTTGTTTTTTATTCAATCGTTTTTTCTTTATAAAATATTCTATAAAAATTTAAACTCCTTGTTAGAATTTCATGTTCTTTTTAGTTACGAAATAATAAGAAGCAACCAAAAAAGTTTACCTAAACATCGATAAAATAAGTAAAATACGAACGTAAATACGTAAAAATACGAAAACTCTTCCTAAATAGGTACAAATAGGCAGCGAAATTAGTTCTAAAGAGTCATCGCCGACCTGGAACGCAAAGTGCATTAGGAGGAACACGGATGGGTTTTAGTCAGTAAGAGTCTGTCACTCCTTTCTCCTCCGCCCGGAACGGAAGGAGACATTTGGTAATTTCCCATCCTTAAAAAAAACTGGCCTACAAAACTGTTAAACTGAGCAAACCAAAAGAAAAAGCCCAGAAAATTATGCTTATATAGTAGGTAACAATAATCCTACAAAAAAACTGTAAGAAAACAGCAATCTTATTTACATTTTGTTTCTAGGGAAGGTCTACAGCTTCTACAAAAAAGCAGTCTTACGATTCTATCTCCGGTTTCTGGGAATAAGTAAATCTACTGGTTACAAATTAAACGCAAGTCAAGTGATGTGTTACGGAATCGTTCAATAGAGTTACAGCAGCCCTGGAACGCATTTTAAGAACACGGGTGAGTTTTAGTCAGTAGAGTCTGACACTCCCTCCCGACGCGCCCAGAGCGGGAGAAGTCATTTGATGATTACCAATTCAAAAAATTCCTTGTGTAAAAGAGAAGTAACCAAAACTAGGAAAGCAGAGAGTTCAGTAGTGGAGCTATGTAGCGGGTGCGCGATGTATTAAAGTGGGTAAAAGTACATTCGCGCTATAGAAGGTCTTTGACTTCAGCAAGAAGCAGTCCAACACTTTGTTAAGACTCTAAGTCCCTGTGTAAAAGAGAAGTAGCCAGAACTGTAGGAAAGCGGAGAGTTCAGTAGCGGGGCTGTGCAGCGGGCGCGCGATATATCAAAGTGGGCAAAAGTACATTCGCGCTATAACTACGTAGGCGCACAGCGACTGGGACGACGCGGGCTTAAGGAACGTATTCTAGAGTGCGAGCTAAGCGATGAGATATTTTATAGCTTTGGTTCGTTTGTACATGGGGACTATGGAAAGATTTTGAACCAAAGAAGACATAGGTTTCGGCTTAGATAGGGTGATATTTTCTAGTGGGCTTGGATTGGTCAAATCCGAAAGTATGAGAATAATACTCAAGGACTTCGCAGTCCTACTCAGCTCTACTAGTTGTCTATTGTTACACCTTTTTCTAAATGATCCTGTAGATCTAGTGTAAGTACTATAAAAAGTATACTTAATAGGATACATTTTTTCACGTGGGCGGGGATGGCATCGCCTGAAACTATGAGGAGTATCGAAAAATAAATCGAGTGTTGGGCCCAATTTTGATGAAAGATAAACTGCATCATTGGATAATTGAAAAAATAATATTTATAATGAATTAAATCAAAGACAATACCTACTTTAAAATATGAATCAGTTTATTAAAATTCAACATTTTCCTTATGTTTGTCGTACGTCATTACAGTTGTTGCTTTTTAGCTCCGTTTGATTTTTCTTAACATTAAGGTACTTACAGCAGTATTAGTTTTATATTCGGTGGATTTATAGGTAGAAGAATATTTAGCTTAATCATTCATCATCATCATATCAGCCGCAAGACGTCCACTGCTGGACATAGGCCTCCCTCAAAAGGGGGGTTTGCCATATCGCCACGCTTGGCAGGGGGGTTGGCGATCGCAGTTTAGCTGTTGCCGCTCTTGTTTTGTTGTTGTTGTCGCTGTTGTGCTCTTTCTACGGGTCTTTATTCGACATTTTTATCCATAGAAATAATCACGGGTACGAAACGAATACGAGAGATATGATGTTCACAAACGCCCACAAAGTTAATGACGTTGTTATTTTCCTTACCTTCATTATAACGAACAAATAATAGTTCAAGCGTAGCTTTGATGTGCTTTCTGGTACACCTATTTTAGTAACCGTACAAAATAACCAGAAGCAAAACATTGGCCTACTTTACAGCGTGAAAAATATAGAAAGAATAACCGTTTATAATACGCAAATATCACAAACCAAAATAAAAAAACGAACAAAGCGACTTATATAGTCCAAGAAGTGACGCATACTCTCCCAGAGTATGTGTCACTTCTTGGACAACTAGTTGCGGAATTGTTCGAATTAACGCGGCCCTGGAACGCAAACGGCATTTGAAGGAAGGGTGGGTTGCAGTCAGTTAGAGTCTGACATTCCCTCCCACTCCGTCCAGAGCGGGTGGAGGCATTTAATGATATCCCATTCAAAAACACCTAAAATTAACTAAAATAAATATTTCTAAAGCTATAAAACCACTTTCTCTGAAACACAAGCTTTGTCCGTAGAGGAGCGCAGCCGACCGTCGTGCAAGACAAGGACGGAGAATAAGACGAAGGGTTGCTCCGAGACCAGCCAAGTACCGAGTTTCTGTTCTCACATTTATGCCAACAGAAATACGGTTCACTATGGACGCGCACGCCCATAAAGTAGCGCATTTAAAATACACGCCAGAGAGATAAGGAATTTATTTAAGAGCTTCATGTTTTCGCTTTAAACGATCAATTTTGGTATTGATACTCACACCAAAAAATCGAGGATTTTTCACTGATCATCAACATATAAGTTTGTGTTGAAAGTTTTAAGAACTGCCGGAGTTATTAACGTTCAAAGTCGGGACCAGAGATGGAATCATTCTCGACCTCGAATACGTTACTTTATGGAAGCTTCGTAACAATAGCAGCAAGGGGGGAGCGGCGCGCGCATCAAGTACCGTATACCGTTGTTCGTCGACGTTAAGATAATAAATCGTATACTTTATAGACGCTTCGCCTAGAGAGGATATGCCAAGATAACAGTAACTTTCGTGCGGCCCTGTACGTTATACAGTAGGTATATGTTTTTTTTTCTTTGGACGTCCGTCTTGGCCCTAGGCAGCGCCTAAAATAAATTAAAAAAAACTAAGAACTAATATTTAGCGTTGAGATTTTGAAACTGGAACGCTAAGATAAAAATAATGAAAGAGAAGTACACGACAGTGTTTGCGAATATTTGTTTCGATTCATATGCATTAATTGTTAAATTTACTGTGACATATTCAGAGCATGTGAATTTTTGTAGCGATAACGAGAATACCTACGTAATATGTTCATTAATAAAGTTATTTGTGTTGATTTTTTGAATATTTGTTCTAATGCGTTTGCATTATTTTTTAAATATGGAATTGGTAACTTATTCAAGGCTATATTTATTTTTGTACCAGTAACAAAAACTGGGAAAAACATACATAGTTTCAATCCTAACTAATATTATAAATGTGTTAGTGAGTTTGTTTTAGCTTAACGCTGAACCGGTTTCGATGAATTTTGTTACCTACAGAGATAGATGGGACCCTGGAGACGGTTATAGGCGGTTATGGGTTTTTTTTCTGCAAAAATCTATGTTAAAGCTGGTACAGGATAAATGGGTAGGAAAGGTCTGCTCTGGGTGAAACTGAGAGCCATTTCAGCAAATTTTCTCCATTCATTTTTACAGATTGCGACTGGGATGCAACATTGCTTAAAAATTTGTAGAGTTTGGCCGCCTGTTGTATAAAAATGATTAAAACTTCAGTAACCGAGTGTGAAGTCATAAATCATTTGCTACTAATACCACATTTATCTTTTACGGCGTGCACGCGATGATATAATCGGTTTTTGCATTACTTAAGCTTCTTTTACTCTTAGATTCTACAGTAAAAATGAAATAATAATTATTAGTAATATAATCTGCCTTCAAAATTTGCAGTTACAGCCCTTTTCATTTGTGGCTCTTGATAGGTGTTTAAAAACGATATTATTTTAATGAATATTTGAATGAAACGCTGATGTGATGTGATATTTTAACTATTAAAATGAATTTACTGCCTATTGTCTTACCAAAAATATTTTTAAGATAAAAGAGCATTACTTTTCATAACAACGATGGCGCGTGTGATGGTGTGTGATACTGCTGATTGTTTTTTTTTTTTGTGTTGAGGGTTCTCAACGTCTAATACCTGTCAATTTATCAAATACTACTACTTAATTATAAAATAATCTTAATTTCAAAAGTCGGTATTTTTGGTTGCTTTTTTGTTATTTGACATCGACTTCCTAAATTAAAGTTGAAAAAGTTTTTTTGTAGTTTAGTCACAGTGGGCCATCGAAAATAAGAATGAACTGAATAAAGTTGGTACCTATACTCGGAATTTTAATTCGATTCCAGATTTGACAATTTCAGTGTTGCAACGTTATGACAAGTACTAAATAGTGACGTTGCGAAATTATTCGATACGGAAATGGAATATTTCCGGATCGATTCCTCTCGTTTATAGTAGTATATTTAAACAACTACTACTTTAATAGAAACTAAGTAGGTATATCAGGAAATTAAATATTTCTGAACGGATAATTTAGTTATGAGTTCTCTTTTATTATAAGTTTTGTTTTTAATATAAAAAACAAAAATATTAACTTTTTATTAAATAAAGCAGCGGTTACTAATTAATAAATAATTATTATGAATAATTATGTATTTATTTAAATAAAAATCAATAATTTAGTCTTTAATTGGCACACCAATATTATGATTACATAAACATAAATCGAGATTATTTATCGAATTTTTGTGTTCATCACTACACTATTATATGTGGTATCATTATTTTACAAAATGACAGTAGCTAATGTCAAATGTGGAATCGAATTATAATTCCGAGTATAGGTATAAATTTTTAGAGAACAAGAACTTTTTCCTCAAGTGAGCCAAGCAAACGCCTGCATAGAAAAAAAACTAAGAATAAAGAAATTGCTTCTTGTTTTATTAAAAACTTTTTTAAAGAAACTTTTTCTTTTTATAAATGAAAATAACCTCGCCATCTTTTCCCTTAAAAGAAAGCATTGGCGCCAAGTTTGTGCCAAAGCTATGGACTATGGTGCTAAAAGAATTAATTAATACAATTATTCAACTTCGCAAGCTTGCTTTATTGAATTCTTTGGGGAGGGGAATTCACTCTTGAAGGAAATAGAACGGCCTAGGGTTATTTATTTTTTTTTTCTAAAAACTAAAGATGTAATATAAGTAAGCACGCATTCCTAATGTGATTGACGATATAATAACAGCCATAGGGGTCGATTTTCGAGGTTAAGCAGCGCTTGCCGAGGTCGGTCTGTGGATGGGTGACCATCCGATAGATAGGTAGGTACTGAGACTTCCGTGCCTCGGAAAGTACGTTAACCCGTTGGTCTCTTGGCTTTCATTTGAAGATCTTTGACAGTCGTTACTGATAGTCAAAAGCCAAAAAATCTGACACCAGCCTTGACAAGTTTGTAAAAAACTGGTACTCAGCTGCATCTGGTTAGACTGGCCAATCGCAACATAGTTGTAAAAAGGCTAGCCAGATTGAATAAATAACCTCGCTTGGAGTTAGCGGAACAGAGAGTAAGATCCTCCGACCGGGCTGTTGTTGTGTCCGGTGGACAACTGCCCGATAGTTGATATTCGGACTGTTGTATTTGTTCAAATCGCACGATTAACTCTGATATTGCGATTCAGGATTTCGTTATGTTAGTTCGCAGCTGTCGGGATAGATGGCGTTGCGGGTCTTATTGTTGCGATGTAGATTTTGCTTCGTTTATTTTTTTTGTGGCGGCATTGATGTCGCTAGACTATCATTCCCTTGGAAAGCAGGCTTTGAAGCCAAGTTGGTCGCAAAGCTATGGACTACGGTGCTAAATGAATTAATTAATACAATTAGTCAACTTCGCAAGCTTGCTATTTTGAATTCTATGGGGCGGGGATTAATGCTTCATGGAAATAGAATGGCTTAAGGTTTGTTCCTAATGATGAGCCCTAGAGGTATTGCATTTATTCAATTACACGTTGTATTTTTACCATGACCCAAGATATCTCTCTAATAATGAAAGAAGAGATAATTATTATCTCTTACATCTCATAATATTTAAGTACTTACCTATATTTTAGTTTGTGATACAAGTGAAGAGCTTTAATTTACAGTTGCGACTATTAGAATGTCGCATTTGACCACTTGCCTATCACCTGAGGTTAAACTATAACGTGGTCGATGAGTACGATGATGGCGTACACTTGCCTAAAAGTAACATATTAGGTATTCACTTTTAATGTTCTTGTTTCCTGCTAAAGCCTGGAAATATCGATTCTATTCTAATTTACCCCTCAATTCTTTAGTTATGTATTGCCGCAATACTTGACTAAGAATAACGGTCAATGAATTCAGATTACCTATCTACAAAGGTAAACACAGTATACTTAAACTAAGGTACAATATCTGCAGTCCTACAAGCTCAAACAACTATGACTGGACACAAATAAGCAAACAAGTCGCGGAAAAGTCCCTTTTGATGTCCACAAACTAGATAGATAGGCTATGCCCGTCCACCTACGATGCACCTATTTTGCATACATATCGGTAAATGTTGCATACAACCATACATACTTATGTATCTATACATACATAGGGTACAAAGTCTGTCGGTGACAAACGCGCGTGCGTGTCGCGGGGAACCGTTATTTGGATGAAACAATTTTGATACTGGACGTTAGTTTGGTCGATCAGTGTGTGGATTTTTTAAATGAAAGACGGTATAGAATTTAAAAAAAATGTTTATCTACTCGAGCAGAGTAGTTAGAGTAGAATAATCAAAAAGTCTCATCTGCTACCACAGACTGCTGACTGTAGGTAAGTGAATCTCTGCGTTCACGCACTACCGTCCTCGAACGAAAGCACCTTGTTCGATAACACTACTTGCCGGCTCACTGCAGCTCTACGACTTGGCGTTGTTCACCACCCTCCCACTGGAGTCCGGCGTCAAGCAGCCTGCTATGTTTCGTCGAAGCGTGGGAGTACCAAATCCTCAAGACATCTTCTGGGCATGCTCACTCCATTATAGATCGCTTTCCATCAAGCGTGATCGAGGTCAAGAGCTAGCCCATTCCTCAATACAAAACTAAATTAATGAAGATCTGGCTAAACGCATTGTTGACAGTTCGCGTGACGCAAGGGCTGGCTTCTACCTTGGCCAGAGTCGGCATAAGCATTGCCGTGGCAATTCCGACAGCTTTTCGGACACAATCCTAGAAGGCAGTGCTTTGGGCGATTTTTTTCTAGACGTATGTTATTAGGAGAGTTTTTAAAGTGTAAGTGTAATATGTAGGTATGATATACCTACAAATGATAGGTACCTACTATACTTGACTAACGGCCGCTTTCTATAATATATCTCAATCCCAATCTTGATCCTGATCCTTGTCTGTAACCAATCAACGGCCGAGTTTGTGTCCTTCACCACACAATCCTCACCTTTGATTGGTTACAGACAAGGATCGGGATCAAGATTGGGATTGAGATATATTATAGAAAGCGGCCGTATGTTACTCATCATGATCTAAAGAAGGATTTTAGAAAATCAATCTCTTATAGGATTTTCGTGAGTGAGGTTTTGTCTGGACGTTCGTCATAAAATTTGGCCATGGTAAATAACATTGTGCACATGGCTTGTCATATAGAACAAAAAAATATCAATAACTTCAGACTCTTCTTGCAAAATAAATATCATTACTAAATAAATATCAATAGGTACTTACAAAATAAATATCATTTATCATTTAAAAATATAAAGAGTCATGGGTGAATAATCTAAGTATCAAGACCGTTATAAAAGCGCATTGGCTATCGCTGTGTCCGTCCCACTCCACGGGTGGACGGTCCAGTCCACATTACGTGTTCTGTATATATATACACACCTAGTTATATTATATACTTTGCTATTCATAATCTGTGGAGCTTGCAGCTACACGGCACATAAGGACTGTCTGGGAATTGCTGGATTCTGGTTTGCACTTTTAGTAGTTCGTGTACCTACTGTGTACTTGGTTTGGTAGAAACTGAACTGACTAGGTGAAACCCTCAAAACCAATCAGAGAAGTTCATGCTTTAGGTAAATTATTTATTTAAAATTTCATAAATAACACCGTGACAGGTATCATGCGCCAATGCGATGTTATCATTATTACTACAACGGTGAACGTAATACATTTTTCTTACAACAAACCATTGCTGAGGTTGGTACAGAGCGCACACACATGGTCACATTGGTCACCCATCTACAGAGATGGGTGACCAATGTGACCATACCGAGACTCCTCCGTGCCTCGGAAAGTAGATACGTTAAGCCGCAACGTCCCGGCTGTCATTTGGAGACAAGAATCGTGTTACCCAGCTATTTCCCTATGTAGGGGTCGGCTTCCTGTCTAACTGGATGCAGCTAAGTACCAGTATTTTACATGAAACGACTGCCTATCTGACCTGCACATCCCAGTAACTGGGTAACACGCGACGAGAAACAAACGTAGCAAATCTACATCGCAACAAAAAGAACCGCGACGCCATCTATCCCGCAAGCTGCGAACTAACTGAACGAAATTCTGCATCGCGGTATCAGAGTTTTCGCGATTTGAACATATACCTACAACAGTCCGAATATCAACGATCGGGCAGTTGCCCACCAGACACAACAACAGCTGTCTGATCGGAGGATCCTCCCTCTTCAGTGTACTTAAGTTTACGGGACTTTACACCCTGTTCTGCTTACCTCTATACGATGACAACTTAGTATTAGGACTACGCGACGCCTACCTAAGACATACGTGTTGAATGTTGCGAGGCAAAAGCTCTATACTTACGTATAAGAATAACCTTCACGAGGTACCTGTACTTACTTACAGTGTGCACTAATTAAACTTCTAAAACAATTGTTGTTTACTGGCTTTGCTTATTATTTTCCTAGAAATAAGTAGCAAGTGTCATTGTACTCTCAGTTTGTATGCCAGGAAAGTCATTATTAGTATCCTATATATACATATTATATAATGATTTGATAACACGAGTAGAGCAAGAGGAAAAAGTAAATAATTTATTCAGTTTTACACACGTTGACTGTTGCAAAACTCGAAACTTTAAATCGGTTTTACACCAACTTCCTGTAACCTGATTGAGTATATATTTTGCTCGAGTTTTCGTCAAGGTTTCACGAAGTTCAGAAATGAATGAGGTCCAAGACTTATCCGTCTTCTCAATAATATTTGCAGACCATTTTTAATTGACCAATATCACTTTTATCTCTAAAGGTGAACCTGGTGATTGTTTTGATCTGCAGATAGATTGTAGACCACAAGTTTTTGTGATGAAATCTTCACGGATCTGGGGAGAACGAAGGGATATGACGGTCTCCCACCGACTAAGGATTCCTACCACTACCATGAGTCGGGGGTCCAGGATACAAGCATATTCGCTCGACCCCTCGACTTGTCCATCTTTTGACCTAGTGTTCCACTCCACTAGACCACTTTAGACCACTATTCTAAAACAACGAGACTTATTCCTACCCAGAGCTATAAAACTAGTAGCATTTGTATTGAATTGAAACACAGAGGGAATATGAAATGAGTTGATAGCTGATTCACCTCAAACAAATCCATTGGATCATGAATTGGTATTTGGTTGCCAATAGTTAAAGCTTATTCGTGGGGCGAAATGGCGCTTTTTTACAGCCCCTGATGCCAACCAGGGGCTGTAAAAAAGCGGCATTCGATTAGCGATAGCAATTTATCAAAAGTCAATAGTGTTTGAGAATGATGTGTCAGTTCGGCATACCACATCAATCCAGCCGCTTGGGTTTTACTTCAAGGTTATAATATAAGCATCGCTTATCCATCACTCATTCATCGGTGGCGGATGCCTGCCAGGGTTGCGGATATTATTCGAAAGAGTCAACGTGGCCGGGCGGCCCTGGAAAGCAAAGGGCACTAATAGGAACACGAATGGGTTTTAGTCAGTAAGAGTCTGACACTCCCTCCCGTTTCCCCCGCTGCGGAAGGAGTCATTTGATGATTTCCCATCCAAAAAAAATCGCTTATCCATCTTAATTCCTAGGTGACAATGACGGCTGAAGTCATCACAAAGTTTCTGGTGAAATACTGCTACTCAGCTATACATTGGGAACCGACTCCAATGTAGTTCGTAAAAAATACAACCGACTTCCAAATTAAAACCACAACAAAGTACGCAATAATTTTAATTTTGGAATTCGGTGTCAAAAAACGAAGAAACCACACGAGAAACACAGACTCCCAAAATTAAAATTATTTTGTACTTACTTTGTTGTGGTTTTTATTTGGAAGTCGGTTGTATTTTGTTGTAAAATAGTTTTTTTTATTCTTCTCTTTTTAGTGCTACCCCCCAAAAATTCCAACCAGTCCATATCTATTAAGCTGTCTATCTCCGAAGTTCTTCATCAGATCTTCACAAAATTTAAATGGGACTTTTTTGAAACAAACCTCTTTCGAATAAAAGAAGAATTTTGCAAATCCGTCTATATATGACGGAGTTTTGCCCAAACATACATACAAAATATACAAACATCCGAATTGATAACCTCCTCCCTTTTGAATTCGGTTTACATACTAGCTAGATCAATAGCTACTGTACTTCTATGTATACAGTATCATCCTACATCTTTGTCAGCACCCCACATTCCTTGACAACATATGCAAATATCGTTACACTTTTACCGTAAAAGGTAAGCAGGATAACCGGTCGTTTACTGCTTAGAAGTGAGCACTGAGTTACCGCTTGCCGCGCAGTCGTGTATGGTAAATAATGGTAATAGAATATCGGGTAAAATGGTAATCACGCATAATCAGGGAGTGGTTGCCGCAGATGGTTGACACAGAGGGCAGTATACATGGATTGCTCGGGTGACAAGACTCACGAAGTATTGGGATACGAGCTTATGGGACGGGCTGGGATTCTGTTAATTATTATGGTGTTTGGAAACCACTAAATACTTAGTTTATAAGTTATCATATGAGCTCATATGAGTCATATCAGTTTAGAAATTAAAACAGTAATTTCAATGGACCCTTGCTAAATTATTGTTAAATAGGACTTCTAGCACAGATTACCTTCTAGCACTTTAGCCAGAATAGTATAGAAAGTAGGTACTTATCGTTATTCTTTAACCCATCATACTTTATACTTTTTATAAGGGAATTATTAAATGGTCTTATGCGGGCCAACTAATTTGATCAAACAGGCTGGTTCAAACTGTTTGATCAAATAGAATTACGAAAATTCATATTACTTACTTCTCGTTTTTGATCATGTGAATTTGATAAAACTGTTTGAACCTTTGCCAATGTCAAACTTCCATTGTTCCTTGAACAGTTCCTACCTAAGATCTGCTATGGGCAGCAGCATGCTGTAATCGAGGTGGATCTCGAGGACCAGTTAGCTGGCAATTATTTTGCCATAGCATAAGCAACAGGTGCAATCTATTTTTGAAAATAATGATCAACCACCATTACCGATTGTCAGAAGCCAGAAAATCTGACTCCAGTCTTGCCAAGAAGTACCGTATTACCCAGTTAATGGGTTGTGGAAGTCTGGTAGGCAGTCGCTCCACGTAAAATACTAGTATTCAGCTGGATCTGGTTTGACTGGAAGCTGATCCCAATATAGTTGGGAAAAGGCTAGGCAGACGATGAATGATCAACCACTGTTCGCCACCACGTGAGACCTCCATGTGCTCTCTTCTCCGTGTCTACCCATCGCCTACGAAGCTGTCAGTCGTCTGTAACAAGTCGCCTCTTCCGCGCTGGTAAGTATATGCCTACGTATGCAGATATAACGAGTTTCTATGTGATTCCCACATCAACAACTAAATTAATGGTGTTTTCTTTTAGATACTGTCAAAATATAAGCGGACAGATGTTAGTTTCGATGGTTTATTTTTGTGTAAAGTTGTATTGGATGGGTCTTAATAAATTCCAATTGTGCGTCGCACACATTCACTATTGATTGATTCTTATTGCCTGAACGGTGTATACCTAGGATGATTGTTGTCAATTGTTCAAGAGTTGCGGCACAACATACAATGTGTGCCGTAACTCTGATTACATCACTTAAAACACACTGTAAATCATAGACTTTTGAAACCGAAGAACAAGGTGTAGTTTATCCATAGAATAAACCAAGATCTAAATACATTATCATCGGTCCCATCTTCCTAGCTCTCCGTGCTCTGCTGGCGTTGCCGCTGCGGAGAACCTCAAGCAGCGAAAATATAATAACCTTGTTGGTAGTTATATTTTCGAGCCGTTTGGGGTTGAAACTCGGGTCGTGGGGTCCGAGTGCTCATAACTTGTTTATAGATCTGTCAAGACGTATAAAAATTTTCACTTCGCGTGACTCAAAGGCTGGTTTTTACCTCGGACAAAGGATAAAACGGATTTGGATGTGGCACACATGTAGTTTACCTGGATTAACACATAGAATATTTAGTTTTAAGAGAGTATCTCAGATGAATTGAAATTATAAGTTACTGCGGGCGGAGCCGAGGGCAGCTGCTTGCTTTGTTAATAATTGCCATGTATACCTTGTGCTAAACTTTTCACAAAATACGTTCTTGGTATGGTGATGGCCGAAAAATTCTGGAGTACCGACTGAGTACCGGAAGACTTGATAACGAAAACCCCATCCAAATCGAATCCTACATTCAGGTCGAACAAGTAGGTACCTAGGTACCTACAGAACCTCCTTGACTCTTTTTGAAGTCGGTTTATAAAATTTAAAAAGTAGGTAGGTCTACCTACAAATAAAAAAAAAAAATCGTAATTGTAGTGTCGTCTTAGCTGAATGTCTGCTGGATCCCTGCAACCAATACGGACATCGAGTTAAATTTGTGGAAGAAGACTTGTGTATAATGTTTGTGTATAATGTGTGTTAGTGATATGTGAGGAGGGAATGTCATAAGTACCTATACTTGCAATTACCTACTATCTAATGAAGAAAGTTTTGTCTCCAAACAGTCATCACAATTTGGAGACAAATCCAAATTGTGATGACTGTGGAGTAGTTGATGATGTGTTTCATATCCTGATGGAGTGTGTTCGGAATGAAAATACGAGGATCAATGTTTTTAGGCGCTGTAAATCTTATGATATTGGTATCTGTAACACAATACTCGCTTGTCCAATGTCGGAGAATTCTAAACAGCTGTATGAGTTAGTCTTAAGGTGGATTGTAATAATTTGTGATTTTTCTGTATTGAGCGATGACAAAGCCCTTTAATAAAAATAAAAAAAAATAATTAATTACCTACTAAGGTACTCACATTTAATTATAGAATTCATTTCAAAATTTAGTTCCGTTAGAAATGTTTTGACAGTTTTCGACTGCGATGCCAATGTAAACGCTTCTTAAAAATAACGAGATTTGCACCTCTGGTTGTCTAACTAATCTTTTGAATGTAAAACGCTCTAACCCTAAAAAAACAAATGTAAAACCATTTAAGAAATCAAAACACAATCGCTCCTTACTATAAACCTAATAGGTAACGTTATTTAAGTAGAATAATTGTATAATGAAATAACTCTACGTTTGAGCCCAATGCTGTGTGGATGTATAATTTGAACGTTGTATAGACGCTGATCCTAAATGTAGTGTCGTAGCTGAATGTGTGCTGGTCCCTATCGACTGGGATTTGGCCCCGGGCGAGGTTTGGATAAGTGATTCGATGTATGGTTGGTGGATTAGACCCGTTTGGAAATTCATGTTATAAAAAGCATTGAATGTCGTTTAGTTACGATTTTTTTTATTCGTATTAATGAATCGGCTTGCTCTTGACCTCGATCTCGCCTGATGGAAAGCGATAGATGAGGTCTATGATGGAGCACGCTTGCCAAGAAGTAACCTATTCATTATTGACTTCAAGACGCCCAGGTTGTGGCTAATCGGAAACACAGATTTCGTCAGAGCATTAAACTCTTTGATTGTACCTACGTACAATTAAATAAACTTGTTTTGAATTGAAAAAAATATGGGTCCGCAAGGGTTGGTTTACGGTGGCTTTGGAAAAAGATACTTCACTTGTCAGTATAATATGTGTATATGCCTTCTCTGAGGAAGGCCTATACCCAGCAGTGGGACAGTGCAAGCTAACTAAAAGATGGGTACGATGAAAAAGATGCGAATATAAAACAGCTTTGCTATAACAACGCAGAACGTAGTTAAGTACTTATACTATTTATACTATTAAGGCTTTTATGTTTGTTAAGAATATTGCATTAAACACTAATGCAACGTACAATAAGTAATAAATGACGCCAGTTTAAGTCTAAGTTATGATTAAGTGCGCTTTTAAGTCGCATATGTTATGTACTTCATGCTTCGGACATAGTGTTAGCACTATTTATATCTAAAGCTGCAAGGTTTCTTATTTTCCTGCACGCTCATTTGTTTTTATATAAGGTAAGCAATAAATTAAGTTTTATAAGTGGGTAAACTTAGTTGTTAAACCTTGGAGAAAATAGGTTGCAACTTGCAAGCCTTGATTGGATTAAATTATAGTTAGTTATATTATATACGTATAGTTCTGCTATACAAATCCTGTAACGTACTGTCTGTTCGCCAGCTTTTCATTATGCACTTGGTATTATAACAGCACACCATGCTTTCCGTACAACACCGAAAATACTAATAAAAGACGGAATGACATTGTTTTCGATTCAAATGCGTTCTGAAAATATGTTTTTGTAATTTTTTTTACATTTTTAGGTTATTTATTTCTGTACAATAGATTGAACAGAAAACTAAGTAAATATCTATAAGTTAAATTATTATAGCTGTAAAAAGATAATTGTGCTCTCTTCTTATCTCTTACGGAGGGACAGAAGATCTTCTTACTATCTGTAAATAAAACATGACGTGTCCATCAATATTACATTTTTAAGTAAAGGAAATAAAATTGATCCATTTTTGATTTATTATTTTAAGTTCATATAAGCTCAATCTAGCCTGAAACACAGGTTTAACCTAGTTCAGGCAAATAAGCAACTGTGTTCTTTAAAATATGTGAGATATTTATTGTAAATTAGCCCTATTTTATAAATAAACAATTTTATTTAAACCTGTGGTCAAAATGAGGAACTGCCATTGGACTTATGGATTCATCATTTTAGCCCAAAAACCACACCTGAACATAGACTTCATCCAAGGCACAACGACCGGTCCTGTGCATCCAACGGACTCTTTCGGCCTTCACCAGGTTACCGGTCAACCTTGTGGATTGTATACCAACTCAGGATCATCCGGTACACGCTTGTTAAGTATGCCATATTCACTGGGTTCTGGGACCTTACTATGACGTGCCAACGCCGTCATAATTGCGTTGCGAAAAAAAGATAGCGCATGCGTCTTGTATAACTCCATCTCTCTCCCACACCGGAGTAATCATGGCTTTTGACGTTTTAGTAGGACGTACTACTATTAAAGTTGTCAAAAATAAAAGGCTCGTTTTGACAGCAGAATACAACATTACTTTACTAGTACGTATGAAAGAGACATAAAATAAATCTCTTTGTAAAAGAGACATGAAAAAAAGTCTTTGTAAACTATACCAACTTACACTTGCTCAACACTTCTTCTTCCCAGCTAACACTAGGAAGTGGTGACGGGCGGGGAACTGTCTTCTTGTATGTAAATATTGACTTTCAAAAAGTGCTGATTTTCGATCTCTTTTCAACACTTTTGACTTTTGATTTTGATTTACCCTGTTAGTAACGTTATTACCATTCTCAGAAAAATCTTTACACTGACCACAAAACACAAATAACTGAACCACTTTACCTTTTAAAATACATTTCAGTAATTTCCTATACGTCAAAAATAATGTATAAACCTACTTAATTTCGTTCCAGTATCGAATACGTCCTCGTTAACCGCAAAACGATTTAGTTGGAACGCCGCGTCGGATTAAAAACCTATTATAAAGTATTTTTTGTGAACGATTTTTGATCGATTGTAAATTCGAGCAAATTGCATAATTACAGGCTCGACATGACGAACGGCTCGGGCTTGCATAAAATAAAAATAACTTACGGTCATTATGTGATAAGGATTTTTCCCGAGATTTTTTGGTAACGTTCTAGTTTTTTGTGGTGAGAACGAAGTCTCCTGTCGAGAAAAGATTTACAGAAAATGTTTCAGAGACCTAAGCTAACCTAACCTACTATATTAAGTTTCTAGTAATTAATTGACTTTCAGAATGAATACTCAATCAATAGTCGCACCATGTGAAATAGGTACTGGTTAGACTGGAAGCCAACCCCATTTTAACCGACTTTAAAAAAGGAGGAGGTTCTCAATTCAGTTGTATTTTTGGTAGGTGACATAGTGGTCAAGCACGTGCCTATCAATATTAAAAAAAACCGGCCAGGTGCGAGTCGGACTCGAGAACGAAGGGTTCCGTACCTATAATATAAAAATATGTATAATATCTATAAAAACGGCTAAAACTTCACGTTTTTTGTGTGGGAGCCCCCCTTAAATATTCGTTCTATTCTTTTTTTAGTATTAGTTGTTATAGCGGCAATAGAAATACTTACATCACCTGTTAAAAATTTCAACTGTCTAATTATCACGGTTCATGAGATACAGCCTGGTGACAGAAGGACGGACGGACGGACAGCTGAGTCTTAGTAATAGGGTCCCGTTTTACCCTTTGGGTACGCAACACTAAAAAGTAGATATCTACTTGGCCAAAATTAAAGCTAGCTGCTACGAGAAATCTAAATAGTACCACTCAACCACAGAGATACCTACCTTATAATGATGGTAGTGAAAACTACCCAATCCTAAAATGATCGCCACTTTCCCTAATGAGGGACCTGTATTCAAATGAAACCTTTTCTGTACAATTTGCGAACTGCACCAGTGATTTTGTATCTTTGTTTTGTATTTCTATCTCACTAGGAATATACACTTCTGGACACATCTATTGGCCCACCTTAGAGTTTAGGTTTCGATGGCCCCTACCGAAATATGATTGCTAGATTGAACAAAAACTGTTGATGCAGTTTTAAACCTGATACATTTTACCATCTTTTTCGATCGTATTGTTTTAAATTTGAATTCAGAATACCATACGACATGGAGCTACGCCTAACAAGTCGGATATGCGCCTTGTTAAAGGCAATTGATTTTTGAATAAAAAACATGTTTTATCAAATAAAGGTTTAATTTAATAACGCGTGTTGCCTCCATGGGCATCTACCACAGCTCTCATACGATTGGGCATAGAGTTTATCAACCGCTCTATAAAATTTTGAGGGATCATCTCCCATTCCTCTTCTATGGCAGTTTTCAACTCCTGCACCGTCTGGGCAACTGGCTGACGAGCCCTAACACGTCTTTTTAGCTCGTCCCACATGTACTCAATGGGGTTCATGTCTGGGCTTCTGGCTGGCCAGTCCATAACTGTGATGTTCACATCCCGAAGATATTCCCTGACGATGCCGGCCGCATGGGCTCTTGCATTATCATGCATAAAAAGGAAATTTGGGCCCACATAGTCCGCGTATGGTATCACGTGAGGTTCTAAGCACTCACGAATGTACCTTTCAGCATTTAATGTTGGCAGCCGTGGTCCTGTAACAACCTCAAGTTGAGTTTTGCCGCTCGCGGATATACTGCCCCAGACAGTCCATGAGCCACCGCCATAAGCAACCCTCTCTTCAAAGCAGCATTGTGCGAAACGCTCTCCCTTACGTCGGTAGACCTTCTTCCTTCCATCATTGCCATGTAACACAATTTTAGACTCATCAGAAAAGAGTACACGGCTCCAATCTTGCTGTGTCCAATTTAAATGACTGCGTGCGAAATGAAGGCGCGCTGTTCGGTGGGCTCGCGTTAGTTTGGGCCCATTAGCTGGCTTGTGTGGTACCATATCGCGTTCTTTTAACCTTCTCCGAACAGTTCGAGCGCTCACAGATACTCCGTGGAAGTCGCGAAGTCGGTTTTGTATCTCAATGGAGGTAAGGTGACGATTTCTCAAGCTGGTCGTCACGATGAATCGATCCTGCCTTTCAGTTGTGACCCGAGATCGTGGCCTTCCTTGGCGACGAACAAAGCCGCCAGTCTCTAGGTACCTCCGATAAACATTTCGGACCGCAGATCGACTTAAATTAAGCTGAGCACTCACGTTTCTTTGGCTGTGTCCGGCCTGAATAAGTGCCACAGCTTGGGCGGCGACTTCAGGTGAAGTATCCATAGATTATTGATAGAACCTCACCTTAATGTTAAGAATAAGTAATGTTTGTTGCAAAACCAAAGATATCAATCACTTTTTCAAGAATTAAATCCAAGTAAACCAATAAAACCAAGTTTTCTTAATATTCGATTGTTTGATATCAACAAACAGGCTCCAAATTGTCTTTTGTTTCTTTAAATTCTGTGTTCGAAATTCAAAAAAGACTATTGAATGAAATTGTGAATGTGCCAGGTTCAAAACTGCATAAAAACTTTTCGCTCGACCTAATATAAAATTTTAGCTAGGACCAAACGAAACTGAAAATACAAGGTGGGCCAATAGATGTGTCCAGAAGTGTAGTTACCTATGAAACCGTCGAAGTTTAGTGACATACTTATATCACTAGATTAAGTTCAGTGTTATAAATATATTAGGGTTTGTCTCAAAAAAGTCATAATGTATCATATTGTAGAATATTAAAGCTTATTTATTCCCAAACATTTTTGAAAAATTGAAAAAATTTCAAAAGTGTGCCACTCTTTTGAGACAGACCCATTACTTGATTAAGCTTAGTAAAATAGAAATCTACCACATATAATTAAATAAAACAAAATTTTATTGGCTCTATTTTTATAAATAAATCAACTTTATGTATCCTGCAGTTAGTTACAATACTTTGTGACATTAACACGTATTAAAGTAATTATAATTAAAACGATCATATTTTTTGGAATTTAAACATTAATAATACAATTAAAACTAATCAAACATTAAAAATCTTTTAAAGCCAAACAGTTTTGAGATATCTTTATTTCTTATCAACAAGTTGAGATCTTGGTTTCTTTTTTAATTTTCGTTCAGACAAGAAGAGGAATCATGACATCTAGAATTACATAGCGCTGAATGCTTCTTACAGGCACATCTTTAGTAGAACACTGTATATTCGACTTTTTACAGGAACATTTTAAATAACCTTGGCCATCAAAGCGCGACAATTTTTGGCATATTTCTCTCAGTGATAAGTTTTCATTTGGTATAGGATCATTCAAAGTATTCACTATTTCACTAAACTTAATCTAGTAATATAAGTATATCACTAAACTTGGGCCGTTTTATAACTATATTCCTAGTGAGATAGTAAAGAATCGCTTTCGTATAACTATGTTACGATATATAATTATATCCAAAGGGATATAACTATATTACGGCTTCATCTATCTTACTGTGACATTGACAGTGTAACCGCTATTCAAGGAGGTTTCATGTCAAACATTCCGTGAATAGAAGTCTCATTGATGTTGATAATATAGCATTTGACGGTATACAGCCATAGTTGTCACTCATTGCATGCACACTGAACTGTCAGTACAAAAAGCAGCTTCTCAAGCTGCATTTTGTACTGACAGTTCAGTTGCCGGCATTTTAACCAATCAAAGTGAAAAGTATTAATTTAGCGAACTATGTAGTTGAAGGCAAACCGGGTACCTCATTCTGTTCTCGAACGTTTTGAACTAGGAATCCATAGATTTAGTTTTTTTTTAATACTGGCTGTTAGCGGTTTCCTCAATGCCTGAGAATTTCATCAGAGACTCTCTAGATTAATCTCAACTATAGTTTACCTGTACCAATTATAGTACCACTGTTGGACATAGGTTCATAGGCCTGCAACCTCTAGGCATCATTTGCTATAAGGTTTGTCGTTCCAAACAGTTGCATTTGGCAAAATCTCAAAGTATTACGCACTTTATGTATAGAAAATGGTCTGTTCTGCAGTAAATAACGCACTATCTTCTGTTAGCGTGTATTTTATATGTATCCATCTCTTTATGAAAGAAAATCTTTGTTCGATACGTGATCCTCGATAGGATAAAGCGAAGTGCTTTTATCGAAAGGGTCCGAGCCATAATGAACCATTTCGCCAGGGTAGTAGCTAGTCGATAGACTACAAGACAGTTTAGCGATCTTTCGGGCTCATATCGACGCCATTTCTTTACCCTTTCACTTGTTTCGTGGTTTATAAACGCTGTAAACGTCCTCTAGAGACCAGTTGAGAATGTTTAGGAAATGATGTAGCATTGAGACTGCATTTCCCGAAGGGGACATTGGTAGAAGCTGTGCTATAAGAGCTGATATCTTGTCTAAAATAAAATTGTGTAAAACAAAGTCGCTGTTTGCCGCTGTCTGTATTTGCGCTTACTTCTTAATTCTTATATACCACGCGCTTTTTTATACGGTTTTCTGGTCGCTGGTTTAGCATTCATAGAAAGAGCGATAAACAAAGAAGATTTTGTATATCTGTTACGGCTAATAGCCGAAGTGCGGCTACATCTAGTTTTAGCCGGCTACAACTAGGTGCAACCCGGCTACAACTCGTTATAACCTAACCTCAAAACACTTTAAAATTCCTATTTCTGTGTAGTTTAAAAAAAAATAACCACGAAGGGGATGGCGGGGTCTGTGTTCGCTCGCTTCGCTCGCTCACTAGACCCCGCCATCCCCTTCTAACCTAACCTGTCCGAGTCGGGGTGCCCAATGACCCGGTTAAAACTAGGTTTAGCCGCACTTCGGCTATTAGCCGTAACATATCCATAATAATTTTATATTGCTGAAGAGTTTGTTTCCTTGCTTGAATGCACTAATCTCAAGAACTAGGTACTGTTTCGAATTGAAAAAATTGTTTAGTGTTGCTACTGTTGGATAGCCCATTTATCGAGGAAGGCTATACCTATAGGATATAACATCACGCTACGACCAATAGGAGCGCAGCATTAATGAAAAATGTGACGCAGGCGAAGTTGCGCGGGTTAGCTATAGTATGCACCAAATAAATGAAGAATAACGGTCATTGACCCACCTACATTTATTGAAACACTTAATTTCAAAAGCAGAAACAATGACATACTTAAAGCTGTCCTGAATCGACATCTATTGTGATCCTTACTGTTCTAGTAATTCTAGTAATGAAAAACGATTCATAATTTACTCTCCGAGGGTACCTACGGGTCCATGACCGTTATTCTTCATTTATCTGGCGCCTATTATAGTGACTATCTTCTTGATCATTTATTAATGTACTTAAATAATTTGAATAAAATGGCTCAACTATGGTGTTATTAATTGGAAAGGTATCGAAATACTATTCATGATTTTGGATGTTATTTGGACTAGAACAGTGCTTTATAACACAAACTTTCTTTGTCTGCTTTTGTGCCCCGGCTTCATGTGATAATTTAAAATTACATATAAGCAGGCCTTCCTTTTTTGTAATTTGATCAAATAAAAATACGCATATTTGTTATTACTATTTGACAACTCATTTTCGATCAAATTTTCCTACAGATATTCACGCCAATTTTCTTATAAAACTATTTGAACCAGCCTGTTTGAACAAATAACCTGAAGGTAAGGCCTGCATTACTAATGCAGGCCTAACTAACAATGTAATTTCCTGGTCTTTAGCTACAATTAAGAATTTTCTTGATGTCATCATATGAAAATAATGTTATTTTTAGACAGGAATAGTTTTAAATCAATTGCATCGTAAGAGTTAAATTATATACCGGATGACGTTAGAGGAAGTCTGATAAGAAGTAATTCCTAAAACAAATGTGTCCAGATTTAGCTGAAAGGAAAACGCTCAGATTTATAAAATTACGTTAGGTACTGTAGGTGATAACTTATCGAATATGAAGGTATAGCCCGATCGCGTCATATGTCGATGGTGGTGCCAATCAATCTATGTACTTCCCGATCATGTACGGGGTTTTTAGAATAAATACAACGTGTAACAGAATAAACGCAATACCTCTTAAGGGATCATTGTACTCATCATTATGAACAACTTTTACTATGGGACCAACACCGAAAACGCAAATAATCTGAACAGCTGATTTTTTTTTCACTAAAGATTATAAAGTAGATTATAAAGTATGCCTAAGTAAAATAGAGTAGGTAAGTATACCACTGCATAGGTATGGTTTGTCAACGAGGAAAATTAGGTTGATTCCGTTGGTAGGTACCTAGTTTTATTAAAAGGGAAAGAACCAAAACTAAAATGCCCGTAAAGTCCAGTATGCAAATATGAATTGTAGTCTGCATTTCATATCTGCTTTACCTGCTTTCTGAAACTGCATAGGTGCCTATAGGTATATATTCTATATTCAATACTTATTCGTTCCTTCCTTGTATGTGGAAAGGCTTTTGCTTCGTATTAGGACAATAAGGTAGCTACAATAATTGACTACCATCAAAAATCTACATGATGATATAGTGAAACCTGGTTAAATGGGATTTATAGGGACCTAGAATCTATAACTCTTATAAAGGCTTTTTCATTTACCCAGTTTCCCCTAATAGGCAGGTTAACATTACATCATGCAACAGAATAAACGCACAACCTGTTTAAAGGTCATTGTACCCATCATTATGAACAACTTTTACTATGGGATCAACCCCGAAATCGCGAAAAAAAGTCTTTGAAGTCGGTTGTAGGTAAGTATATATTTTTTTAAAAAGTTATTTATTTTTTACTTTTTGGTGGTACCTACTTACCCCTAACCGAAATTAACCTAGCAACACCACTGGAAATCACAGGAAAGAAAAATACGCAATTTCGTATAAGTACATGGATGATGCATATTTTTCCAGCAAAAAACCAAACTACTGAACCGATTTTGATGAAATTTCAAAGACGAGTCGGAAAGTATACCCTTTTTTCAAAGCGGTTCATAAATGACGGAGATAACATGAAAAAAAATACAACCGAATTGAGAACCCCCTCCTTTTTTTAAGTCGGTTAAAAAACAGTCAAATACCCTACTAACCCGACCGCGTCAGAAGGAGCGTTTTCGAGCGTATGTAGATATGTATGTTTGTATGTGCCTATGGCCGTTTCTTTGGCACGCCCTACAGCCCAAACGGCGGAACAGATTTGGACATATGAGGTGTCGTTGAATTCGTCAGAATTGTGGTAGTGACATAGGCTATATAAATTTTTAAAATGGCGCCCGCATATGAAAAAAAAATGTAACACTAAAATGTAGGAAATAAAAAAAACAAAAGCAGTTCAATCACAGATCTGAGGCCACAAACTGCATCAGACTGCTTGAAAAGCGACTTGTTTGGGGCTTTTTAGCCGTTTTTAGTGGTCGGGTTTTTTGACAAAGTCATTTTTTTTTCGTTTGTATTAATTATACAAACGATTACTTATAACACGTAAGTCATAAGCATTATTATTGTACTATTAGCCTTAAACAAATCTACAACAAACAGAAAATATTAGCACCACGCTGGAGTATATTAGTAGAATAGTGCAAGGGATGCATTTCGAACCCAAACCCGAGACTCGCCTGCTCACACCTGAACTGTTGGGTAACTGTCAACTTTTTAATAAAAGTGCAAAGTAGTGTTTATTTTAAAAGTTTGTACTTAAAATCCAATTCGATAATGTCCTACTTACCATAAAATCTCAAAAGCTTCTGAATCACACATCTAACGATTATTACTAGTTTTAATATTTTTGACCTTCGTGCAACTAAGTTTTAGAACCAAGTGAAAGTGTCCCTTTGACCTGCCGGCTACCACAAACCCCTTACACCCCACACAAGCGAAAATAACCTTTATTTTAATAGTTATAAAGTCTTTAACAACTTTATGGTTATTTTTGTATTGATATGCACCAGTGCAGTATTGAGCGGAACTCGCACGCACCTGCTTCCGGTCGCGCGACGCACTTCCTGTTCCAATAACAGCTGGCTACGTGTTGTTAGGCAGCGATATCATCAATATATATAAAACTCTTCTGTTACTGAGTGATTGAGTGACTGACTGACAGATAGCGCACAGCCGAAACTACTGGTCATAGAAAACTGAAATTTGGCATGTACCTAGAGTACCTAGGTTCCTTGGGGAGTAGAGGGGAGCACCAAGAGAGGATTTCCCATAATTCCTACTGGAACGGGAAAAAATTGAATATGCGTGTACGATGTCGCGGGCAAAAGCAAGTAGGTAGAGGATAAAGTAAGTAGGTACCTACTTATACATTTATTTTAGGTAGGTATTTTTATCAATTAGATCTGTGACTACGGTAGGTACAATAAAAGCTAAAAACTTAGTTACTTTAAATATCTAGTAATAATAATGTATGTAGGTGCGTAAAAATAACTCATTGGGCATCAAAAAAGGTCTAGTTAAAAAGTTGCAAAACAAGCAGCGGTAAACTCTCAAAAATAGTGGAAGAAATGTAATGGATCCACTGACATCCCTCTTATTTCCCATCCGAGTCATATCAAAGATCATCGGTAGAAAGATCGAGTGTACGATTGAGATTTTTAACCAACCACGCCTAATTTTATTTCGTCCCAAAAGAAAACAGAGTTCCAGAGTTGCAAAACTTTTAGAAAGAAAAACAACAAAAGTCAACCAACGATAAACGAAGTTATGCAGGACATTTTGTGCTGCTACCGCCATCTATTATCGAGTAGATTTACGATGCACATAACACAGCATGGTCTTATTCTTGGAGCTTCACCTACTCCCCGCTAGATGGCACTGGTACCAAGTTCTTTTACAATCAGATTTTATAGCAGCTTTGAAAATAAATTATAAATAGTTAAAGGAAGCTAGCAACTGTCTGCGGCTCATTGCATACTTCCTTTGCGGTTTGGCTAGATAACATCTGCACGGAATCTCATTAGGTAAACAGACGCCTAGTTGGATTTAATAGAACTGCTCGAGCTCATGCAATAAGGATTTTAAAGAAGGGTTCTGAACTGCATTAGACCATTGAATCAGTGTCGTTTATTAATTTCAATAGACTTAGTGTATAGGTATACAGTACCCAAAATACAAAAAAAAAAACATTGGGCTAGCTAGAGTCTGCTGATTTGAAGTACAGCATTCTTCAATCTCAGACACCTTTTTTATTGTAAAGATGTAAAGCTAAATAAAGATTTAGAATTTCGATCGCGGTGGTTCGGTAATGATGACGATGATGACTTCATCGTCATCATATCAGACGAAAGACGTCCACTGCTGGACATAGGCCTCCACCAAGTGTCGCCACAACAACCGGTTCTGTGCGTCTCGCATCCATCGGCTACCAGCGACCCTCACCAGGTCATCTGTCTATCTTGTGGGAGGCCGTCCAACGCTGCGTCTTCCGGTACTTTTCGGCCCCATCGAACATCTGTTCTACGAGTAATGTGCCCTATCTACTGCCATTTCGTTCCACACGTTCGGTTCGGTTCAGTAGTTCGAGTACGCATAAGATATTGCAACATACACACATACATATTGATTGGGAAAATGTGTCTATTACTTTACTTTCACTCTTTTTCTCCTTTAATCTGATGGGACGGCAATCCAACAAGGCCGATGAGAGATCAGGCGTGGGAGCACTGAGTAACATTTTCTGTAGGTACGACCTAGGAATTGAACCCAGGACCAGGACACTTAGCGGCTGCCAAGAGTTCAAAGTGTATGTGAAGTAGATATTCTACTTAGCAAATATGTTGTGTGTATGAATGGTTATGTTTGTCCACCTTACCAATAGCTACATTTTCACTGTAATCAGACAATGCTTCTCTGCGCTTTTCATTATAGCGCCGCCATTTCCATTTATGCTAAGCACGTTGTCAGGGTGTAACGGAAAGGTGTCCGGTCATATTCAAACTGCTTGCCTATATGGGCCACAAAATAAATGGATTTTACACTGAAAGTTATCATCGACTGATAAATGAATGTTCGTGAATATTTTGTTGGGAATTGCCTATGAACTCCTTGCCGAAAGTTGATCACACATACTATTTTTCCGTTACACCTGTATATCCAGCAGCTTACTGAAAATTTAGATTTTTAACTTTGGACATTACACGAATTGCTAATTTGGTGGCGTAGTAACTATAATTAACTTATACCACATAGGTACTAGACAGCTAGGAATCTGATATGGATATCTACTAAGGAGCGAGGAAAAGGGTATCGACTTCCTCAAAGAAAACAAACAATACCGTTCCGTATATGAAGATATTATATTTTCAAAGAACATGTATTTTTTTTTAATTTCAGCATAATTTCGGTCAATACAACTTGTGAAACAATACGACCCACTGTTATTTATATACCATTATATTTAAGTAACAAGTAACTAATATCATTTACTTTAATACCATAATAATTATTGTGACTTGATCATACAATTCAACTACACACTTGAGTCAATACAAAAGGTTAACGCTGGTAGATGCGGTACGTCGAACCAAGAATAATGTTGGAAGGAATAGCCTCAAACGATACACGTCGACGGATTCTTGAAAAACGAACAAAAGATATCAAAGTTGAAAAACGTCATCGACGAACCGCATTTCCGCTATACATCCCGCCTACCGTACATATACATACTACATTCAGCGACCGTGTATAAAAGCCATAGAATTTGCCAACACTCTATAATTTGTGATTAAATAATATAACATTTTATATAAATTAGTGGGAGATAGAACAAGGAAGGATCTCAGCCTATTCACTAAAGGACATTGGACATAACACAATTACAAACTATATTTAATAGGTCATTTGATAGACTTAACACTAAACAATTTCAAGTTTTAAAGAATAACAATTGTTTCCAAAACTAAAACAGTCGACCAATGCCCCTTAATAGAAGTTAAAGTTTAGTTTATCGAGAAAAATATGCGTATTTTCGATGTTTCTCATTTTTTTTAAATTCAGGAGCGACAATCCAATTTATGAAAATGGGATTTTTATCATTAAAAAACAATTGCTTAAAACAGCAATAAGCTTAATTGGCTTAAATACTTAACTAGATGTACAAATTATTATTTTATATCTGTAATTATATATAGATAAGTAACAACATGTGGAATTTAAAAATATCTTTCACAAATTGGATTTCGTGTAGACACCGGTACTATTATTATCACAAATACAATACTGTTTCTTGTATAATGTTTTATTTATAAAAAGCTCAAAACACGTAAATATAAAATCACTCGTGAACGTGGGTAGATCGATAGCTGCCATAAAGGAAAATTGACGTCTTTTAATCCCACGGTTTGTCATTTCATCGCTATCAGTCGAAGAGAGCGGACGTCCCTGCTCTGTTCACTAAGCAATCGAGGCATTTGCTTAACAAAAAATATTTAATATTTTTACTTAGAATGTAAGGCAGTGCTTTCCGACATTGTATAAGCTTCTTGGCTCACGAAAATAACTCGAACACCGATTTCCTAAGGGGTTTATGATTTATGAGTAAGAAGCTACGTTTTAAATCGTAATGATATGCAGACTGTCAGCATTGAATGTACTTTTTTCCATATACTTTGTGCATGATATGTAAAAATTTATTGAAAAGTCTGCTAGCAACTTGTTGCAAAACAATCACTAATGTTATATCAGTGTCTACTAATTTAAATTAACATTCCACTAAACAAATTTCTAAGGCCGAAAGATTTGGGATAATAGAAAGTCCAAAATCCTTTTTTCAAGGTGAAAAATATTATAATAACTACTATTTTGTTTCTATACAACGTGTAAGAAAAGCTTTCAAGTACTCTTATATGTTCTTAAATAGCTTAAATCTTTCTAACTTGCGATATCTTTTTTCCTTCCATTTTACGGATAACTCAACATTCGATTATTCAATCCCATCTGGCCTTGATGTCTGAACCATTTTCCAATTACTTTAGAATTTTTTACATGTTGTATGAAAACGAATATATAAGTATATTTTGTATGTTAAAGCATTAGAACATTGATAGATTTGACTAGTTTAAGTTAAAAATAGACATCGAGTGTTCAACTATGATATCGGTAATTATTGCTCTAATGTAGGTATATTATACATCAACAAGTGCCGTATAGACGATAATATAAATAATTTGGTTCCTTCAATCGTATGAGATAAAAAAATTATCTCTTACTTTAGAGCACGAAAGGGATAAAATACCGAGAGATAGAAAAGAAAAATAAAACAAAAAAGTAATAAATAAAAAAAAACTTAATTTATTTATAGAAAAATTAACATCTTTGGTATAAAATTCGGTTTTTTTAGTCAGAAGTTGTTGCAAGCGGGCGTTTTTTTAGTATTTTTTGGCAGAATGCTGGAGTGATAAGCGATGATGAGTTGGTAAGGTAGCGGTGATGAGTGACTAGTGCGTGATGATGGCTAAGGCCACAAACAGATTACGTTTTGACTTAGCTGCGTTTGTCGTTAGAGCACTGTTGCTGGGATGTCCTCCTCCTGTGGTCATTAGTAAAATGTTAACTGATGTTGTCTTGGTACAATCAGATACTGAAAATAGTTTATGTTATGCAAATGAGATCATGGTTACAGTCAATATCAATTTCAGAAGAGGAATCTGTCATACCATCCATGTATTGCTGAAAAACGAAATTAAATGTATCTCTGTTTTCGACGGCTGGAATGTCTTTGGGAAATTATTATTTTCCACATCTTTTGGGCCATCGTTATTTAGACAAAGGATACAAGTATCAAGATGGATGTGCGTCTGGACTTTTACCAAATAAATGTTGATTTAAAATTTACCGTAGTTTCTCATTTGCATAAACATTAAATCTCACATTTCTGTTACTGATTCTAAATGGATACAATCTTTCAAATTTTATTACTTTTCTTTATAATTCTAAGACACCTTAGTGTGAATAACTTGAGTATTACATTTTCATTACTTTCTACCTCGACAATGTACTTACGATTATAAATATTAGGCAAGTTATAGCTGCTCTAGGTTTACTCATAAACCTTAATGTTTTCATTCTAATAATAACACAGTAGTAATTTCATATTTGTCTCGTCTAGTCCACTTACTTCTTCCACTGGTCTTTACACCAAATCCTTGGGTGTTTCCAAACCCAATTGTTAGGTACTACTTGGATTCCAACAGTTTTGACTCTTCCCTTCAAACGCCGTCGACATGAATTATTTAATAAGCACACACGCAAACACTCTCATACATTTAGAAAATTGAGCAAAATTTTATTTCATTAAAATTCTCAATTTTAAATTCCAATAAGTTGTTTAGTCAATTTGGCTCTGCGAAATTCGTGAATTCAAGCATATTAAGATTTTTATAAAAATGATGAACAAAATGGCGACTGGTCGCCATTTGTGATGGTGGACGCATTTTTATATTAGTCTTTAAGTTCATTAAGCCTTTTGTCGATTATATCTATGAGTCTAATAGGAAGCTTAATGAGGAAAACCATGCAGAAATCTAAGCTTGTGTAAATTGTGATCTCAAAGTTTTCAAAAAAATCATCAGTAAAATTATTGGAAAAAATATTAATAAGTGTTTAATTCATTCTTTCACCTAGGACAATTTTGGAGACTATGATTGCTTTTGCACCTTACAAAACATCAACCAGCTTTACAGCTGAACCATTTAAATTGCACAAGACCCCATTCAACACTGTGAATGTGTTCAACATCTCACAAAAGCAGACCTATATTTTATCACGCCTAAAAATCTCAGAAATTTAAAAACGGTTAATTTTTACCTCTGCAAGACTCTTTAGGAAGCTACGAACATAAAACAGTTGAACCAAAATAAGTTACAGCATCATAGTCAACCGCCATTGCACCCAGCTCAATCCATACTAACCAAGTTACAGCTGTAACCAAAACGGCGTCACTCCATGCGTTATCACCATTCTCTATAGGTGTAGACTATACCCAAACAATTACATTGTCGTCGCAGACTGTCAGCAGTTCGTCGGTCAGCGTCAGGTCTACTGCGAGGGAGCCTTCGGCCGCTGGCTGGGTTGGGGAGGTGTACTGCTCCAGTTGCAGTATGCGCTCGTTCTAGAAAAAATTGGGAGCTTGAGAAGAAGAAAATCAAAAATAATTCATGCAGAACCTGAGAGAGCACTTTATGAACGTCAATTTTACGTAAAGATTATTTTTTGTTATAATAGTATTAGAATTGTCACTGTTTATGTAAATGTCTGTTACGTACCGTATATAATTTAATATAAACATTAGAATAAGACCTCATTAAATGTAATGTTCATGTTTTTGTCTGTGTTGTTGTCGCCTGATAATAAAAGCTTGTCGCGATAATTTCAATTTGTAATTAAAATTTTATAATTAGGTTAAACTGACTAAACTTGTAAGCAATTCATATTATATATATTTTTTAATTTTTAGAAATTGTCTTTTTTCTTTTTTTTAAGCTCTGTTGTATACTTTTCTCTCATCTCGTTGGTAAATTTTGACATGAATGTTTACTTTATTAAGTATTCTATTTTATTATTTTTGACATGGAATATTTACTTTGTAAAGTAATATATTTTATTTTTATTTTTTTCAATTTATTATGTTTGACATGAATACTTACTTTGTAAAGTATTATTTTTTTTATTATTATTATTATTTAACTCATTTTGTGAATATGGGGACCATGTGGGTTATTTTCTTCTTATTTTTCTCTTCTTTGAAATACTTCTTCTTTGAAGTATTTTTAACGAGGTCTGGCAGTTTGAGTACTTAAATGCGGCCTACACAAATGTCCTTTCTTTGGCATGTTCGTCGGTTCGTTGAGCTCCTTTATGGTTCTAAGTTGAGCTACGCGACTACTGACCAAAGCTTGCACTGACTGGACGGGTCCACTCAAATCTGTGTGGTTCTTTCCTCAAAAGACCATTTCAGACACTGATCTGCATGATCCTCATATCGTATTGTGAATGTGGGGACCATGCAGATCGCTATGATAGGGGTTCATTTCATGTTAGTCAACAATGTCTGGCAGTTTGAGATTTTTTTTATGCGGCCTACCCAAATGTCCTTACTTTGGTATTGTTCGTCAAATCGTTGAGCTCCTTAAAGTTTTAAGTTTGAGCTCCATAATAACTGACAAATGCTTGCACTGTCTGGACAGGTCCACTCAAATCTGTGTGGCACTTTCCTCAAAAGGCCACCTCAGACATTAACCTACATGGTTCTCGTATGATTTGACCAGTACAATTTGTATGGACTTCAAAAGAGACTGTGACCTCTGAGTTTGTTTCGGTGTTTCTTCTCAGGGTAGTCAGCTAGGAAACACCGGCCTCATCTAGCTTAAAATGACCAAAAAATATTGACGTGTAAAAGTGTTATGTTTAACCTACTTACAAAATAAATATCATTTATCATTTATCATTTATCATTATCATTTAATGTTTGTAATTAAATAAAAGTGCCGTGAATGCTTAAAATGTGGAACTTTAATCTTGAATAACTTTTTGCACACAGGATTTATCGGGTTTGAAATTTATTGCAGTACCTAGTTGATCTGTCAGAATGTTTCTTAATTTAAATTTCATCTGACTGAATATGTAGAGATTTCTTCTAGGCATCGCGACAAGCTTTTATTATAATTTCAATTCTGTAAAGTCATAAATGAATGTGGTTTATATGTGATTTAAAATTTTATTTTTATCTTTTTAGGGCACTTAAATAAAGGCTTCTTTTAAAAGTTTTTATCATTATTTTTTTTTTTTTTTTTAGTTTCAATCGATAGTTGTCGATCAATACGAAAGTCCATCTATAAAACGGAGAGTTCTTCAACAGAAAAACTTAAGGAACGGGGAAAACTATTACCCCTGGATGTGGCATCTATTTCATGGTGGGCCTACCAACTGCCTATCATAAACGAATGCGTATACAAAATTTCAAGTCCCAGCAATTGAATATTGAGGAGTTCCACAGTTCGAAGACAACCCTGGACGTGGCATCTATTTCATGGTAAGCCTACCAACTGCCTATCATAAACGAATGCATATTCAAAATTTCGTATTTACCGCTGAGGAGATCTCTCGTACGGAGCCGATCCTGGCAGCAGCATAAGGTCACGTTTATGATTAACATGCATTGTCATCGGTTTTGGACCAGCATGCAAAATTTCAGCTCAATCGGATACCGGGAAGTGGGTCAAATTAAACTTGCAAGATTTGTAAATACATACAAGTTAAGTTAAATAAAAGCTTTAATAAAAACAGTCCCTCAAAACGAACGTTGGAGCGTCACATTTACTGGCTAATATCGTAACAATGGCATAAGTATTTATAAATTAGTGTCAAGATTGAGAAGGCATGTGACTATCTGCCCACATCTGTGTTCTATTACCACGTATGATCTGTCACCCTTCAAGTCTCGCTCGTTTCATTATAAACATAGACGATCTCTATAACAGAATGAGCGAGCCCAGAATCGAATCGCTTACCATCAGGAGAGGTCGATGTCTAGAACGGAATCATTAAAAAAAATAGTCTTCTGACAAAGCCAGAATAAATGATAAAGAATTATTAAAAAATAAAGTAGAACGAAAGTATAGGACACTCAAAGAAAAAAAAATACAGGAACTATGATCAGCAGAAATAAAAATCGTGAAAAAGTTTTGCTGTAAAACAGATTGTAGCAGATTTGGTTGTTCCATTGACCACGTAAGAAATCATATAACCAAGTATTCTGATACGAATGATCAGAAATAGTAACAAAGGAGAACATCATAGACCTTTTAAATATCAATTACCTCTGTCTTAAGCCTATTGAGCAGTCTGTCCCGCTCTACCTTGAGCGTGTCGCATCTGTTCGTTTCGCTTTCGTCGAGCACGCCCTTCACTTCGAGCTCGGCTATCTGAGAGTCTTTCTCGCTGATTGCACCTTCTAGCACATCTTGACTGGAAAGAGGAAAGATTTCAGTTAGAAAGCTTACTAGTGTTTTAGTCTATTTCTATGGTGGAATGCCGGTCATATTTTGAAGCTAAGAATCAAACTTGCACCTGAATGAAATGATCTTGAATCAAAAAGATTGATTTGATATCCAACGCTAAAAACTTAAAATCATATTTCGGAAAACAACAAGAAGGCTTCAGATAGACCAGTTATGATTTTAAGACCCTCTGGACCAAAAACGGGTCATAGGCATTTTGCGCATTTGTGATATAACAAGCTTGGGCCGGCAGTCACGACATAGTTAACGATCTCATAAAGACCGAATTCAGTCATTAAGGTTGAACTAGTCGCGGGCTCGAACTCGCTGGTAAGCGTGGCCAAAAAGCACGCTGTCTCACCGGGCATCGTGCCCGACAGAGACAGTATCAGTGATGAGCATTTGGATGCTAGTCTAAACGCACAATGTCTAGTTTCCACGCTCAAAACACCGTTCCGAACGAAAACAACGTTAGACGATGCACGAAAAGTCTATTGGAAGGTTGAGTTTTATGAAAAAACCACTGCATAAATCCATTACAAATAAAGTTTATTGAACTCTTCTACAATTAAGATGTGACGGTGCCGACTTTGTTTTTGAAATTTTACACATCTTTTATTACTTATTTACGCCCGAAGTTACGTTAAAATTGGCAAAAAAAACGAATCTTTGTTGGCTTATAACTTTTTAATGGCTTTTCATTTCACTAGTCTGTTTCCGTACAGACAAAATTAATAATGAGATAAAACGATATCATGCTTAACTTTGAATGTATAATGTCAAACAGTGGAGTAATACCCCCCCGAAATTTGTATGGACAAAATATCGAAGAGTGTAACCTTAAGTCTTAAGGCCCGTACACAGTCAATTTTGAACGCGATCCACGATCAAAATCAATGAACTCTGTGGATCACGTTCAAAATTGACAGTGTGCGCGGCTTTAAGACTTATCGACCAAATTCGGTCGTAGGCGATCGTTAACTATGTCGAGACTTCTCGCCCAGGTTTCGTACGGGTGCAAAATATTTACACCAACCATCTTCGTTTATGAGTCATTCTATTAGTAAAACCTATCAAGAAGAATTAAACGAGTTCTTAGAAGAATTAAATGGCGAAACAGACTGAGGCAAACACTTTGTTTTATACTATTAAGAGATATGAAATAAAAATTAAGGAGATACTTACACGAGGTGCGATAGTTGTCGCAATATATGCTCCCTGTTGTTCTGACAGTGTTGCAGTGCCTCTTCCAGCTGCTTCAAGCGCTTTAGTACTGAGGAGCAAGTCTCGCAGTTCATCGCTGAAGCGTTCTGAAGCGAACGGATGCGTTGTTCCATTTTGCCCATCTGAAAGAGTGTTGTATGAGGATAAGAATATTATTATATATCTAAGGGACGCGTTCAAAAGATACCATCATCTGCCTAGTTTTTCCTCAACTTTGTTGGGGTCGGCATCCAGTCAAACCGGAAGTATAAAAACTTCGCAAGCATCTTCACAAAAAACTGTTCTGTAATGATAAAGGTAATGTTAAAATGGGTCTTACCTTGCGCAAGGTTTCAATTCTTTTTTGCTCTTCTTGATAAAATACTTTCTCTCTCTCTGCGGCTATCAAAAATGATTCTTTCAAAGCTTCCTCCAACTCTAATATCCTCTTATCTTTGCCTTCACCTGGATTTGTCACGCTTTTCTTATTCACAATTTGTTCCAACTCATTGATTCTTTCATCTTTACTTCTTACTACTGCAAGCAACTGTTCAAACTCAGCTATATTGTTGTTCTCTCTTAATGCTTCTTCTAAGATTGATATACATCGTTGCTGTTCTATTAGTTTTGAGTTCTTAATCGCCATTTCTTTTGTCAAGTCCGATATCTTTCTCGTCAACTTACTTATATTCGGCGGATCTCTTTTCTTGTCTCTACAGTGCATCATGTCTAAGTCATTGTCACTTTTGCTCAATCTGCACTTGTCAAGCCTATCCACTACCTTACCACTCTTTTGCAACTCGAAAAAGCTCATACTCCGTTTAATATTATTCATTTCTGGCCCATCTGGCATCTTTAGAACTTCTGATAATATAAGCGATGATTCGTTTAGCTCTATCTCTAAGTCTATGACTTTCATTTTGCTCTCTTCCAACTTTGCCTTGAGCACGTCTTTCTGTGCGAGAGTGCTTTCTAGCTCTCTCATGGCTGCTAGTTCGCATTGTCTTGCGCGCGTCAGATCCTATCGTGTGGGGTCGAAAGATGAAAATAAATAACAAACAAAAGAAAATCAATAAAAACGAATAAGTTTTACTTCAACAACAAAATTCTCATCAACAATATAAACTCAAAAATAACTCGAGAAAGGTCAACATAGATTTCGATTTATTTATAGTTCATTGATAGTTCGCATAACAAGATTGAAAGCGGGGTAACATCGACTAGTGGACAACTTACTCGATCTATCTAGATACATGTTTACTTAACAGTTTTACAATATTGTATTTTTTATTACTTAAAAAATAATTCCCGCTGAACACCACGATTATTTATTTGTTTTTAAACATCACTTAAATTATCGCTAAACTAATAATTATCGTTATTGTGTGCAGTTACAATGTACGAGGGAGGAGACTCGCACGCCCGGAGTTCAACAAGAGATCAATATTATTATCTGAACACTTTGTTATAAATATTCAATATAAATATCGATAACATTACTTAATACGAAATTGCGTTTGTAAAGCTTACGTGTGATATTGTTACCGAAAGACGTGGAACGCTTGTCGCTGACGGCGTTAGACCGACACTCAAAGAAAAACGTTTTAAAAGAAAAGAGCAAATAAATGAACGACAGTCTTGGTGCGAAGGACTAACTTAGAAAAAGCTTTTGAGGAAGCCAGCGGGTCCGGCCTGCATGGAACAGAAAATGTTAGTTGGGTTAGTACATGCATATGTTAACACCATAATTATTTTGTACGAGTAGCAGTCGAAACTTCAAGTGAATGATTCACGACACCAATCCGATGTCCTTTTTTATCAAATTGCCTCAATTGTTACTTTTATTTAATGCATTGTCATTAATATCAGGGAGTTTCCATATTCCTTCAAAACTTCAACTGCTAAATTCAACATTATATAGATGATAATTTATTAACACTTCATTATTCACTGAACATGCTTTATCATTCATACATTCACTTCTCGACGTAACTTGTACAGTTCTGCATATCAGAAATCATTAGTCTTGCTTTTCCCAACAAATTTATATTGAATTTCAATCTTTTCACATGCATCTGGATATTAGTGTTTAACTTCATAGGATGGGAATGATCCCTCATCATTTTATTGTTATTAGTTTGTTGTACATTCATTATTATTACTCATACATGACTTATTCATAATATTGGAGTACAAATAAGTTTCCGCCGTTTTTTAACACAAATTAAATATTTATTATAGAAGAACGGTAATATAAATTTATATATATATATATATAAGTTCTTTTTGTGTTTGAGATGAATCTTCCTCCAATAATTCCTCCAATTCTGCATCCTCGTAAATTTTTGGCCTTCCACTGCGATCTTTGTCTTCTACGTCGAAATCACCGTTTTTAAACTTTTGAAACCACTCTCGACACGTTCTCTCACTCAAAGCACCCTCACCATATGCTTCTACGAGCAATCGATGCGCCTCAGCAGCAGATTTCTTTAAATTAAAGAAGTAAACTAATATTTCCCGCAAATGACGCTTACTTGGCTCAAATTTTGACATTTTTAACTTATAAAAATTATATTTTACCAATATAAAATCAATGATATTAATAGGTTATGTTGTTCTTGAATGTCCAAACTATTTTTTAAGCCGGTTATCATCTGCGAAAGCTAACCGAAACTCCGTGCCGCGCCATCTACAATAAAACGGCGGAAACTTATTTGTACTCCTAAATTTATTTTAGAATTCTCGGATATTTTGAAAATAATAAAAATTGCAAAATATACCTCTTCTCTTTGTGCTTGTGCTTGCTGCTGACTTTTCAGTTTGGCTTGAAGATTTCTAATAGACCTGGAAAAATATCGAACGTGAATCAAAGGTTTCGATATTATTGTAATCACCAATTCATATCACCAATAAGCAACAAAATGGAGGCAATAAATAACTGATAAAATTGATCATTGCTATCAATTCCTAATTGTGTAGCTTCGACAAAACAAATAAAAGAGTCGACGTATAATTGGTACATCAGTCCGGTGTCAAAAGGTTCTAAATAATAATAAAACCAAGTGAAGAAGATATTTCTTTGCGGCAAGCCTAAAAAAAGTCTATTAATATTTCTCACCAGTGTAGCCTAGTCTTTTCCCAATTACATTGGGGTCGACGTCCAGTCAAACCGGAGACAGCCGTATACCATTATTTCACATGGAGCAACTGCCTGCGTGGCCTCCACAAACCAGTAACTGGATAACACGTTACCCCATGGCAAGACTGGTATCTGATGTCCTGGTTTGTGACTACCCGTGATCAAAGATCTACAAATGATAGCCGGAGCCAACGAAAGCTTTCCGAAACGAGGAAGAGATTCCTCCGTGTCTCGGTATATTATAGTTATTCACCTGTTCACATACTGACCTCGGCGAGCGTTGCTTAACCCTGAAGTTCGACCCGTGCAGCCACGAGTTCCTCTCGTCTTTCATCTAAATAATGATTACAATGAGAACTAACTGTTGCAACTCCATGATCTGCTTCTCCTTCTGCGCCTGTTCCTCCTGCGACATCTGCACCAGCTGCAACAGCCGCTCAGTCTCGGCCGTGAGCCGCGCCGCCTCTTCCTTCGTCTGCGTCAGCTGCTGCTTCAGCGTGTCAGCGTCCTTTTGCGAGTCTGATAGCTTGCGGTTCAGCTCTGATACCGCTGCTGTGCTGCCGCCAGCCTGATGAGGGTTAAGGGAGTTTTGAAGGAAAAGTTGAACAGAAACTTCATGACATCCAGTATGCCAATTCTACTCATTTTTAAGCAACTTTCGCATTCGCATCTTTTGTCAAAAACTCCTCACGATTTCTATACATTTTTAACTAACGATGAACGTTGTTTAAAAATTAGTAGAACTGGAATCAACGTAGGAGCGTGGGCATTCTCTTCCAGTCAACTTATCGGTCTTTATTTAAATTTTCTTTAAAGATGTTCAAGTTCTCTTACCATATGCTTAGGTATATGGTAAGAGATTTTTTGAGAAATAAATGTACCGAGAGTATGAGTCTTAACATGCTCTGTTAATTGAATTTTGTATAGCGTTGTCTTTCTCGCTTAAACGGAAAATACTGGCCCAAACTAGCAAAGGACAGAGGTGTGGATGAGGGAGAAGGAGGCCATTGCACAGTAGCAGATAGATAGATGTCGCCAATAACTGTTTTTCTGCTACAATCCTACTCGTACTCTCTTTTTCAAACTGCACAGATAATTACAAATCTAAATCTATTCCATATATCATTCTAACCTTCCTCAAAGAAGCTTCCATTTGGTCCATTTGCTCTTTCCTCTTCTTCAGCTGTCGATCTAACTCCGCCAGCGCCTTCTCCTTCTCTTCCACGTCTTTCCTTTTGTTTTCCACTGTTCTCCGTTGCTCTTCGAACTGTCTCCTCGCGTCGTCCAACTTTTTAAATTCCTCTTGCAGTTGCTTCTTAGCTTGGGCTGTATCTTCCCCAGCTTTGGCGTTTTGCGCGCCCGCAGCTTGAAGCTTCTTCGTCGCTTCTCGAAGATCGAGCTGTTCCCAAAATAACACCGTTAAGGCAAAAGTATTTGATTCATCAATAATAGCGTCGGACACTCTCACATAAAGCTTAAAAAGCTAGATATATGAATCGCAAAATCCAACAAGCGACAATTTATCTTACAAATAACTCCGCAAAATATATTTCAGTTGCAGGCAAATAATGTTACGACGACGTCGAAATATATTTATTGAGATGAACGAACAATGATAAAAACTTTGCAAATATACACAGTACAGTAGCAAACGGCTGAAAAAAAGATGAAAATTAACAGTTTTTTTTTGTTACAACGAAGCGTTTATTGCAAATTTTCTTGCACCCGACATTTATTGCGACCATTGAGAGGGTTGCATTCGGTGCGTTATGAAAAATGTATGGTGCAACAATTTTCTCGTCAAGACAAATACATTCCATGATATTTCTTCAAGTCATGATGAAACTAATAAAATAAATACGAACAATGAGGGGTTGGAGGATGCCCAGCGGGCCGTGGGTGACATGCTACACTATACAACGACAATGGCGACCGGCGATGATCAAACAAAAATATGAACATCCAAATAAAACAATCTACTCGACACCGGTGCAATGATTGAAGCGGACAACGTACACTCGCTGCGGTTCAATCGAGTTTATGTTGATAACACCAACAAACCTAAAGTTTTGTGTAAAATCCAATTATCCCTAACAGCCCATATCTCATTATAAGCTCTAATTTATATGTGTTTTTTCGACGAAATGGTTGAAAGCAGGCATTATAAAACATTGACCCCACAATTTTACTTCTTTCGTGTACAATTCTTTCAAAACTCTACCTTACCTTATCACGCAGATGATTTAGATTTTTGACTGTACTGCAAACCTTGAAAGCGGTATTTTCTTGACATATCTTCCGACTTGCAAGGTTTGTAAAGTAGTCGGCAGTGGACTGTACATTCCGTGATAGAAAAACAACTTTGAAATGCTAAACAGACGACTAGCTTTTGGGCCAGTATTGAACCGTACCATTACTTTTCGTCTATGTCCATCAGTGAACGTCTTTGGGTAGAATGATAATAACGATGTCTCTAATTTTAATAAAATATTTACAGTAGTTAGTTGGGATAGCTGGAAATTCCTTTTCATTAATGGAAAGTACCTTGACTGGGATAGCTATTAACTCTAAAATATTACTTTTATTAATTATAACAGAATGGAAAAACTCGATTGAACCCCTTCCAGCTTTGGCTTGTCGCCGGGCGATCCTCCAACTGACCTGGCTCTTCTCCAATTCTTGGACAAGCATCTCGAGTTGCGCCTGGCATCGTTCCCGTTCGACTGCATGCGACCTGGCCTCTGCTTGCGCTGCCGCCAGCGCCTCTGCACCTCCCCTAGACCCTGCCTGCAGCTGCTGCTGGGCAGCTTGGAACTGTTTCTCGAAGTTCTGCATACGCTGCTGGCATTCAGCCAACGCTCGCTCAGCTTGAATCGCCTTTGCTTTCTCTTGCTCTACCGCAGCGCGCCATTTATCAATCTCTCCAACTTTCTGCGCCTCTTTCTCGGCTTTCTCAGCTCGCTGTCTGATTGAGTCCTTTTCTTTAGTTACGGATTGGACTTGTTGTTGTAGTTTAGCGATCTCACGGTCACGGCTTTCGATGACGTTCTTAGCACCGCCGGTGTCCTGCGCCATTTTACGCTGTTCTTCTTTCACGCGTCGCACTTCCTCGCGCTGCTTTTGTAGTTCGGCTTCAGAAGCGTTCAGTTCTCGTTGGAAGTTCACGAGCATGTCTTGTGACTTCTCTAACTGTGCGACTAGTTGGTCGCGCTCGATTGTCAGCTGTTTCGTGTCGGCTTCTAACTTGACGATCTGCTTTTCTATAGCATCTGCCTGTTTATCCCTTTGTTCTAATATAGATGCCATCTTTTCTCTGTCGCGGACAGACTGTGCTAGTTCTTGTTGCAGCTTCCCTAAAGTTTCCTGTGTACGGTGGTCTAAATTTCTCTGTTGTTGGTCCACGTTGAATCTCATGTTGTGTATCTCTTGTAACAACGCATCTCTTTCCTGTTCAACGTGTCTCATCTCTAGGATGGTTCGTTCAAGGCGCTCGTGCATTCGACCAAGTTCGTTCGTCATCCTTTCATATTCGACGCGCGTCGACTCATTGGTCTCCTGGTATTTGGAAAGATGCATCTGAGACTTTTCCAGCTCCTTCGCTAAGCGGCCTGCCTCCATTTCTGTGGAATCTCTCGCTTGGATTGCTTTCTCAAGTTTATCACGAAGACGCTCAATTTCGAGCCTGTCTTCAGTCCTGGCTTTATCTCCGGCGACCGCTTGAAGTTTCATCCTCTCAATCTGTTGCAGTTCTCCTTTGAGTCGTTCGTTATCCTTATCCAGTTGTTCTGACCGTAATTTCAGTTTCTCGCATCGGTCTCTGAATTTTTCGCACTCAATATGAGCACGTTCTAGGTCTGCTCGTTGCTTTTCTAACGTGGCGCTGAGTTTGGTGACTTCGCTCTTAGAGAGCTCCAGTTGTATGTTCATCTCGTGTAGCTTGGTCTCTGCTTGCTCCTTCTCAGCTTGTAGGCGTTGTATGTCGGCCTGCGCTGCCTCGTACCGTTCGTGTTGTTTGTCAAGTTCCGCTTGCACTCTGTTCAATTCGTTAGTCCACTTGTCCTGTTCGAATTGGTATTTACCTCGGACTGCTTCGACGCGTTCTAACTCCAAGCGAAGACGGGATGCTTCTTCTTCTGCCTTGCGCGCTCGCTCCAGGTCTATTGTGGTCTTCTCTAACCGAGCGCGCAGTCGTTCCACCTCCAACTTAGTCCTCTCATGTTCTTCCTTCGTGTCGTGGTACTTCCCATATCGCGCCGCGTATCGTTCAGCTTCCTCCCTCGCACCGCTTGCATCTTGTTTCACCTTATCTAACTCCGCTTGTACTCTTCTCAGTTCAGCCGCTACCTTGTCGTGCTTGTCATACATTTTCTCTAGTTCTACTTGAACTCTAGCCATTTCCTCTTGTGTCTTTTCATTGGTAGCCTGCGCCTTACCACACTGCGTCATTGCCCTATCATATTCGAATTGTAGACGCTCGTTATCTGCAACTAATTTTTCTTTTTCGGCCTGGTACCTTCTGAGTTCGATTTGGCTCTTTTCGTAGCGGTCTCGAACCATTTCAATGTCGACACTTAACCTATCCATGTCTTCTTTGGCCTTTTCTTCCTGTTCTTTTGTCCTGTTAAGTTGGAGAGAAGCCCTATCGTACATTTCTTGTAACCTAGCGTATTCGTCTTGCAGTTTGCGTTGATCATCTTTCGCTTTCGTCGCTATATGAGCATGTTTTTCGAATTCCAGTTCGATGCGATCTTTATCTGCTTCTAGGATATCTATCTTGTTCTGAAGGCGGTAGATTTCATTTTGGGACCTGAAAAGAAGCAACAATTACATTATTATATTCGTAAAATGTTTTTCAGAGTTTCGCTAGCACATATACCTCGCCACCAACACAAGACAACATGTAAAAATAAATGTACCTGTCATACTTCTCAAGCATTTTTTCGTATTCTTTGTGCGCAGACTCCTTTTCTTCGATTGTTTTCTGTGTGGAGTAGAGGGCTTTGTCTAGCTTTTCTTTCAATATTTCAAGCTCTGTTAGGGCATCGTCTCGTTCCATCTGAAAACAAAATACATTTTTTATACTTTAATATCCTTGCTTTATTGACGTTTACCTAAGGGAACGTTATTCTGCTTGGGTCAAGGGCATTTAGCGCTATAGATCGACCGTCCATAGTTCTATCTTCAATTGTATTGGTTCATATCTCTGATCTTATCACGCCAATCATTTTTGTTTCCAGAGTTTAATATTCTGTCCGGTGTCATTTATATTACATTTAGCTTTTTCGTTCAACCCATCTCCTTTTTATGGATGGGAAATCATCAAATGACTTCTCATCTCGTTACTGACTAAAACCTTTCTTCAACTCTTTCACAACTCTAGAAAAAATAATCCCCCTCACCGTCAATTTCTGGTGCTGTTGATGCGCCTTCTCCCACCGCTCTCTCAGCACGTCAAGCTCAGTAGTGGCACTGTCGCGGTCCCTGGCTGCTCTGTTGGCTGCAGCAGCGGCCGCTTCAGCGCGCTCGCGACAACTAGCTGCCTCGGCGAGCGCCGCATCACGTTCTTTTTGGATTCGTGCTACTAGTGCCTGGAAAGGAAGGAGTTGTTGTAGGGACTGTGCTTAATAACATACGTATAATTCACATCTCGAAGGGTCCTTACCCTTCAGAGGTGTCCCTGTAACCTTATGTTTATGTAAGTTCTATGTGATAGGGGCTAGCCTTTTTGCAAATGACTCCTGCCGCTCTGGGTGGAGCGGGAGGGAGTATCAGACTCCTACTGACTAAAACCCATCCGTGCTCCTCGTAGTGCCATATGCTTTCCAGGGTTACGGTAACTCTTTCGAACATAATTCGCAACCCTGGCAGGCTATAGGGGCTAGCCTATTCATCATATCATCATCATCATCTGTCTAGTTATTAAAGCTGTTTTAGCAATAAGGCCGCCATATTATGTGCCATGTTATGTTTTCTTCATTTATTACTATTCTATTCTATTCTGTGTTTATGCTTTCGGAATTGGAATTCAGTCAAAGCTGACGACGGTATTTTACAAGTGTATATACTACAGCATTTATAAGCTATGTTTGGGTTTCATCAGCTTTTCTGGTGGATGACAATTAATCTAAGAGTTATACTAAAAACTCTTACTGTTTTTTTGTAAATAAAAGTGAGATATTAAGGTACTGCCGCGCTGTCCTAAAATGTTCATCAAATCAAATACCTAACAAGAATTAAAAAACTACTAATTCGTAAAATTATTAGTTTCATTCCACGAGTACCGATTTACCCAACCGTATTAGTAATTAGTTGAAACCAAATTACGAGAATCAATAAGCCGAACTTCAAATCATGATCCTTTGACATTCCGACACTAGTCATTATATTAATTGGAAACGCTTCAGTGACACAGCGACATACCGAACAATATTTCATATTAGATGAAATACCGATCGCTCAAAGACGTATTGAGAATGTTCAGAGTTACCAAGTCACCGCACGTAGGCCTAAGAGTTCGTTGGCAGGATTCCACTGAAGTTACATGTCAAGGCGATATGAAGGAATAGTCGGCTAGCTTTACTACCAATAAACATGGGCAAAGTTGCCAAATACAGAATAAAACCTCTGGTATTGCTTGACGATTGTTTGTCGTGGCCCAGCTTGATACAATCGCGACTAGTTTATTGCGTCCGCAAGTACATATTTTATTTTTTTACGAAGGTTTTTGAGATTGTTTTGTTTTGAAATTGATGTTGAATTATAAATGTGGTTCAATTGAATTTATAGGCGTGCTCAGACTTGTAAAATAACTACTTTATGTGTTTGATGTTTCTGTTCAAAGTTAAAGTTATTTGCAAAGTATAAATATGCACAGCGACTGTTGTAGACATTTTCAGTGATCTTTGTTAATGAACAGAAACGAAATTAAAGGCTGAAAACGAAGTACTTAATAAAAATTATATTCGCAAGATAATTTTACTACAACAAATATAAACAGATAGTAAAGTTGATATTTAGAAAAAGTTCGACGCTCCAATATGCCACGAACATTTGTGAGACGACGTATTAGATCTAAAATAAAATCAAACTATAAAAAAGAGACGAGTTGAACGAACGAACAGTAAACAACACAAAACCTATCATGCTATCAGTCTGCCCGATCAAAATACAATATAGCGTCAAAGCAATTCTTTAAAATTGTTCAGAAAATGTACAGCAGGATCGATAGCACGACGAGGCTAAGTGGAAAGCTGATTCCAATCCAATTCAAGCGATAACCGATCGAATACGACTGATACTACCGAACCGACCAGAATTTGGGTCAGTGATCTACTATTTTTGCCTTCGCCGCTACATAAATATTTTACACTAGACAATACAACAGAAATACAATAGCACTGTGTGAATAAGCCATTATTTGTAGACTAGACCAGTTTCGTAAAGCAAAATGAACATAGAATTTCCATATCCAAGCTTTTACGTTGTCAATTTTAATTTGAGGCGAAACTATGTTCGGATTTCGGAATACTGCAGGTTCAAATAACGGATTTCGGAATACCGTCGAGTGAATAAAAGCGTTGCCATTCCTGCAAGTTATTTTATGTGACGTCGCTAGAATTTCAATGACGTAATTCTAAAATGTTGTTGCTTTCCCGGGGCGTGGGATTATCGTTTAAATGCAAGTTTATAAAGTATGCAGACTCTCGGCTATTTTCATGTCTTTGAAAACATGGATTATCTAGCTTTTGCCCAAATTATATATATATTTCCTACTCCTCCCTTTTTTTTTTTTTTTTTTTTTATAGGATGGGAAATCATCAAATGACCCCTCCCGCTCTGGGTGGAGCGGCAGGGAGTGTCAGACTTTTACTGACTAAAACCCACCCTTAGTCCTCCTAGTGCCTTTATTCCCAGGGCCGCGGTAACTCTTTCGAACAATTCCGCAACCCTGGCAGGCTCTGGCCCTGGCGGGCCCCGTCTCCGTTGCTGACTGCTCGTTGCTGACGGCGCGTTTGGAGTGAACGCGCCGTCGACTCTGGCCTGACCTGATCGGACAGCGAGCTACCCATTGCTCGCTGTCCGCAGGCGTCAGTCGCTGCGCCTTGCCCAGGAGCGTCAGTTCCTGAGAGGCGCAGCGACCGACGTTCGTCTGGAGGAGGCGAAATGGGGCCATTACTGGCACTCCATTTCGGCCCCCTCCCGAGCAGTGGCAGCGGCGGCGACGGTGGCGGCGGCTGCGGCGGAAGCGACGGCGGCGGCGGCGGCGGTGGAGGAGGGTTTTCTCCTCGACCCGGCCCTGGCGGGTGGACCGCAGGCTTTGCCCCCAGCCCAGTGATCGGCCGGCTTGCCAGCTGCCGCACATGCGAAGCAGTGCGGCGCGGCGTCGCACGAGCCGGCCCTGTGACCGGGCTGACCACAGCGGAAGCAGTGGTCACTGCGGTCCACCTCCGAGGTGCAGCGTACTCCCACGTGGTTGCCAACTTGGCAACGGAAGCACCTCAGAGGTCTGGGCTCCAGCAGTTTTACCTGCGCGGAGACCCAGCCCACCAAAAGCCTTCGGCCCTCCGAGACTTTCTTGGCCGCCGACACGGGGCAGCTCACCACTACGGTTCGCATGCCCGTGTTGTCAGGGCGGATGGTGCCCGCCTTCACCTCCTCTGCAGAGCACCCCCCCGTCCTGACGACGGCGGCCAACACCTCCTCCTCCGTGACGGAGTCGTCCAGGCCCAAGATGCGCATATCTATGCACTTCGTGGGCCTGGACACTCGGACGTCATCCGCGCCCAAGGACGCCCTAAGCCTTTCGGCTAGAGCGTCCGCGGCCGGACCGCTGCCTGCTCCAGGGATCTCGAGCATCCTGGCCCCGGTCATGGTGACCCTGAGCCGGAGACCCCCGACGATGCCAAGCTCACCGAGGTTGATGGCCTCCTTGGCCTTGGTGAGCGTATTGGCATACGTCACGCCCCTCTTCACCGCGTCCGGCTGCATCGTTAAGACTACAGCCGCGGTCTTCGGGGCGCGGAGCGCAGCCGCGACGCCTCGCGCTCGCTGCCGCCGCCTTCTTTCCCGCCTCTTTGCCGCCCTGGCTGCCTTTCCCGCCTTCTTCTTCTCCCCGGCAACTTGCCATTCGGCTTGAGCCGGGGGAGGAGCTGAAGGCGAGGAAGCCGGGGGGAGCTGCTGCTCAGACGGCGCAGGAGCCTTCGCCGTCCGCGCAGCAACCCCACCCTTCCTCTTCCTTCCCGGGGCCGGGTCCGGTTTTCCCGACACCGGCTTCGCGGGTGCCGGCCCGGACCCTTTGTCCTGGCCGGATGACCCCGGTGTGGCAGCCACGGCGGCCGCGTACGACGCCGCCTTTTTTTGGGCTGGAGCCTTCCCACTCGCCGCTAACGGGGGGCGCAAGACGATGCCCTCCAGGACGGAAAACCGCGCCTGGAAGGCAGCCATCTCCTGCCGCACCAGGTCCAGCACCTGGCCCTCCTGCGGCACGGGGTGGCTGTTCTCCCTGCGCCCCCCTTTAGGCACCCCCTGTGGGCCGGCTCCCTGTAGCCTGGCCAGGTCTGCTCGGAGCCCCGTATTCTCCCTCTGGAGGCGCTCCGTGGCGGCAGCCAAGCGGGCGACCTCCGCCCGCAGGTTGGACATCTCGTCCACCGGAGGCCCACCTCGATTAGCCTCCGCTGCCGCCAGGATGGAGGTCAGCGCTTCTCTTATGGCCCTGTTTTTAGAGGAGAGTTTCCTCTTCAGGGCCACATCGCGAAGCGCGGCCTCCACCGCCTCCGCAAACCCGGCCCTCCGAAGCTCCTGTCCGGAGTCATCCGGCTCACCGCCGGAGGACTCCGAACCAGGAGCCCTGCTACCGCCCTCTCCGGGGGGTCGTCCAGCATCGGCGAGCTCCCCGGCTCGCCGGCCAGTCTCCTTGGGGAGCCTCCTTGGGGAGCAGGGCTCCTGTCCGGAGTCATCCGGCTCACCGCCGGAGGACTCCGAACCAGGAGCCCTGCTACCGCCCTCTCCGGGGGGTCGTCCAGCATCGGCGAGATCCCCGGCTCGCCGGCCAGTCTCCTTGGGGGCAGGAGCTCTGCTCTTGCCTCCCTCTCGGCCCTTACCCCGCCTACTGGTGGGGATCTTGCGAGCCGAGGCAACCTCGCCGCTGCAGGACGACCCCTGGTCTTGCTCTGGTCTGGGCCGCTTGCGGAAGGACCTGGAGTCCTCCGAAGCAGCCCCCGCTCCCTCGGGTATAGAGCTCGCCGAGCTAACGGTCGCTAGGTCGTCGGAGTCCAACTCAGACTCCGACTCTACACCCGCGCGACGCTCAAGCGAGCCCTCCTCCCAATACAGCGCACCTTCGCCCGTGCTCCGCCCGACCGACACTCTGTCGGGCGAGTCAAAACTAAAACCGATCAGGTCCTCCTCGGATAGTATAGATCGGGGGCCTCCTCGGCCCTTGTTGCCAACGGCAAACGGTTGGTGGACAGCCCTGTTGCCCCCCCCAGAATACGAGGGGCTTGACGCACGAGGCGTGGCGGATTCTCGGACCGCTGTGCAGTCCGTACCGCCCTGGGGTAGTATCTGTTTAGCAGAACTGTCCATTGTTGTCCTTTTAAAGGGTGCGGTCCCTATCTCCCCTCCTCTCTCCCTCTCTCTCACTGCTTGCTCGCTGCCCTCACAGTCACGTCTGATGATCAGACGCGTACCAGAGAGCAGCGAGCAAGCCAATGAGACGCACACCGTCCGAGGACCCGAACACTGCTCAAGTCTCCGAACGGTGTGCCCCTCTTGTGTCTCTCTTGGTCTGGTCTCTCACTTGGGACCTTCCGGCATGAGTGGCTCTACCGGCAAAGCCCCCAAGATCATTGAGACACGCAAGCCCCACCACGACGACAACGTGGAGACACGGTTGGTGGGGTCCTACTCCTCCCTCCGCTGTTCTTTTCTGATTCATTTCGTTGCGGGATTCAAGACAGCTGAATCGTTTCTCCGGGACTCGTCATACTTCATTGACTCGGCTTTCTTCTGATGGTCGCTACTATTGATTCTGGCTTTTAGGAGTTGAGTGGTTGGGAATAATTGGCGGACTTGTCTCCAGGGTCCAGTCCATCTCTTTACAAAACCGATTCGGCGGTTTAGGCATGAAACTTTTGGCGTAACAAAAAAACTCACTTTTGCAATCCATACAAAATCGTTAATATAATATTAGTACCTGTCTACTTTTATATTTCTGTTTTCCAGTCTTCATGAAGCACGTAATTTATTATTAAAGCTTGTCAGTCTTTCTCGGTGGCGTGATGTTCTTGAAATTGACAAATACATATACCTACTGTTATATCTATATGCTTAGGAAAAATGTCTAATTATTTATTTATTTCAGGTAGCTTGATTGATTGGTCGGATTGTAAACAACTGTCATTACTGTTCGTTCTTTTTATAATTTTCGATATTTATAATAATTATTTTTAAAATAATACATGACATATGTTATAATCATATACTTATTAAATTGAGGGGTTTATTTAGGAATCATCACATGTCTATCCATTTAAAAACTCTAAAAGAGCTCGACCGGTTACATCTTTTTTGTTTTATTCTTCTCAATACCAGTAATACCACAACAACCAATCCAGATTTAGAAAAAAAGAAAAAGTGTTATGATCAAAATCAATCTTTATCACCGGGTCATCTGTTTTTTTTATGGATGGGAAATCATCAAATGACTCCTTCCGCTCTGGGTGGAGCGGAAGGGATTGTCAGACTCTTACTGACTCAAACCCATCCGTGTTTCTCCTAACACCCTTTGCGTTCCAGAGTCGCGGGTCACTGTTTCGAACCAATTTCGCAATCAGTGGTCATCTAGAAACTAATTTTTTTTATCAAGCTTCTTCACCAATGAAAAAACATGATGTAGATGGCAAAGCGTCTCTCGATAAACTAGAAGATGTTTATCATTAGGACGATTAATTACTAACCAGTAATTTACTACTACCATTTCCAATCAAGCAAGAGTACATCAAACTAGAAGATTATTCCATCCTATTTCAATCTCCGATCAATGTTGCTCGCACTATGTCGTAAAATGTTATATAAGGTTGAGTCTAGACCGACGGGCGCCACTCAAGTGGTCTTCGCTCCAGTCATGATTTATATTGGGACGTTCACTGCCGGATTCAGGGGTGGGGAATAAGGGGCTCAAGCCCCCAAAAGACCGAGATTTCTTTGGTAGTTCTACAACCTAAAGAAGTCATTGAGGAATATACTAAAAGTAATCCAAGGAGGCTTGTAATGCGATAAGCAAAACAAAATGATTTGTGCTTTTTTAGTTTTTACTTTGCTAACCTACCCTCAGTGGGGTCAAGCCTCCCCAAACTACAATCCTGGATCCGCCACTGGGGACATTACAGACCGAACTCAGTGAGATCGAAGTACTGCGAATAATTTGCTTCGAGATTTTCTGTGTCATCGTACTGTGTGCTCTAGGAATAAAATGGGGCGAGTTCATCGTCCGCCTTGGTGTTCTTCTTGATAAAGTTTTATCGTACTTCTCTTGTTTATTGTCTTTGTTCTGTTATTTATATGGGAACATACAATCACTGATAGAAGATTTATTTTCGTCATTTAGAAGTTTTATCTAAGTCTTATTTGGGGTGCGCTTTTGGAAGTTGCAGCATGTGCTTGATCTTTTGATTAAACATATCTCAACAATGAAAGAATCAAAACATTCTTGAAGTATCTTACTTAGCCAAATTATTTGGGTACATTTTACTAGCTTCTACCCACCACTTTGTCTTTTTTTTTTTATTGAGGAATGGTCTCTTGACCTCGATCACGCTTGATGGAGCGAGCGTGGCCAGAAGATGCCTTAAGGCACTGGTACTCCCACGCGTCAACGAAACACAGCAGGCTGGTTGACGCCGGACTCCGGTGAGACCAGTCGCGAACCAGACGGACGTTAGCCCTACCAACGCAAGGAAAGAATTGGCTAGTCTTATAAGGTGCTAGGTGAGACTGTCATGGATGCGCCGAGCGAGAGGTTCAGTTGAGTGCCTGATGGAACAAATTGCGCTACACAAGGAGGCCTCCTTCATGCATTATATGAAGTTTGCGTCGACACTGCGTAGGTTGCAAAATTTCAGCCAGAACCATCCATCCACGCACACTTTTACATTAATTATGTCAAGTAGAACTAGAAATAGGATATGACTAAAACTGCTGATGAATGCTGATGATGTTAATTTACATCTATTTCTCCAGACCAAAGAAATTCCAGCTGTTAAACTTACAACACAAACAACTGATTTAATTTAACTAAAGTCTCTCGAACTACAGCACAATTCGGAAAACAATAAACCACCAATGGTTTACGCTCATAAAACTAATTGGCCAGTTAACAGGGCCGTAAAAGGCACAGATAAAGCTGTCTGTTTGACCGTAGTACAAACGTTTCCGTCCAATTTGCATATCGTTTGTGTCAGGCGTGAAACTAAAGGTCTATGGGTTTCCATTCAGACTAAATGCTTGAAAACCCTGTTGCAAACAATTTTGACGAACCAAAATTCTCCAATTAACCGACTGTTTCACATCCTACTCAATCTGTTAAGCCTTTTCCCAGGTTTGGGGGCGGCTTCCAGTCTAACTAGATGCAGTTGAGTACCTACCAGTATCCTGACCTCCACAACCCAGTAAACGGGTAAACGGTACACCTTGGCAGGACTGGTGTCAGATTTTATGGCTTCTGACAATTTGTAACGTCTGTTTAGATCGCGAGCGGCTTAACGTGTTTTCGAGGCACGGAAGAGTCTTGGTATGTAATTTATGGTTACCCATCTGCGGACTGACCTCGACAAGCTTTACTTTACTTCAAATATCTTCCCGTGTGGCTACTATAATCTAGCCACGACCCTCATTTCAGGTCTTACTGATGTTACAAATGTGAAAATCGGGATTTCTTTATGTTTGTTAATCAATCACGTTTCTACGGCTGAATGGCTTTGAATGAAACTACCAACAAAACCCAGTAGTATGTTCCGCTCGGGATAAAACACTTCACGCGGGCGAATCCTACAGAAAAAGGTAGTTTTATTAATAAGTCAGAGTCTAAAGAAACTATTCATAAATTCTCGTTATAACATCAAAAGCCAACGGAACTATTTGTATGGATAAATTCTTTGGCAAAGATTTCTGGCGAAAAGGATCACATTCTCGTGGTTATCTTTCATAAATACAGCCTCGATTTTCGGAATAAGAATACTGGTATAATAAATTAATATTGCGCCTCACTCAGATTAAATACATCGATATCCAAGAGTCTGATGTTTCTATGCTTCAATACTGATGACGATGAGAGTCCTTCAATATTGCGTTTCGTATTTAATATTCTATTGAAATAGAGAATAGTTGGAAACAGAACATTCTGAATGCTGCAAAATTCAATTCTGAAAAATATCACTAGTATAAAGGAGAAAATCCTGGAATTAATTTCAACAATTTGAAAGACTACGAATTTTCATCAACCCAGCTCCATATATTGGACTCCATATATTGGACTCCATATATTGGATTTCCCAGAATATCGTAGGTGTAAATTATTATTGAACAGTTTCCATATTGAAAATATGTGTGTGTGTGTGTGTGTTTCCATATTGTTTCCGTGAAATCTAGTCCAAATTGTACGAGTACTTTATAATAAACACCGATCCAAGAGTAATTTGATATTGCTATGCGTACCAGGCTTGCTTTTTTCAATACTCATGAGAGGTCCTTCAATATTGCTTTTCCTATTTCATAGAAATACAGAATAGTTGGCAAGCAGAGCATTGAATTCAAATAGAATACTGCAGCATTCAAATTTCCATCGAAAAATATCTACACCATAAATAGCATAATATGAGAAATCCTGGATGGTCCAGGATTGTTGTTGTACCACGAATTTTCATCAAACCAGCTCCATATATTGGAATTCTGAATCAATCAGTTTCCCAGAATATTGTAGCTTTAAATAATTGAACAGTTTCCATATTTAGGTTCGTCGAACCTACTGAAAGTTGAATTTTATAATAGACACTGGAGTCTCGGCTACATTTAGCCTTTAAATTTTCAACTGGCTCCATTAAGTATTCAGATGTTTCCGTTTACGTACTCGTGTTTCGGTTCGACAGCCTCGAGCAGCTAACTGAACACGGTTTCGTTATTTTTGAGATTAACAGTAAAAAGTTGTACTATCGTATTCTGATTTTTAAATTTTCTATACTTATATTATTTTCATTTGTAACTTAACGTAGATTGTTTTCTACTTCATTTGAATGTTTTCCTTTGACATCATCAGTTAGTTAATCTTTGGGTAGACTTAGATTAATAACACTAATTGATTCACAGCTTGCAATTACAACAGCATGTTCTTCTTATCCAGTATTGGTACGAGCTGTATGAGTAAGCTCTTCTGTCGACTTAATACCCCTGACTGAATTTCGATCACGATGGCCAATCTCAACGAAGATAATTATAGTGCACAAGTGTGTGCGCAAACACAGGTTCGATCTACTTCTTCACTCTCATAATGCCATGGTACGGCAATTTGACACGACTGGGGAGAGATTAGGCGCAGGTCTAACGCCCTGTTTGAAAAAGCACACTTAAAAACTTACATTAAAAATTTCTCACCTGAGACTTCTCATATTTGTCATGGAACCTGTCAGCCTCCAGCTGAGCAGTGTCTCTCTCCTTGCCGAAACGTGTAGACATGCCCAGAGCCTTGTCGAGCTGTGATTGCAGGGACTCGAAGTCGTAGGCTTGCTTCTCGCGGTCCACTTGACACTGTGACAAAGAGGAAGGAGATTTTATTGGGTCATGCCATAATTAATTTGTGAGGTTTGTGCAAGGCAACAAAAAGGTAGCAGTTATATCACGCGGCTTCGCATTTTCCACAAAAACCTTTTTTTCCAGGAATTAGGAAATTAGATACACTCAGTGTTCATATATCTTTCTATCAGTGAATTGATGTTTGAAATTGGGTCAGTATTTCCAGAGATTTACCTTTAGTGTTATAAAACAAGAAAAGATGAATAATTGTGTGAGGAATGATGGAAGAAAAGGAAGTCAATGATAGCGTGACCGTTGACAGGACATCATGGAGGAAAAAAACGGTTGATCCGACCCCAAGTGACATGAGATAAAGGCAGAAAGATGATGGTGATGAACAGTGTATAGTTTCTCCCAAGTAGGAATTGTTTTCAAGTGTGACCAAACCTACCTATGAGGTAGACTATCTATCTACGGATAAGTTTCACAGTTGAGGTTGACACTTTAAATGCATAAGTGTACTAGTTTAGGTTTCAGGGGTGTATAGTTCCGTATATAGTTGGTTTAATTTAATATTGTTCCCAAAAGTGGTATTTCAAGCGTCGCCACTATTGATTTAAGTTTAGGGTAAGTTCAAGATGCACTTGGTTCAACTCTGGAATAGTTAAATTTATATTCTAACAATGCATTTTCAATTCGTAACGAAAAAATCCCTTCTAAAATTTAATATCAATAGTGGTCAGGTTACTTCTATTCAGGGAGGCGTGCTCCATCGTCGACCATATCTGCACAAATGTTTTGACGTATACTAACGTTACTTAGTATACGTCAAAACATTAAAGAAGGCTTGGGTGAAGTAAACACGAGGTGAGCTGTCACTCCATCTTGATTTCATAGATTGACAGCTCACTTCGTGATCACTTCACCCAAGCCATCACTTCGACATGTTTACTGAATCGCACTGCTGTATCGTTAACGTAAGTGAATTTGTTATGTGCGAAACGAGTATTATGCATAAAGTACAATTTTACGTTGCGTTACTATTCGACAAAAAGATTCGTGCTAGGGCCTTAGACATCGATAATTAACTAAACACTTCAAGAATATATTCAACACAAGCTTCAGTCGATGTAGGAGCAAACTCCGATTTGCGTACCACAACACAATATTATAATATCGTTTAGTTAGCAAGTAACCTTTTACACGCATACCATTTTATGTTCTACCAGACGTTACGGCTGCTCTCAACACAGTATACTCCGAGCAGAATTTATAGTTAATGTGAGGATTTACTCTAGATAATTTCCTGCAACGTTTTCTGGTAAAATACGTGTTGCCTTGGAGCCTGACAGGTAAAGAAAATTTTGCAAAACCTTGCATTTTTTCTACAATTATGTGGTATTTGGTAGTAAAAATCAAGCTCTAACTGCTTTTTGTAATCGATGAAACAACTTTTCGTTTTATTACTTTTGGAAATGCTTGGGAAACACGTAGAAATTCGACAAGCTGATTTCTAATTTTGTACCAGAAAATTATAGTTTGGTTCGGTTATGCTCCTTTCATAAACTACGTAGAACTTGTTAGTTCCAATCATAAACACGATTTAGAAGCACTAGTTCGATGGGAAATTTTATATACTCTGCACTCAACGTAATAGTTATCAATACAATACACACAACCATTAAGATGATCACAAATAGTATTTTATGGCTTACTACGATTAAACCGTCGTTAACCAACTCTTCAATCGGTACTAAAACTGTAACTTAATACGCAGCACTTAACCCATTTCTGTTTCAGGATTTTATAGGGTCAAATTACAAATTCTTAACTTGGAAATAGTACCCATTTGAAATGTTATGACTTAATCAGTTTTCAAAGGAAAAATGCGGTTGTGAAATATGCACGGAAATAAAAAGAGCACTTAGATTCCAACCGCGTTATACAGTGTTACTAGAGTACTTCTTATGAAAAGCTCGTGGATTAATTCTGAATGGTTTTATTTTCTTTGTAACAAATTGAATGCTATTTCTTATGAATGAGGGGTGTAAAACAATAGCTATCAAGTTTAAAGTTTTTCTCGGCTTTCTCAACTTTTAGCTCGAAGCTTTTATATCGAACTTTATTATTAGTCGCACCAGTTAGTGTGAATTAAACTATGCAGAAAGATTATTTGCTCTTGACCTGGAATTTGTAACACGTTTAAGTCACCATTATAATTCCCAAGTCCCATTTATTTGCCCCTTTTTTCCGTACATCCTTGGAATCCGTGCTCAGTGATACTCTCCTTTGTTTCTACGTCGTCTTTCACGCCATCCGTTCGTTTTTGTTTAAATATAAATAAAGTATAGTCTATGTTTCCTAACAGCTAGAACCTTTCTTTAAATCAAGAGTAAATAGAGTACTTATAGGCGTTCACCATCGTCGACCACATCTTCGCAGCAAGTGAGATACTGGTCAAACGCAAGTCCATTACAAATAAAAACATATTTTAAAAAAAATATCAAAATGACTCACCTTTCTAACTTCAGTAGCAGCTTTATCCAGTTTCTCTTGCAGCTTATCGATCTCCGAATGAGCGGCGTCGAGTGCAGCTTGTAGTTTGTCCTGCTGCAGTTGTGCCTTGCCAAGCGTGGCCTGAGTTCGTTCTAGCTCTTCCCTAGCCTTGTCTAATTCCGCCACAGCCTTATCCCGTTCGGAGTGGAGACGGCTTACTGACGATTGCACCCTATTGTTGAACGAAAATTGTATAAAGTAAGAGCAAAAGGTATATTGGGCGATTCTCTCGTATGTATGTAATATAGACTAAATAACGTGTAGTTCAAGCAAGTATGATAAGGATAACAGCCCGTCGCTATATTTAATATTTCCGAGTTTACAAACCCCTCGGATCTCGAGAATCACTTCAAGTTTTGTGTATAAACTTTGATATTGAAAGAACATAAATAAACAAAGTTTAGAAGTGGTAACTTTAACTTTGAAAGGTCCGGATAACCATCAGAAGCATTCTTCAACAAAAGTTTGTTGTTCTTCTGTGTTTTTGTTTGTTACACAATAATTAAAAATATTTGATTGGGGAAAAGTTCAAAAGATAGACTCACCTATCGTATTCTTCCTTCAGGCTATCCTGTTCAGTTTGTGCATTTTCAAGCTTGGCCTTTAGACGATACACTTCTCCTTGGGACTTTTCTAGTTTGTCTTGCAGTCCGCTAGCTTCCGATCTAGCTCTTTCAGCATCGGTCTGAGTAACTCTAAGCTCAGCAAGAGTTCGTCTCAATTCTGCAGCATTCTTATCTGCCTTTTCCTGCACTCTGTCTAACTCCTGCGAAGTTGTTAATGTGCTTCTACCAAACGTTGTTTGAGACCGCTCCAGTTCGTGTTTGAGTCTTTCGTTTTCGAGTTCAAGTCTAGCCAAGCGTTGTTTAGCTGCCTCCCAATCTGCACCAGACCTGCCGACTTCACTGGCAGCTTTGTCCAACTCTGCTTTAGACTTCCCAAGTTCAGACTGTGAGCTTTCTAGTTTAGCTTCGAGACGGTCTTTCTCGGCTTGAGCCCTTTCGAGTCTAGCACCAAGTTTTTCGACTTCGCTTTCAAGTGCGTGGAGTTTCATCTTGTATTCGGCTATTTCACGTTCGTGTAGTTCTCTTTCTTCGTTCTTTTCATGCTCAGCTCGGTCTCTTTGTTCTCTTAGCTGTTGTATTTGCTTTTCTTTGTCTCCTATAACTTCTTCGAGCGATGAAAGTGCACCTTCTGAAGAGCAGTGATGGGCTTGCATGGCGTTTAATCTAGCTCTAGCCATATCGACTTGGTTGTCTTTTTCTTTGAGTAGATCTTCGAGATTTTCAATCTGAAAACAGTTTGACGTGTAAACTACTACTCGTGGTAGTAATTATTAGTAGCAATGGAACTGTGTACAAACAAATAAAACAAATATAAATAAATAAGAAAAAAAAAAGAACATACCTTCAACATAAAAGACGAACAAAACACAAAAACACACTAGCTTAACATAATTTTCACACATAAATAAAATAATTACGATACTACAAATAGCGAACTAGAATGACAAAATAAAAGAGAAGAAATATTAAACCGGTAATCAGAATACTAAAGAACTTGGTAGAAGCTGTGTTCAGAATTAGCAAGATTATCCAAAATACAGGTACTGCTTATAAGGACAACAACTAAATGGGCCGCGTATTTGAGAAGCAGTAATTAATTGGATTAAAGTCTGTATCGGCAGCCTGTGTAGGTATTCGTATTGGCGATAATGAAATTAAACTTTGCTTACAAGAACTTTATTTTATAGAACACATGGAATGGTAAGAAAACTAATCAAGACATGACATATAATTGAAAACTATGTCATCTAGATAAGCAAAAGGTTTAAAACAATCAAATAATTTGTAACACAAACTCGTTGTAAACTACCATTAGGAAATGTTCCAATAAACGATTCGAATAGTTTTGTCTGGGAATAGAAATTAACGTAATTGTTACTATTGCTGGTTCCTAGTACATTAATAATACAGTAGTGTTTCTATTGGAACTATTTGAGAATTGGAATGGACACAAATCGGTTAAACCGAGCACCGATTGCTTATTCCCTTTGATGTTAATGTTCTTATATCGTGTCGGGATCAGTGCAATCGACTGGACGATCAACGACTGCATATTTTGAAATCAGTTTACGATTTCATAGAATATTGGCTGTTTCGATGAAATAATTTTGTTTCAATGAGCTCGTGGCTAAATTAAAACAGCCACACAGGCCGCTTCAAGTTTAAACAACACTTGCCGATCTTAACATACCAAGACTCCTCCGTGCCTCGGAAAGCACGTTAAACCGTTGGTCCCAGTGTCATTTGGAGATCTTTGGCAGTTGTTACGAATTCTCAGAAGCCAGAAAATCTGACACCAGTCTTGCCAAGAAGCACCATGTTACCCAATTAACGGCTTGTGGAGGTCTGGTAGGCAGCCGCTCCACGTAAAATACTGGTATTCAGCTGAATCTGGTTTGACTGGGAGCAGACCCCAATACAGTGATGTGATGAGATGATGCTCAATGACATTGATAAATTCAGTGAACAGTGTCATATACAAGATGAAACTAACTGTACAATATTAAATCGTACTTGACTTATCTTAGACAGAAACATAAAGTTCTACATAAATAAAAAGTAAAAAATAAATACACACAACGGAATGTAAACAGAAATTTCATCAGTCTTAAGGTGTATAAAATACTAGCCAGCTCAGTTTGTTTAATCTACAATATTTATAGCTTAGTCTAGCTCTAGAAAAATATGCAGACAGAAAAACACAGTTCACCGCAGAATATTAACCGAGTAATTTGTAGTTAATTGACTGTGGTTGGAAAAAGGATTCAATTTATAAATGCGATAGCTTCAAAGCGATAAATAAATAATGGAAATGCGACGTTGTTTTCTGTTTTATGAGTTTCAACAATGCGTTATTTTCAAAATAAACCACTGTCTGTTTCGCATTGGTCTCCATGAATATTAACGTTAGTTTCTTTACGCTCAATTGAATCCTCTTTGAAAATAGGTACCTTCTATATCTTCAAAAATTAACTCCAACATTTCAATGTCCTATATACCTTCCTCTGGAGCACGTTGATCTTCCTGTCCTTGATCTCGGAGTGGTCTCTGAGCTCAGCCAGCTCGTGTGTCGCTGACAACGCCGCCGCAGTTTTTTTCTCCACCAATCTACTCTTCTCATCCAGCCGGGCTTTCAGTTCTTCCACCTGTGCATGGTAGTAGTTCTTTGTCTATTTTGAAGTTAACAAAAAGTTATGAGTTAGGCAGGTCCTGTATTGTAATCGATGGTGCGTCACTACTTGTATATTCATTGTGTTTGTGCCACTCGATTTGTTTTGTGTGATTATTTTTTATCTGAGTTAGATAATTTTGGTTTGTAGTACAGGATGTATAGTTTGTTATGGAATGATTACTTACGTCGGTCTGCAGCATACTGTAATGTTCTTCTTTGGCGCACAGCGACTCCTTCAGCACAGCGATGTGGCGCTGGTAGTCCTGATGCTGCTCCTCCAACGCCTTCATCTTCGCCGCCATTGCCAGGATCTCCTGATCTCGCCTCTGGATCTCCAACCGGAACTCGTCCAGCTGCTCATCATTTCACCATCCATCCAAAAGTCGGTATAGAATTAGATAAATCCAAACATATCGTTAGTAGAACTCAAGAAATGGAAGACTCCACAAATAGATAAACCAAAGAAACTATCTACGGAGGCAATAGTGATGGCGGAAATGATACTGATGTTAAAAATTCCAATCTACTCAATAATACTGATCCAATGATCATAATTTACTGGTTAGTTAGTGACGTTAGTACCGAGGTTATGACAAGCGACGCAAGCTTTTTATGTCAATATTTGTTAGTTAACACGGCACGAAATGTTTCCAGCACTATAATATTGAACACGAGATAGGAGCTGTGCCATGGAAGACATTTCGATATTCTCACACGTTCAAATATTCGACATGCAATCATAAATCGTATTCATCGACATATAAATATTTAAAAATCGTACCGAATCAAATAGTAAATGGATATTTACATCTGGAAAACTTTCTATACTAAGTACTAATAAATATGAAAGTCTGAAGCCTCGATGAGGGTCGGTAGAAAGTTTTCCAGTCATCCAATATCTAATTAGTATAATTAATTAATAGTACCAAAGTAGTTCGACAGTAAACATCGTTAGATGCACGGGCGCCTACGTTGTGATACATTTATCTACCGTGAGAAGTCTGATGAAACATGACCACTACATGAGAGAGGTCGGGTCGTGATGAGCTAGACTAGTTGATGTAGATGACGGGTGGCGTGACGCGGGACAAGCTGGAGCTGACTGGACGATGACTTGCGATCAACACCGAAAGCACAACATGATCAAATCAGAACACGATCAAGGAGGTTCACAGAAACCTTGCCATATCGTTCGATGCATTCGACCTCGACAGTCTTTATTTTCATAACAGTCTAAATCGTCATTTATTGGTGTCAACGTAATCAACCTCACATGTTTCATCTAACCATACAATTACATCTAAATTTATATATTCGCTTTGTCTAAGGCCCTATTTAACAAAAATATTTAAATCGACATCTTTCAAGAATATAATTCCTCTTATTTTAATAAAAATAGCTTTAACAACGAACAAGTTTACACAAAAATATTACGAGTCAACACAGTCGGCGACGATTTCGGCTAAGTTTGGACTTAAAGCGAGAAATTGACACGGTACTCGTCGGTCGTCGGCGACGGAGTCACAGAGTGGTGGCACTATAGTAGGGCGAGGCGCGGGGGTGCGCGTGGCTCGAGCGCAGCGCGGGGCGGGGCGGGCGCGCCGGCGGCGGCGGCGCGCTCAGCCGCCCGTCCTTCATCACCCGCACGTCGTTCAGCAGAAAACTTACTTGTCTCTTGAAGGGAGGATCGGCCTTATCGTAAAGCGAGGCGTGTGAGGGCGCGAGCGAGGGCGGCGGCGGCGACACCAGCGCGGCCAGCTCGCTCTCGAGCAAGGCGACCTGCCGCTCGAGCGTGGCGATGCGCGCTTCCTTGGTCTCGAGCACCGCCGTGAGCGTGGCGCCCGCGCTGCCGCCGGGCAGGCCGGCCGCGGCCAGCGCGCGCTCCAGTTGCACCTGCAGCGCCCGCAGCGTGTCCGCCGTCGCCTTGAGCTCCTGCCAGTCACGCGAGTCGGTCAGCCGCCGCCGCCGCCCGCCGCCGCCAGCACCGACGGCGGCTCCGCTCAACATACAACCTACCTACGACCGGCGACGCGTCTCGTGCGCCTCCCCGGGGCTGCGTGCCGGTCGGCACACACGATACTGCTACTGCGAACTAGCCGCGACACCACAAACAATTCGCCATCGACGCGACGCAGCCCCAGGTGAAGGCGGTACAAATTAAATTTTTGCTTCTAAAAACAATGATTGCTCAAACTGAATGTCCAATAAAATTTATACGAGACGGTCTTCTCTAAGGTTCATGTGACGGGGACATAATGAGCTGCTAAACATGCAATGTCGTGATTAGTCTGTGTTCGTGTCGATTTAATTTTTATTTAATTTTTTCTTTGTTGTGTAGGCCGAATTAGTTAATAGGTCATCATGGATAAAATTATAAAAAAGTTGAAAACAATATTTGTTATGTATCGTCAACGTGACGTGTTGGTGGCGGGAAGAGGGAATAAGAAAACGGTAAGTTGGTGCTCAGGGTTCAAGCTTTGACAGTGTCACAGAAAGGTATTGAAAGACCGTGGGAGTGAGAAGCGAAATTTGAGAAAGATTTTTATGAAGCCAACGAGTGTGATTGATCAGTTAATACATAAAAAGGCGTCGCGACAGTCACATTCGGCTCAAGAGTCAAGAAATGAATGAAATGAAAATCTATCAAGAGCAACACTAACAGAAACAGTGACGATGATAAAGGTATCACAAAATAAAACGCCCATGTGTTCACAAGTCTAATACATAAATACATAAGGAAGCAGAGTGACGTGCACTATATACAGCTAGGCTACACAGTGCAGGAAAATAACTAGAAAGTAACAAAATTTCCAATAAATCGTGTAAAAGTCGACTGCGCATTAGAAGTTTTGCTACCACAACATGCTCACAAGACACACTAGATAATGTTGCGACAGTTACCTGTTTCTGGGCCATCGCCTGCATCTGTTGGAACATTTGGCGTTCTTCCTCTTTACCTGAAAGTTATTTGGAGTTTTACTTCTGCTAAACCACAGCAGACGTTAAGTACAAAATTATTCAGATTAACTTTAGATTACGTACCCATCCCCTTATTTTGGAGCATTTCGAGTAATTTTTTGATGCTCTCATCCCTGGCTTGAAGCGTTTGTTTCTGTGTTTCGATCCTCAATTCTAGTTCCTGTTTGCAAACGAAATTGGTTTGTTAAATTTTTAATAAGATTGTTCGTAACATTACTGTCTTTCTCGGAACTGTTGTTAGCTCCGAAAGTTACGTATTTCGAACAAGGAGAAAACTTGTATTTCTAACAACTCGAACCAGTAAATAGTGCAATTCTATTAGTAGTGCATCTTGGGAAAATCTTCACTATATTATATTTCTCTGCGTTTTGTTTCTATTACCTTTATTGTATCTCTCAATATAGCTATCTCTCTTTGCAGATGTTCGTTTTCGGAGAATAAGGCTTCCAGCTGTTGTTGTAGTTCAGGAGCCGGCTGTCGCATGCGCAATCTTAGTTCTTCTTCTAGTTGTCGTACTAGCATGGCTTGTTTCTGTGGAAATAAATCATCATTAATCATTGTTTCTAAATTTACATCTTACAATACTTTTTTATTTGGATTGGGAAAGGAAGGAAGAAGGTTCGGCTTTGTATTAGCATATAAATATAAAACGAAGTCGGGTTTGCTCGAACACTTATAACTCGAGAACGGCTGAATCGATTTTCATGGTTTTTGATTTGTTGTATTTGTCTCCGTCCCGAATAGCAGAGTAACTATTGAAACAATGGAAAATTGTCGAAGACGAAAATAAAAGAAAAAACTGTTTCCCATACAAAATGTTCATGTGTTTCGTAGGGTAACCCAGGTAGGTAGCCAGTTGACGAGAGCGAAGCCGCGGGGAACAGCTAGTCATAAATAGAGACAAAAAGTCTTTATTTATGATGATGCTAATACACACTCTCTGTCTCTCTTATTCCGTCTTATCGATATGGACTACCATATGGTTTGTCTTTGTTATGACTTCAAAATGAAAACTTCAGTCATTTAGTTACTGAATGCAAAATTATCTACTAATTTTGTTTTCGACATCATACATTACTCGTGTTCCATGCAACAGAAATATTTAAAACCAACACGCGTGATTTCTTTATGTGGCTTCAAACGTTTCTAAGAAATCTGAGTTCTGCTTACTACATGGGTAATATATTTATGTATGAACACTAGCGCGGGTTTATTTTATAGGGAATTAGGTGTTTCTAGAGCTCCAAGGAAATACCAGAATGTTTGATTTTATCGGAAATCTCACACATCTAGCTTCAGTTTTCAGAAAAAAAGGTTTATAGTAGTCGCAAAATTATAACCTCCCAAAACTAAAATCATCGCAATGAATCTTCACGTTAGAAATAAGTTTATAGACCAAACCAAATCTAAAGAAACTTTCCTACAATAGAAAATGGCGGTTCAATATTAGTTGTTCATTGCCCTGCTGTTATATCGTGAAGTCGTTTACGTTACATAAGTAATACCCAAGCACATATATTTTTAAATTAGTAATATATTATAAATATTTTTTAGCTTGAAGTAATAAAGCCTACATAGTATATTGCCCAAACCACATTTTGCACACAAGACTAAATATAAAGCTATAAATTCCAGAATAACCTGACCCAGCATTATTAATTCTTTCTGCACAATGAGAGGTCTGCTTACCTACACTGGAAATTTATAGCTTGATATGTCGTCGTTCGTACCAAATAGGTACCTACATTCAAGGAATTAAAATTCTTTATGCCTCAAACTATTTTGTTTGATTTATTCGTCAAGTCACATACCTAACTAAATATTTTTTTTATTATAGGGCTATTGCACGCAACCGACTGTTTCATTTGTTTTTTGGTAAATTAAACTGTATTGTTCAAGTCATTTGTTCTAGTATTCATAGCCTAAGAATTGTTTATTGATTTCGACAAGACGTTTAAGCTTTTATATAATAACTCTAAAGGTAACCTAAAGCTTACTGCCTCAAGTTTAAATAGGACTAGTATCTTTCTGTACTCCCTCAGCATAGCTTGTTTCTATTTTGGTTTCAACCAAGTCCAATACAACGCCAATTTATTCATGTAACATCTAACATATCCTTATTTCCGTCCCCTATTTCCCGTTCACGTTACTTACACGAAAAGACAGGCGTCGCATCAAAAACTTTCCTTTTAACAAAAACATCGCAAATTCAAAGGCGAGCGTTCCAATACAGTTGATTTAAGAGGCATTAGTTGATAGTTTATTTGAGGAGTAAACTTTTGTATTTACGGCGTCTACGGTTTCTTTAATGTCGTTTGTATTCACAGCGCCATGACTTAAAGTTTTGTTAACGATTGTCTAGTTTGCTGCAATGATATACGATATAGTATCAGGATTAAGTCTATTGTGATATATTACTTAGCAATGTTTAACTTTGTGTTCTTTTACTTTCTCTTATACATAATGTCGTTACTAGTAGGTAACACCTTCAAATTTAAATGGAGTTAATCATACCAGTCAATTGCCGTTCACAGCGGAACGTAAGCCTCCCCCAAAGATCGCCAACCATAAGGATAATAAGGGATATTAACTGGAATATGTGACAACATCTCATCCGTTTTGGCTCCGGTAACCGATAAATGGCGATATATCCATGAACCATGCTGAAATGCTCCCAAATGCCGAATAGTGGGCAGTAACACTATAAGAGAAAGCATTTCAGGAACTGCGGTCACAAACCCGCCTGCCAAGCGTGGTGGCTATGGCAAATCCCCTCAAATGAGTAGCAATGTAGTTAATGGTAATGTAAATTTAAGCTATGCGGTAAATTATGTTTCTAAAATCGCGATCAAGAGAACACCATTTATGAAAAAGGAGTTCGTAACTTTGATCGACCACAATCGTTATCGTCTTTACATCAACCTATGCTACTTTTGGTCCGATATTTATGATAGCTAGAAATGGCTACAAGTGGCATATTACAAGGAATATTGCACCCATAAATCTAGTACTTTAGATCTCCGCCTTTTATGTAACATCAAAAGCTCTTCTTAAAATATCATTTCCCGTTCAAATGGAGATTTCAGACACATTGATAAATTCAAATTTTACTACAGAAAAATGAGACTTGAAAATATTATATTCAAGTTGACAACTAACGACCATAATGTAGATCCAATTAAAATAACGGCAGTTTTATTGTGAAAACCTCATGAATCAGAAGTCTGCAGTTTGTCGTCATAATGTGATCTTTTGTAAAGAATTCAGTGCTCATTCTTGGTACATTTAGCGGAGTCTCTAATTTGAGAGCCCTCGGCATCTAAATGAGCGCGTTTTTCTTTTACTTCTTCACTCTTTTTTTGGTTAATTGACATTAACAGTGGTTTAAGTGAAAAATGGAAGAGAAAAACATACTGCTCTAGTTACAAGTAGGGTCTTACGTGAGACTGGAGGCTATAAACAAGTAACATCCTGTCAGCGGTAGCGTGGCGAAGGCGCTTGTAAAAACGTCAAAAATGTATAGGTTTGACAAACACTGTCGAAATGTCACGTGACCATTTCCTTATATTTCAGCATTTCGACAATCGCCATCGCTAACAGAATGCCACTGTGACTAGAGAATCAGGGCAGGCAGATGAAAAGAAAATGGTTTTTACTAAGAATATTCTGAATAACAGATATTTAATGGTTACTGTCGTAAGTAAACTGTCACTGTGAAAAATATTAGTAGCTGCATTAAACGATCAAAAATTGATTCAAAACATGATATTCCATTTACAACCAATAAAATTTTCTTCAAGAACTGCACTGTCTAGAAGCTACCGTCTGCCGCAACCAAGTTACAGCCATTTTAGAACCTAACATATCTTTCGACGGTCGTAAATGATATGAACGTGGGAATTCGACCGGCAACCCGCGTAACTTAGGACCATTTTGTATTCCGTTTACGTGCTAACACTGAAGTTTTATTAGTTTGGTATCTGACTGCGCAATGTATGTAATATTTATTGTGGTATCCCGGATTTCGGATGCGTGGTGGTGTTACAGGCGGATTTTTAAACCGCAAAACGTATGAGAGATGTTTTTGATTTTTTTACTAGTTATGCTTGTTGTATTTTATGTAGTTGTGTTGTATCTGGTAGGAGTGGTATATATCAAAAAGTGTTAACCTAGAATTTTGGTAGATCTTCAGTTTATGATCGTAACTTACGTATCATGCCTTCTCTATCTTGTTTTTACCTTTTGTTATGTTAACTGACTTTTGAATTTAAAGGTTTATTATACTTTATTGATACTTCTAGGATTTCCAAAACCCTTCTCTTACTCTCAACCTTATTAATCACTAAAACCAATATGATGTTCGATTCTAATAATATCTTCTTAAGGCATTCGAGTAAAAAATCAACAACTTATTTTTAGCAAAAATAACAGTCATAGATCAAAAAGAAGCCGTCAATACAAATCGAAAGAAGTCAGAAGCACCAAAACATCAGCACCAATCTTTTCAAAACTAATAATCACACGTCATAAGAAAGTACTACGAAGTAACAAGGCATTCATGATTAAACAGTGAATTAGCCCGGAGTGGCCCTGACAGGTTGTTGCCCACCACCCACGGCTACTCCCACGTAGTAACACAATCTGCATAATAAATTACACCTGCTTTTAGTAAGTTTCATAGCAAATTATTGTTCATGTGTTACTTTGTTATGTGAGGTTCTTCATGAGTGATTTCAGAATTGAATACAGTAACAAACATCAGTGCTATGAACACGTTGTACAGTCTGTCTTCTAATCATGGTTGATTAGACCAAGTGTGGCATACGTCAATGGATGAAAAAAAACGAATGGTGAAAATATTGTGGTAGTTTTGTAACAAGACTTGATGACGTAATGGAATTTTTAGCCGTTAAAGGTGATCCAATAGAAACAAACTAACAGATTGAGTACAGAATTGCAAGCTTGGGTTCATCTATCACTTTGTGTTTTTGAATGATAATTGTATTTTTAATTATCATTTTGCAATTTATAAATAAGTAGTACAAATTCTAATCTTTTTTATTTTGTTAATATTTGTATGCCTCCTGGCAGAAAATTGTTGGGACATTATTTATATGTACATATATTTGTGTATAACATCTTTTACCATATCAAATAATTTGAATTTGAATTTAAATCTGTACTGTCATATGTTGCTTTTATTGATAGAGTAGATCGGTGATTACTTGAAGAAGAACAATGAAAAGTTCACGTTCGTCATACGCGAATGTTACCAGGAGTATGTGTGGAGGGGTGTGTGTGTGTGTGTGTGTGTGTGTTTTTTTTTTAATTTTTTTATTTGGGTGATGAATTTATTCTATTTACAATCAGTTCTAGAAATAAACTTTCTTAGTAATTGAAAATAAATCTCCACCGACGAAGTTTACACCCACTCTAATGGTATTGTTAGATTTATCGTAAAACGCATCTTTGATAACAGAGAACATGGTCTTAAAGCTAAGTAATTGGAGAAACTTCATGTTATGATTAGATATTATTATAGACTTGGAGTAGGTAGATATTATTTTCGGGTAACGAAAAATTACTACCTATTATTGGGTGAATATCTCTTGTTTAGGTGATCCTGATAGATAAAGAACGGTGGGTTTTATGATAATTCATATTGTTTAACAATTGTTTATTGAAAAGCAAGGCAGATCTAACCTCTAAAAGGATATACAACAATAATTTTGGATAAAGAATACATAAAGGCAAAACTACATCAATTTCACTATATTTTAACAGTGTCTGGTAGTCAAGAGAGACTTCAATATTTTGAAAATGAAAGCTACTAAGACAATACATTTTATTGGAACTCGCTTGTTGTAGTCCTTTCAATAATTGTATCACTCAGTTGAAACAATGTTAGGCCTGTTACTTCTAAATTATAATAGTCTCGAAGTAGCTATAACTCGCCTACATTCATTATTATATTACGCGAATGATGTCACTTGAACTGATTTTGTGCGAAATTGAAGACGAACAATCTTACTTTGTACGTTCACAATAAACTCATATTATGTTCAGAAGCTTTATCATAAAACTGATTCATTCCGTCCTTGAATGACTCATATTATTAAGGACAATGTAGCTTTCTTAGATAAAATCCTTGAGGTTATTCTGTTGGAAGTAATTGCATTAGGAATATAATAGAAGCGAAAAGGAAGTTGATGAATAGAGAAAAGCCGGAATTAATATGTGGAATAAGTTCGATACTTTTAAGAATGTCGTTGGAAATCTTAGAATATATTTGATATGTCAATGAAGTTATAACAGAATCAGAGATAATTATGTGATGGTACCTACTATCAACGATGAAGACTTGTTTCATGATGAAACTGAAACAATAAGAACAAAATGCCTGAAATCTCTATCAAACACTCAATAAACCAGATAAGAGACATCCGTATTGACCAAGATTCTCCTCGAAATCCTAATCAAATTAAAGTCAAATAACATTAACATAGCATAATTATGTAGTTTGAACAGATCCCGGAACAAATCGTGGTCGACAAACAAAACGCTATTATGAAATGCGTCAACACTGAACGTTATAATAAATCAAGACCATGTGTGTGCAAGCAGCAAAAATATTTGTGTGGAACACAACCACAGGCGAACTAATAACAATGTATGAGAATGCGGAACATGAGTTGACAACACTTGGTTTGGGTCGCGATACTGTGGTGGCAACCGCGATATTTGGAGCTAACAAGCAAGAACACGAAGTCAACGATAAGGTTATTGAAGACCTCGTGAGTGTTAGAAATATTGTGAACAGCTTGATAACGCTGACGGCGCTACAACTAGAAAGCTAGGCGACAATTTATCACTGAAGTACTAGGCGTGTTGCTAGTGCTTTCTTGAGGCTTTTAAAAGAATGGGGGTAAATATTTTGGTCTTTACTTGTTGACATATTCGTTTTGTGTGAAACAATTATAATGTAGTTATGGCCAGCGGCTTGGAAAGTGTGACGAAAAAATGAATTGTCTCAGAGGAACATGCTACGGATAAAATTGTCCTATATCGTAGAACTTATTTTTATCCATGTAGTACTGTATGTTCCAAGTTTCATCATCATCTTCTTTTCATTTTATTTAACGTCCACATACCCTGACTTTGACATATTTGTAAGAAGGATATAAAGTGTAATAATTCTAGATCAGTAATTCCTACTCCAGACGTTGATAGAACTCACAAAATTCGTTTTTTCCTGACCTAAATTAAACTCGCTCCGCTTTCCGCTTCTCCTCACACAGCAAGTCCACAACCGCTGCGACCCTTCCACGTCCCTACGCCCTATTTGTTCCTTAATTTCAACTGAATCGATATTTTCAAGGCCCACAATCGTTTATTCGTATCAAACATTCATGCTTGACTCTCGAGACTTAATCCGAACATTTTACGTTTTCAAAACAATGAAATTTGCTGATTTGGTTTCAGTGAATTAGTTTCCTGCGTTATTTTGTGTGGTTCTGTCGAGACAATGTTGCTTTTTTAAGTTATGCGGCATACACTCCACTGTTCCGTGGCAAAGTCTATATTTCTTGATAGTAACAACCTGGCCGTCTTTAAGTCAAGAAAAAACAGGTTACTTCTTCAAGCGGGCTTTATCGTCTTGCACTTAGTTCCATCACGTGAGATAGAGGAAAACGTAAGCCTATTAGTAATTTAAAAAAAAGTGGCCAAATGTCTCCTTTGGGAGGTTACTATTGTCACAAGTTACAGCGTTCTATCAGAAATCCTTACTTTATGTAACATTACAAAAGGCCTGAAGTAAATCGAACACGACACAGTACAGGCTAATGTAACTTCCATGTTGTTTTTTTGACAGGAAAATATATGCCATGGCGTCGTCGTTATTACATTAACCAAGCGCAACTCGAAGTTAAAAATAAAACTGTTGTTATAATAATGTTGCTAGCCTAGTTTAGAGCTAGTGTTTTAGTAAAATACTGTTCCTACTGGAAAATTGGTAGGGTTGTCAGCGATGACAGCTTCTAAAGTTATTGTAATTTGAAATTTCATTCATAAACCAACATATCACGCTGCCTCAGTTTTTGTCGATTCATCCGTTCTTTACTGCCGAGTTTGAGGCCTGTCAATTTTACGCATGTTTTAAAGCCACCCGTGCGTAAATATTGGCCTGATGCCCGATTTCAGTACCTATAATCCTATTAACCGTCAATGGTTCAAGTGCTAAATCTAGGCTAGTATTAAGCGTGCTTTGAAGGGGTTTGACTTCTTCATACTTTAAGCGTTTGCGAAATCTTTACTTGCAGTAAACTACTGGTTGTCCGAGTATTGTACAATTGGTAACTGAAACGATTCTTTATTCGAAACAGAGGCCCTAGACAATGTGCTATTCGATTAGCGAAAGCGACTGTCGAAATGCCTAAATGTAGGAATTTGATCACGTGACATTTCGATAGCATCTGCCAATCCCATACATTTTTAACGTATTGACAATCGCCTTCGCCACGCTACCGCTGACAGAATGTCACTTGTCTAGAGCCCCAGGAACTGGATCTAGACAAAGTGACATTCTATCGACGAGCGATGATCAAAGTGCCAAAATGTCTGGAATTTACCACGTGACATTTCTATAGCGCATGGTCGATCCTAAACATAATTGTCACTTTGTCTAAAGACTCTGGTACTTTATTCCTATTTTGAATAACGGATTATAAGAAAACTTACCAATCGTAATTTTTCAAGTAAAATTGATATATTATTTGAAAGAGTCTAAAGAAGTCATTTCATTTACAGGCTGCATGTAGCTGATCGTCAAACATTCAGTTACGTAAAGTGGCTGGTGATTATTCCAACACATGCCATGTCGAGGTAAGAGTAGCGCCCACTATAGAGGGTGGGAGGGGGGTAGTTACTCAGGGTAGTTTTGTTAGTGTTGCCCCAACGTAGACCCGAGATTGCAGCGAATGAAGAGATCGGTGATGGAAATAGATTGGGGCCGTTTGTCAAAAGTTTGTCGAAAGATTTTCAAACTGAAGGAGGACTGAAGGTTACTATCAGCAATCCCATCTTAGATTTAGACTACGTTGAATCATTATGTCCTTAAATTTTCCACAGTTACAGAAGGTTAAAATATCGACCAAAATCAAGTGTTTTGAGATTTCTGATGAAACCAAGCGGCCTATGAGTAAGTATGTCTAAAATATATATCTTGTAGACAAGAAAAGAAACTTATCGTAAAACGAATTGGTCTAAACATCTTTTTCAGAGCTCAATCCACTTCATTCCACACTGTGGCAACATACGACGAAACCATGTCGAACAGTGACGAAGGCTTCAATTACTGTTCAGATGACATCATTCAGTGAAAACTTAAGCAAAGCCACAATCTAGGACAAATCTGATGTCATGAATGAAAGAACTAGCTCACTAATGAGCTCACAACTAGAACTGTCAAGTTTAGTACGCCAAACAAATGAAAGACTTTCATTCCTAAGCAAAAAATCTAAGATTAGAAGTCTTTAAGCATTTAAAGGTCACAAAACACATTTGCATTCATAAGCAAACGACTCAATCATAAGCATTTGCATTTGAAGGCACCCAGATCCTTATCCACAACAAAATGGGTAACAAGTGGGATAAAATTTAAATTACGTAAAATGACAGCTGATTATTCCCAGCGCTTGGGCGGGAGGCGAGGTGTGAGGAGAGGGGGTGGGAGGCTGCACCCCTCTCTCGTAAGTCCGTCTAGTAACTCCAGTGATCGTGGTATCGATTTTACGAGGTTCGTACTTGGCGTGTATAACAATACGTAACAGATTGTATACGGAGCTCCGTAAATGCATCTGTGGTGCATTGAGCTTTAGTGATAGAAGTATCGTTCAATCTGGGTTTAACAATGCATCTGATCTTCGAGGGAATATGTGATTGGAAAACTATCGAAGTAAACAGAGATGGTCTATTAAAGTAGCTATCGTAGATCATCATCGTTCATCGTTTCCCCACTTGTACGGTCAACAACAGTGGAAACACTACCAATCCTATAGAAGGTACCGCCCTTATTGCCACTACATAAATGAAAATTAAAACAAACATTTTTAAAAGTAACGTTCTCATCTGTCACTTTAATAAAGACGCCATCTTTAAAAGCAGGCACGTGAACGGCCTTCTTCAGCCTTGTAGTACGAAATATGGCGGCGTTTCAGGAAATATTTTGCCGGTAAAACGTCGGTTTATTTCTTGAGTTGAACCAGGGCCTGACATCAACTGTTTAGCTACTTTCTCATAAATCTTCAACGACTTGTTTTTACTTCGTAAAATACTGTCGTTTGATAAGTTCTAGTTATTTTGGAGAATATTTTGAAAGATTTATTAGATATCGATAGGAATATTTTGTGCAAGAAATTTCAGTTTATTTCAGATGTTTCATTTCCTCTTGGTTTTTTAAATACTTATAGTGCCTATTTAAAAAACAATAATCTAACATTTTAAAATAGGTAGGAACTCGTGTAGATATTGTTGTTTTATGTAGTAAAAGTCTGTAAGTTTCTAAACATTTCCAATGTAGGGAATTCGTAGTCCAATTTCAATGAATCCATAAAATTAATTAACTAAAACTGTTTTCACTACACCTACGTGTATTTCAACAAAGCATCGAATATGTAATCCCGCAAAGTAATCTATAACGTATTACTGAAGCAACTAACACGACACATGATGCCCCGGAGACATTGATTAATTCCTCGTACACATTTTTAGAATGTCTAGACCAGGTTACGGAGCAGAGGTCGTTGCCCGCTACCCGCCACTAGGTGGCGCTAGCGTCGCCGTTTCATTGATCCGCCTGGTTTGGGCCACTGGAAATAGTATTTTGTTACGCAACGCGGCCATTCAACGCTTTTCACATTTTTTGTTTTCATTTTTATCTCGAAGGAAAATTATTCTTTTGTTGTTACGTAGCATGAATGAGTAGGAACATAAATTATAGGTTGTAGTAATAATGTATGGGTTGTCGTACGTTTATGAGTCGACTGCGGTAAGATGGGCGTGCCCACTCGTGCCGTAAACAGTTCTCAATAATAGACTCGCCTTATAGTTGCACGTTATCATCGTATAAATGGGCGTAATAAGTCTGATGTTTTCAACGTGTCGTTTTGTTTGAAAAGCGTCGTCAAAGAAAATGGCTTTAAATAAAATACAGATACAAAATTTTGCCAAAAAATGTTTCTATTTTTGTGAGATATATTTCCAGCGAATAAAGTAGGAGGTATTTCGGGATTAGGTAGATACTAAAAGCTGAAAAGCTGGCGTATCAAAAGTTAAATGGGTTATCGATAAACGACGATAAAATCATAATACCTATCTACTAATAAAAATGTTGGCAACATCATCATGCTTTGTCATAAAAAGCAACTATGTAGGTCTTATTTAGATCTTCTTCAACCATTTCTTGAATACAATCCTAAAACAAGGTAGAACAAGTGTTCTGCCTTGTTTTGAGATTGTCCAACACATTGACATCATTTTTGGCCAAGTGGCCAGACGAAAAAATTATTTGCAGTAATAAGGTAGAATAGATCCACGATGGAGTGCCCTAGAAATAAAGAATGAAGCAAAGCCAATGATTTAATGGGTCTATCTAAGCATACCAGAAACCTTGGCGTTGAGTGACGATGACTGAGCTGCTCAAAGGATGCAATGATACCTAATAACTACGACAAAATGTCTGCAAACCACGTTTGTGAAGGTAAACGTTTTGAAATCACAAGGAGATTTAAAAGCAATCCTTCTTCGCTTCACGTAAAAATAAACAGTTGAAAATCAAAGCCGTGTGAACCGTACAATGCAAGCCGCAGTTAAGTGATAGAACGAATTAGTGCGATCGCTGATGGGGCGATGGACAGCACCTGTTAGGTAATGGAGATGCATTACCGACGGTCAGCGTTGTGGTAAGGGGCTTTTCAGTGACGGTTTGGAAAATGCGTTGGTAACCAGAACATTTTAACATTGGTATTGTTTTAAGGGTTCTACGGAACCCTTATTTATAGGATCACTCGTGTTTATGTCTATCTGTTTGTTTGCCTGTCACGCACAATTTGCTTTAAACCTTCTAAAAATATGTTTCATTTGGCCAGTTTTTAGGCTTCCGGACCCTAAAAACTGGCCAAATGAAACATATTTTTTCAAACAGTAAAACCGGGACCCAATAATTAAGACTCCGCTGTCCGTCTGTCTGTCTGTCATCAGGCTGTATCTCATGAACCGTGATAGCTAGACAGTTGAAATTTTCACAGCTGATGTATTTCTGTTGCCGCTATAACAACAAATAAGTACTAACAACAGAATATTTTTTTTGTGTGTTGGATGTTTTGTAATGTTCGTAATATTGAAGTTTTAGCTGGAATTTTGGCACAGATATCTGGAAAACTAAGAATTTCTCACGCGAATTAGTTACGGGTGGTTATAAAATGAAAATGTTGTGTTTCTACTTTGTAGTAACGTTTGTGAAATCTGGTTAATGGCCAAAATTTTGCCCCGAGTAAGTACCTACCTATATATATAATACAGATTAGGTACTTACCTACCAGGCGCCAATTCAGCTGTACTGACAGCAGTAGGTACCTACAGCTTGATTACTTGATACGAAAATAATGTTCGACGAAGTTCGACGAATTAAACGCCGAAAATTTAAAAAAATCATATTTAACCCAAAAATAACGTTAAAACACGGAAATACTCATAAATAGCAGTCAACAGCTATTTCCGTCCTTCACCGTTCTATAAAAAGCTTTAAAAAAAGGCGAATTTCTAATACAAACTCCGTGGAATGCTCAAACGGAAATGTTAGTATAGTGTCGCGTATTTTCCATAGACGATTATTCTTAGCCCGTTGAGCTGTGAGTAAACACTGGAATATGTCATACCTTCTCGCAGTTTTGTTAATGGCTCTATCATACTCAGTTTTTGAGCTTACGAGATTACCTATCTTGATATCTACAACGTGTAACAGAATAAACGCAATATCTCTTAAGGGGTCAGCATTGCCATTCAACTTGGCAACGCGGTCAGTGTTCTGGGCACTTTTCCCGTTGACAGCGATGTGGACGAATTTTTCGATGCCCTAGGTCTATGAGTTCTTCCCCTTCCCCTTTTTACTCCGCTTGTATATTTTCTACTAGTTTGTATTTAGTATCTATAATTTTTATGTGTTTAAGTAGTTGATTTAAAATTAATAAAAGCCAGGGATCATTGTACTTATCATTATAAACCACTTTTATTAAGGGACCTCTGCTTGTTAGTCTTTTCGAAAAAAGAAAATGTGGAAGAAACATAACAGGTCGGACGTTTCCTTGAAAATCTTTCCAGAAGCTTGTACAAAATACCTAGGTACAGTCAAGAAAAACAAGACCTAATATTTTCAGCAAAGTTTAGCCTTTTCTCTTAGAACATTTATTATTTTATGAATTACGTCGTAGTTGGTCTCGAATATCGGATCTTGGTAGAAAGACTGATCTATCACTGTCCATCATTTTCAGGGTAACTTAACATTCATTTGTGATCAACAGATCGATCGTCTGTTAGGGTACACAAAACTATTCTTGATTTGCAAAACGTTTTTGATAAAAAAACGTTAACATTTAGGTAAAGAAAAAACGTTAATATTAATGAGATTTTGGAACAGTAGGTAGTTCAAGTTTCGTTGCGTGATTTGTTCGACAGAGTTACCGTGGCCCTGGAACGCAAAGGGCATTTGAAAATCCACGGGTTCTAGTCAGTAAGAGTCTGACACTCCCTTCCGGAGCGAAAGGAGTCATTTGATGATTTCCCATCCATAAAGAAAAGGTTCAAGTTTGAGTATGATAAGGATCATCTTCTTTCTTTCTTCTTCTTATTTATCGTGTCGGCAGTTAGGTCTAACGACCCCACACACCCTAGTGTCAGAGTTTCTAAACCGCCTGAAGGGCCTCTGTCTGACATGGTTTTATTTGAAGACCGCCATTTGGCGGCCGGGACGGTGGTCCCGGCCGCGGTAGCTTATACGTGCCTTCCGAAGCACGGAATCATCTTTTTAACAGACAATCAGGTTATTCAAGCCTGCAATGTCCTAACCAAACTGGAAACAACTTTACAAAGTATGCTTCCCGTAGGAATCGAACTTACGACCACCGGGTCACAAGGCAAACGCCTAAACCACTCGACCACGGAGGCAGTTCATGATAAGGATATAAGGTAGGTAGTCCTAGTGGCAAAAATCCCAACAGATACTTACGTTTCGAAACCACGAATGTGACCTAACAGATGTTGCACAAAACTGCCCGACAACCGACAACCGATTTCCTTCAAACGAAACGAATATGATAAAAAGATAAAATTGTTTGTAATGATCTAATCATCCGATTACGAAAACTATTTCACCACTACAAAGCTATCTATCGCCGTGTGTTAGACGCTGCTTTTAACCCAAAAATGCACGGCTCATCTGGGACAGGCTAAAAAACCAAAGCCTCGGAAAATCTAGTGTTTTTATAAAACATTTCCTTTATAAATTACTTCTTAAGTCTCAAGAAACAGAACAATGACCTAGAATGTGGTTCCGATCCATTAAATAATTTATTTACAATATTAAGTATTCATTGTCGCGTGCCTAGGGCCCGTGACTGCACGGTCTAGTGAAAGGGCTTGGGTTACCAATAATAGGATATATTATGTATCATTAGAATCAAACATCACGCCTTACTCCATTGACTTAAAAACCATGTTCCTTCAAGCGTAATACCAACGATTTAAGAGCGTGTACGCCGTATGTCATTTCATACAAACTTTCAAGTCCTTATTCTTCAAAATGAATGAACCGATTTAACTAAACTTGGTATGCATACGCAAGATATCCAGGTCTAAATAGTAGTTATCAGAAAACATTTTTGAAAAAGAGTTTAGGGGGAAGGATATAGTAATTTTTCACTTTCCATAGAAAACTTAAAATCGCTCTCTCTCTCTCCCTCTGAAATCTTTTCAAAAATATTTTCTGATAACTATTTATACCTTGGATATCTAGCGTATGCATACCAAGTTTCGTTAAAATCGGTTCATTCATTTTGAAGAATAAGGATTTTAAAGTTAGTATGAAAAGCCGTACCGCGTAAACGCTCTTAATATGGGCACGACTATGACTGTATTTAAAGTGTTCACGTACCTACTAAATAAAAAAACTAGTAATTTTGTTTTGTATTATTTCAAAATTAAAATAATAGTTTCATTGTGCACACTGCTAAGGAGTAGCATTCCCTGCCCGAAACTATGGTTCCTGTTAGCTACAACCTGAGGGTCAAGAGTGAATGGGTAAAAATTATTTCTTAATTGTTTACAATTAAAGCTAAGAAGTATTTCATCTTGCAAATAAAAAAAAAGCATGCATGTTCCCTGTTCCGGAAAAGCTTGATAAAATAAATAAAATATTATTTTTTCTTTCAAATCTGAGTGGCTCTTTTGATTCTAGGAGATTGCCATTAGATGACTGAAACTGAAAAATCATCAGTCAATTAAATCTGTTGATGACTCGCCTTAAAGAAATTCTGTGAGTTTTATTTTTATCGTCAGGTTGAAAAAAAAAATTAAACCCAAATTTCATCACGCAAGAAATACTTCTAGACCTATTTCATTTCTATGAAATACTTGGAAACGTATAAATTTTATTAACATAATAAACATGAAATGGATGACCCTTCTAGGCTCGATCGATAAGGTAAAGTTTCTTATAACGCAATAGGGTCAAGAGGTGGATAAATATATGAGCCACTAAAGCTTTCATCCCTTCGAAGAGAAACAGAGCTAAAGTAAACCTACTCTTGTTTAAACTATACCGAAAACCAAACATAAAAGGTTTAGAAACATACTGAGTGATACAGTGGGTCTGTTTTTAAAGTATATAATTGTTTCTCGGATTAAAAATGTCCTAGAAAGAAGTCATAAAAGGAGCCTTTCGGAAGAGGCCGAAGAAGCTGCTATTTCTTAGCAATAATAATCAATTAGCATTAGAATTCCGACTGTTAAAATTGCTTTAAATATTATACTTTTAAATTCAATGACTGGCTGACAAATTTTTAAAAAGCATGACTATGCAAGAAGATGACATGTTACACCGAAACCCCGCTGGATAGGAACAGTAGGATGACAATGGACAACCTAATACATCTTTGTATGACAATCGACTAGTGCCACCACAGTGCCAATTTTAATCTAAAACATAAGGCCGATAATAAAATAAGGTATTCATATATGCACAAACGTGCTCTCCCTTCATATGCATAATAATAAAAACTCGTATATTAATAGCAGCATTCAAAACTGCCGTAATTCGGCGCGAAATGGACATAAAAGACAATCACGTATGAACTCAGCATTTACGATACGATAACCGTCATTCAAGTGCTTAAGGCCAGCGCACATGGCCATGCTTTGAGGAACGGTGATTAAAAGATGCAGTGATTAAGCGCTGAATCCCACACTTCAGAATGTATCTCATTAGAAGCGTAATTTAAAAACATCACACTATACAGACCATAGCTAGTAGATCATGCTTCTGCTTTTATCATTAAGCTTGCGTTTAACCACAACCTCACCTAAGATAAGCGATAACGTGGTCGACGATGGAGCACGCTTGCCTAGAAGTAAACTAGTCATTCTTGATTTAGAGATCCCAGGTTGTTGCAAGCAGGGAATACATACTCTGGCAGATAGATCCACTCCTTAGCTGCAAGCACATTTTTTTTTCACCGCATCCGCGCTTTGTCACTGGTTCCAGTATATTGCAAATTGATTTAAACTAAAAATTCACGTTTTTTTACGGTTTATTTTCAGTTGTTTTTATTATTTTATATTCCCAAAACGCTGAAACAAATTTTCTATTTGAAGATGTTGCTACCAAAAACTGCGGCAGTTTCTTTACACTCAAAACTGAAAACGTAGACAAGAAATCTATGAATTCCAATGTGGTAAAACAAAACAACAAAAAGGATGGTTTCACGTTCAAGGAATTTGATGTAAATGGCATAAAGTAGGTAATGTGAAATTTTGTATTACTTCATGCCATTTGTCAACTCATTTTTGATCAAACTGTCTCACAGACATTCATGCCCATTTGATAAAACGGTTTGAACCAGTCTGTTTGATCAAATTACTTAAACGTGCATGGCCTGCAATATAGGTATTTATTTAGAGATCATACGAGAAGCATTCGAAGTATATTATTATGTAAGGTCGTAGCTAGTGGTGTTCTTTAGTTTCCTTCTAACCCACATGGGACAAATGCTGGAGTTTTTGTATGTGTGTGTGTAAGACTGTTTGGATCACTGCAATGAGGCAAGCTCTAAAGCAATCAATTTGTTTTTCTAAGGGCTGAACCCAATAATTGTCTTATAAATGCTCCAAGCTTTACATTTAACTGCTATCGACTTCGCTAATACAATCTACGTTTATTTAGGCGAGCGTGGTCGGTCGTTGATAACCATTCCCACCTCTATATACATTTACCACAATGCGCCGCAATATCTCGCTGTGTCAGACATTCGGTCCTGACGTTGCTATGACATGTAGTTTCATTATCTTCTGTCTAATGAGACGTATGTGGTACTTGCAAATAATTATTATTGCTGTTACTATGCGTACTTATTATGTGGTTATGTTTGTGGTTCATAATAATTGCTTTTTTCTTGCGAGGCATGATTTCTGTCATCGTTATTACTACTTTTGTAGTAAGCGATTCAATTGCTTTTGGATCTACATTAGTTATTTTAGTGTTTTCTAATTAAGCTGTTTTTATTTAATCATCATCACGATTTTGACATTAATTAGTTGTATTGTCGCCACGTTTCTCATTTAGAAGATTTTTTCTGCGAGAAGAAATTTATTTCCAAATAAGCAGTACCTACCTATGTGCGTACCTATGTATGTTTGTAACAATGCTTAAAAGATATAATAAGATAAACGAAAAATTGGTCCTCATTAAGTCTATCTACTTCGCGAAATATTCGTCTAAGCTCGGATTGGCTCGGATAGTTCCGTTCATTCATCACTAATCTGACATTGGAGCTTTACAAACAATTCGCGATTATCGCCCCCGCAGCAATGTAACCCAATCCTTATCACTTTTGGTCCTTTTCGCTCTATCAGCACTTTGTTTAATGGCAGTATTGTTTGAACATCGAAGTTTTCACAATGAATTGGTATTATCGTTGTCCTTTTAGAGAGGGTCTTGTTTAAATTGGATGTCGAGAAGAAAAGCTTGCTTTGACGGAACAGCTACAGGAAAATGAAAAGGTAGATTTGTAACTTGACTTGAAAGGAAAACCTCTTCTATATGTTTGACCCACCCCGGCTTCGCACAGATACAATTCATAAACACAAACCACTCTCGTATACCGCTCTTCCTAGTATGTAGACACCTTATCAAAATCCGTTGCGTGGTTTAGAAGTAAGCGGAGAAATAGAAAGCGGCAGACACCTGATTTGTTTTGCACTATTTAAAGATGATATTGAAACATGTCAAATGATTGACCTCCCACAAGGTGGACCAATGACCTGGTAAGGGTCGAGGGTAGCCGATGGATGCGAGACGCACAGGACCGGTTGTTGTGGCGACACTTAGGGGAGGCCTATGTCCAGCAGTGGACGTCTTTCGGATGATATGGTGATGAAATGATTGATTCCTTGCCAATGGACACTTTATTACTTTTTTGTTTTTATTGTGTCTTTATTTTTTTATGAGTACCCGGACTGTCGTTAACCAAATCCTTTTATTCTTTCCTTCTTATTCCTACTTAACCCGATTTTCTCTTTACTGCTCAATTGTACCAGCTGCTGCAGCAACTGTCGACATCTCACCGTGTACACTTAGGTGGAGTGAACGACAAGTGAGCTGTCATTCCATCTTGTTCGTATGGTTTGACAGCTCACTTGTCGTTCACTCACTTCGACATGTTTGCAGAGTCGCACTGCAGCACAATTGAGCAAAGCTCACAAGCGAAGTGTTTCAAGATCAAACTTCGACTTGCCTTAAGATCTAATGGAGACCCAAACAAATCGAACAAAGAGAATAATGCCATAAACACCTGACTTGGACAGCAGCCATCGCTGGTCAATAACCGTAGCAGTTGTTAACAGAATGAGCAGTCCATCCACCACGATCTTCGCGAAACATTTGGTTGGCAGCCAAGTTTCCACAACAGTAAGCAGCAGTCACGCTTCAGTAACAGATTTTTTAAAGTATACTTATTTCTCTATTTCAATCTTTCCAGTAGTAATTACGAAAGCTCTGTTTGTGAATGAAATATTATTCCTCTGGTTTTATGGCGTAAATTAAAAATAGTTAATTAGTTCTATTTTTAACATTCATAAGTCTATAAATACGGACGACTACGCAAAGTAAAAAATTAAGACCTTTCACAGAGAAGCTGGAATATTACTATATTTGTAAAGGCAAGGTCCGAAGTTTGTCAATTACTAATGATAATTGTAAATGCAAAGTCAAAATGTCAATCTCAATGAGTATATGTCATTGAGACAAGACAGAGAGAAGGAGAAAGGGGAGGCCTTTGCCCAGTAGTGGGACAAAAAAGTAGGCAAAAAAATGTTTAAATCTCATAATTACTTATCTACATATTTACAAAATCGTTTGTCCCGACTGACTATCCATGCACAGCCAAGACTACTAAGTCTAGAATGCTAAAATTTGGAATAAACCTAGGTTTATTTTAAAACGTTAGCAAATAGCTTCATGTTTTTGACTGACTGACTTTGACAATTCAAAAGTAAAATGGTTTATCTATGTCGCAGCCAATTAGCTGAATCCGCCGTTTAATTAAAAGTCTAGCCTTTTCATTTTACTGTGCCGTTTAATCAGCGACGTAAGAGACACGGTCAAGCCATCAAACGATATTGAACAAAAGATGTCACTTAGGTCGCTGAAAAATCGGCACATTTAAATGAAAAGGCTAGGCAACCAATTAAACGGCTAATTAAGCTAATTGGCTGCGACATCTATATCTATACATCTATACTAATATTATAAATGCGAAAGTTTGGATGGATGTTTGTTACTCAATCACGCCAAAACTACTGAATGGATCTTAATGAAATTTGGCACAGAGATAGATTATAGTCTGGAATAACACATAGGATACTTTTTATCCCCGGAGTATGTTTCCATTCTTACGGGAACGGGAAGAAACGGGATAAGCACGTACGAAGTCGAGGGCAAAAGCTGGTTTGAAATAAATGCTTCGACTTTGACTAAGCATCCGTTAAAAAAAATATTTTTAGAATATGACGACTTTGTAAGAAGGCCTTTGTTCTCTGATGCCGAAATCTACGTGGACGAAGTCGCAACCAGCAGCTAGTCTAGGATAAAAAATTCTAGACATGAGGATGTTATAAAGCGACCTCTTCAAACTTAATATTTGCTCCATCCAACCTTTGAAAGCCATTTCTACTTTCTTCAATGAACGGTAACTTTGTTTTCCTCAACAGATTAATTCATAAACATTTAATTAAAATTAATTCTGTATACCTTTCGAATTCATTCAAGATCTTCTTTGATAAACTTGACTTAAAACTTCTCAAGTAAAATAAGCATAGATTTTCTCTGATGTTTTTTCTAATTTTGTGAACAAAGTGGTTTAACTCGTGTGTTTTCTAAATGGAAAAACTTCAATATTGGAGAATTGAGGTGACTTAGAAGTGGTTTTCAGAGATAAAACGACTAAAATGCTAGTTTCAATAAAATATTGGTTGTCTAAACGTGTCTTGGAACCTAGATATTTTTAGACTGACTGCAACTTTAATGGTATATATGTCGAAGCCAACCAACTTAATCAGCCGTTTCATTAAACGCCTAGCCTTTTCATTGAACTGCGCCTTTTCAGCGATATAATTGACAAGGGCAAGTCATTAAACGATATTGAATAAAAGATGTCCCTTAGGGTACTGAAAAATCGGCGCATTTAAATGAAAAGGCTAGGCCACCAAATAAATGGCTGATTCAGCTAATTGGCTGCGATATATATGAACTTATATTATTCGTTAGTGTGACTGTTCAAGTGTTGAGGGTAGGTTCAGAATTTAATGCCCAGGCCGGGTACGGCAAGTATGTTTTCCCTTCCAATATTATAAATGAGAAAGTAACTCTTGTCTGTCTGTCTGTTACGCTTTCACGCAAAACCGGCTGAACGGGTTTTCATGAAATTTGGTAGATATAATATAGCCTGGGATATGGAGAAGGATATAGGCTACTTTTTTATGCGTAAACGACATACACGCGGGCGCAGCCGCGGGCAACACTGCTAGGAAACATTGGACTCCATCTGTTTTAACATTTCAGCTCATCCTTTCGGCAAATAGGGCTGTGATGCCATATTAATTTATATTTTTGTGCGTGTTTTTAAGGCTTAAGTACCTACATAAACAAAAATATTTTTCTACAAAATAAAAACAAATAAAAATGGCGACATTTAGCGTCAAAGACATGACAAGGGTCGGTACAGCGTGCAAATACTCCCCTTTGGTCGTTTCATTATTTTCCGGAAATACCCTCAGTTTTTTTCATCATTTCACATTATGAGTTGGCACAGCAACTTTACCATTAAATTATTACCCGTCTCAAATGAATGTTATCTTACTGGTAACAAACCGTTAAATTTACAGACGAACGCCTGTAGGTAGGTATTTGGTTAACAAACAGCATGTTAATTCTCAATCTCCTAACTGTTCTGTTCAACTTTAGGTTTGACTAATTCTTATAAACGATACTTGAAAATGCTACTATTGAATGGATGCAGAATATACAAAAGAACTAGTTTGAATCAATAAGAGCAAGTCTTTTCAAATGAGACGTGAGTTATTTATAATAGCGTGTGCCCGCGACTTCGTGCGCGCATATCCCGATCTTTCCCGTTCCTGTGGGAATTTCCCGTTCCCGTTTAGCCTTCCTCATGAATGTGGCTATCATATACAAAAATATTTTTTTTCCAAATCCGACTGGTAGTTCCAGAGATTAGCGCGTTCAAACAAACAAACTCTTCAGCTATATTATATAGTATAGATAAGTACCTACCTATAGATAGATTCAGGAAGCTACCTTGGTATTTGTGGTATTATTATGTTTATGATATATTTAATAGTAGAAATGATAAATTAGGGACCCACTATGCTCTGCTATGGTAACTGGGTACCTACAAAATTTTAGAAGGACACCATCGACTCGAAAAGAAGATCATTGTAACTAACCGATCTATAACTCTCATGATTCAAATTTTCCTGTCATCATCTTGCGGAATGCTTTAAATGCGCTTTTATTTATTTAATTGTAGGTACATAATTTATATTTATAAAAATATACAATTGGCGGCCTTATCTCCCAGGCAATCTGGTATGGATAGAGCAGCCTGGACACAATGAGTTTGAATGATTAGTTCAAGACGAGGCAATTTAGGTAGTTGTGCCTGCAAATTATTTAAGTATATTTTTTAAATATTTGGGTTTGTCTTTGAATTAAGGTCATTTGTAGCTCGACCGTCAGCAGTTATTTATTACAACTCGATCATCAGAGTCTTTTCTAACACATGGTGGACCAGATCCATCCCACGCTTAAATAGCACCAATCGCCAAATTAATGGCTCCCAATAAAAATATTATTAACGCCATAAAATTCATCGTTGCCTAAAAAAAGGAATAAAGACTCGATTGGTTATAAAATACGTTTGTTATTACGGCTTGGCTTTTATTTAGCTTTGTCTAGCGAGATGAGACAATGTCCGAAGTCTGAATTTTTTTCTCGTCTTTCAATCGTTTATTCGTAAGTAGGTAACAATAAATATGGCAGTTCGACATAATTTTCTATGTTGCTTATGTTGCTCAAGGAAGTATCGTATACGTACGCAGATGATGCAAACGAAAAGGTGTGGACACGAATAAAATATACTTGGTAAGTATCGATATGCCTAAAAGTAATATTCTATCATTATTGTTTTACTGTAGAAACAACTTCAATTTAAAATTTTACCAATTAATTTTATTCCACATACAATCTTTCGTCCATTCATCGATCAACACTGTGCTGTCATTTAAAAACCGTTCCTGATTCTCATCAATAAAGTTTATATTTGCATGAGTTCTATTAGATTGCGACTGGAACGTTTCAATTAAGGTGAGCCACGTTAAGTGGAGTTGCGTTCCATGCTTCGTTACTGCGTGTGGCTCAAATCGAGGCGGAGGGAATTTGCTACCGAATTTTCAATTAACGATTCGTCTATTTGTTTAGGTGGTTCAGGTTTTAGTGTCTCTGAGATGCAAATTCATGGAAAAAAAGCTTGCTTTGCGTCCAGGAAAAACCCGACCGCAAAAAACGACTAAAAGGTTCCAAACTAGTCACTACTAGGAGGCCAGCTAGGCTTGATCGAACTTTTCGATATAAACAGCATGCGATTGGACCTGCAGTGCGATTCTGTAAACATGTCGAAGTGAACACCCGGGCGGGGGCACGACGGGTGAGTTGTCAAACCATACAAATAAGATGGAATGACAGCTCTATTGTCGTTCACTCCGCCTAGGTGAACACCGTGAGATGTCGACAGAATTGACCGGCTGTACTTATTTATGTCCAGAAGTGGACTGCTATTGGCTGATGATGATATTTTTTTATGGATGGGAAATCATCATATTATTCCGAAATATTATGCAGCCTAGCACCAAATTACACAAGAAAAAGAAGTGAAGAGACTACATTGTAGTAACCGCTTTTATTAACCGATATATTTTTATTAAAAAAAGAAAAACATATGATAGAACATTATAAAAGACCTTGGCACCCACTCTATTACGAGACGCCGTTATGTCTGGCGTATTCATAAATTAATCTAGTACCTAACTGCTCATGAAGCTTCGATGGGCGTAAAACAATAGAAGCTACATGTAAGTACCTAGTTATCGATCTATGGCCTAGAAACAGTTGAAAAACGGGTATTTTACCAATATTTATAATTTTGGAAGAGGGTTCGAATTTGCATCGAAAAACACTTCTAATTTCTACGAGTATGCATTTTGACATGAATGGTCTTTTTAAGTATGTACGAGATTTGACATTCAGGAACCACGTGGAAGTTATATAGGGATCATTTCGAATATCTCTAGTGATCGCACCAAACACGTTACAGAAAATATAGAAAAATAACTGGTTTACGAATGTGGAACATTCATGTTGATTTCTTTGTCCCCACTTTTTTTTTAGTGATTTTAGGAGAGTGTCTGTTTCACCAGGATAAGTTCTGGTAAATCTTATCTAGGCGATGGTTTTAAACCGTTTTGTCTCCATCTTTAGGGCTCTGCTACTTCGTGTCTATTCGTCTGTCACAGCTGCTTATTTCAGGATCCGCTTACGAATGAAATCTCTTCGAAAACAACAATTAAAAAAAATAACTTACAATTTATTGGACACAGTGAAACAGTCGTCAACTACAAAATTTAGCAAGCTGAAGCCATTTTTCGTAACATACTTAATGCATTTCCTAATAATTTCACCGATGAAACATTTTTGTTATTTAACTCGTTAAATTCGTTAATTATAAAAGTTCCGCAGGCGCCAGCTGGAGCTGTTAAACTTTTAGTCTGCTGTGTAAATGTTACAAAGTTTCCTATGTCAGCAATTTCGCGTAGATTCTACATTATTAACATAATAATTTTGTTCTGAGCAAGCACCTGTGTTTATCTAACTAAGGAGTATGTTGATACTGTATTATAATACTTACAGCAGGAGCTTTTTTTTATATGGCCACTTGCAGTTCAACCAAGTGAATTTATGGCCAGGGCTAAAAACTACTCTATTTACTAGCTAAATGACCGCTAGCTAAGGGAACCCCCTGTGGGGTAGGTACGGAACTTGGCATAACGGCGTCATTTCGGGGGTAGCAAGGGACAGGCTGGGTCGTGATCGTGTTATCGTGTTAAACAGGTGTGCCGAAATTGTTTTTTATGGAGAAGATTATGAACATAAAAATATTAATAGGCTGCCCCTGCATGTAAAATACTGTTGGGGGGATACTCAGTACATTCAGTTGGCCTGGAAACCGACCCCGATATAAATGAGGAAAGGCTAGGCAAATTTTGTAGAAACGTAGGTTCCAATTTACTGCCAGGGTTGCGGAATTTGTGGGAACGCAAAGGGCATTTGGAGGAACACGGATGGGTTTTAATAGTCAGTAAGAGTCTGACATTCCTTTCCGCTCCGTCCAAAGCGGAAGGAGTCATTTGAAACAAAATTCAATCAATCTGCTTTGTTTTACTCAACCATGTTGGGTCAGCTTCCAACCTAACGATGTAGAGAATTTCTGTTGACTACAGTAGGTAATACTGTAAAAGATCTACAGATAGTCAGGATCAAAGGCTTAACGTGTTTTTCGAGGCACGGAGAAGTAATACATGGTCATCCACGACCTCGACGAGATCTCCAAGTTCTATAGCCAAATAATAAAAAAAAAAAACACTGAAAGGCTCGCGTAATATTTTCATGCAAAACTGTTTGTCCGCGATTGTACCGTATGCTCGTTTGCTCGCGAATAAAACGCTCAGCAGAGGTCAAGCCTTGCTCAATTGCTCTTATCGTCGAAACACTACGCGCGCTTTTGTAACGAAGTTTTTTAGTGGCGTTTTAATTAATACCAATATGATTGTTTAAGGAGCATCTGTGTAGAAGCGGGAATTTAAATTGGTTGTAGGCATCATCAATTTTGTGTATAGTCATTGAGCTTGGGGAATTGAGGCAGAATTAGATGTTGGTGTCAAGTTCAGCGTTAAAAATGCTATCTTATCGTAATAAGGATTATCAAAAAGTCCAGAACATTTATGAAATTGGCAAGCGCTGCCGAAATATCACGCGATCGATCCCTCATCGATGGCAATAATTGATAACATGGTAGTGCAATTTGTAATAGCAAAGACAAGAACACTTTGCCCGATTCAAAGCCTCCGCTTAGTTGCTGGAATTTGATCGAAAGAGTCACTGCGGCCCTGGAACGCAAAGGGCATGAGGAGGAACACGGATGGGCTTTAGTCAGTAAGTTCTACACCCTTCCGCTCCACCCAGAGCGGAAGCAGTCATTTGATGATTATCCAGGAATAAAAAAGAACCTCCGCTTAGTCGCATTTGGTTGGATCAAAGAGGCTGTCAAAGCGCCAAGCAATGACAAAATAATCCATACTTCCCATATTCCTAATACTCTTATTATTTATGTAAATGTGAAAGTTCTTGTTACTGTGTCTGTCTATTTGTTACATCTTCACGTCTTTGGATGAAACGTGGTGCACGATAGACCATATCCCAGATTAGGACACAGGATACTTTTAATCCCGAGAGTACCTACCTGCCTATATCCCTTGGGATAATTTTCGACCTATCGGCTTCGCCCACGTGCCACAAACTACCGTTAAATCTAGTTAGTTTCAAACTAGTTAATAATAAGAAGTGAAAATGTCTAAATACATTAGGTGTACGTACTTTAAACATTTCAACTTCTTAATAACGTAAAAGTCAACTTATACTAGGTAAAGTATAACAACCCATTGGCACGTCTAGGCATCCGCCACTCGTCCGCTAAAACACTTCATATGAGCCTCTTAGACCATCAAGTGTTTATGACGGGAGAACGCTAAAATTTCTCGCAGAAATACATCTAATAAGGCGTTCCGCGAATTCTCTTCGCCGTTTTCAAGGATTCTTTCGTAGAGAGCTGCAGGAATGTTGTACCCTGAGCTACAGAATTTTAATAAGTAGGTACGTAATAGTGGTATTTTCTAGAGCAATGGAGTGGTATATAAAAGACTTTTACTTATCTACATTGTACGATTGTACATACAGCTAAGGCGTGGAATTCCCTGATGGAGACTGTTTCCTGAAAACGACAACTTGGGCCCATTTTAGTCAAGAGTGAATAGGTTCCTTCTAGCAAAGCGTGCTCCGTCATCATCCACATCATCGCTAACCATCAAGTGAGATTGTGGTCAAACGCGTGACTTTCAATTAAAAAAATTGATGACTACATTTTTCCCACGGCCTATCCTTACAGGAACCGCGGCTTTTCCGTCAGTCAAAATTTACCTATGGCACTCAATAATAGTGCAGTTTTCGATCAGTGAAAGAGTCGTCGTAATCAGAAGGCCAATTCTTAATTAAAAGCGATCAAAGTCAAGTCGTAATAATTTCCGTAACGACCAATGTCATAAACTTGTCAAAATGTAAGGAAATTAGAGGTGTTTTTGACAGTTTGCGACTGAAACTGTCAAAAACATTTTCATCGCAGAGGGTGAGGAACCCTCTGCGATGAAAATCGAAAATACGAGAATTGCCCCTCTGTATCAGTAGAAATCTTGTAGGGATAATCTTCTACAGATTACTTCCTACAAGTAAACAATTTCCCTTCTTTCTTATATTACCAACCTAGTAAAGATTATTTTCCACTACAAGTTGAAGGAGTTGAAAAGAAATTTTAATAATATGTTAGTAGGACGTTGCCAAGTTGTGTAAAGTGATAAAACTTTAATGTTTTAAACCAATATGTCTCCACAGTACATCGTTCCAGTCTTCGCCTAGTATCTGAGCTCGGGTAGATAAAATTGCATCAGGAGTAAACCTTAGGGAATTAAGCGCAGTTGCACGTAGGTCATGCAACTTATTATTCTGATAAACAGAAGGAACGCAGGTACAGTAGTATTAAAAGAAATTAAGCTTGGTACGAAACCCTTCGTGTTCTCGCACTTGGGCGGTTTTTATTGAGTCACCAGCCCCTTTGGTTTAGCGGCATCATATCAAACGAAGAGGATGAATAACTCCAAGGGAATGGTTCCTTTTGCTCGCTCTTGTATCCTTCCTAAATTTTAGTCATCCCTATAAAAATACTGAAAGCAGTACCTGACAAAACTTCTTTATGATAGCAGAAACACCTGAAACTATGCTCTACATTCAGTGAAAACACATAATTACTATGACCTTCTGGTAAAATACAATAATTGAGCTATATTATTAAGTGACCATTATTACACAAAGCTTGTGTGATAAGCATTAGTGATTCCTAAGTTAACAAGTCAACAGGTGAGCACATGATAGAACGCTTCTGAACGGCACCTGTCAAGCCGGACGCTGGCTTTACGCCAACTGGACAGCCGTGATGGCGTCAAACTTTATTGTCATAAAAGTGATTACCGACGTTCGTTCTTGTTGTTTTAGATGTAACAGAGACTTGGGAATGAATTTGGGACTTATTATTATGAATGCTGTACTGACAATTTTTTTCCACATCATCATCTGCCTAGCCTTTTCCCAACTATATTGGGGTCGGCTCCCAGTCAAACCGGATTCAGCGGAATAGTATTTTACGTGGAACGGCTGCTTACCAGACTTCACAACCCATTAACTGGGTAACACGGTACTTCTTGGCAAGACTGGTGTCAGATTTTCTGGCTTCTGACAATCCGTAACAACTGCCAAAGATATCCAAATAACAGCCGGCTTAATGTGCTCTCCGAGGCACGGCCGAGTTTCGGTATGTTAAGATGGTCACCCATCCACAATCCAACCTCGGCAAGCGTTGCTTAACCTTGAAGGTTGGTTTTCACATGACGAACCAATATAGTGCGTCGTGAGATGATGAGAATGAAAGTTGATATGGTTAGAAAAAGGACTTTTGAGATGTACCTAGGTCCCAAAATTAATTGGGATAAAGTTAAGGGTACGAAGATGATTATTTTTAAGTAAACTTGAATGAATTTCAAAAGGCGTCAGACTCTAGATATTTTAAGCTCCCTTTCAAACCGACAAAAAGAGAGAGCTCGCACGAATAGCTACAAAATTTTATATCAGTGGTTCATACAATTTGCAATTAGAGGTTATTCAATTGCAGTATTGCACAACGGATTCAGAATAACAATAGCGTCGGCAATCAGACAATAGCTTAATCTGATCTGTACTCCTGCATTGCAGGTAGACTGCCCAGTAATGACCTGTTTCCCGCCTTCACACCTCAACTTGTTCAATTAGTGCGACCGGCACACAGATTTCGCTACAGTTATCCTTTTAAAGTGGGCTATAAAACCTTAGTTTTATTTCGAAAATGGTGTGTTTGAGGGAATTAAAAAGAAGTTTTTGATTAAGGACTAAGGTAAAGATGAAGTATATGTAGCATGCTGAGATCGGAAGACTGAGCTGTGCTTCGATCCCTGACATGTGAAAATTCCCAAACAAAAAAAAAAATATTACGTAATATTAAATAAACATTAAATTCTCGATAAATTCGCGGCACACCGGTGTGCCGGCAGTGCTCGAGCGGAAGACGCAAATGCAAATGTCCAGATATTTTGCGTACCTAGTATCCGAAAAGAAAAATAAGTTAGAACGGACGATAACCCAAAACAAAAAGAAGCTAATATTTTCAAATATGTCGCTGAAGATTTAGTGTTAATATAATAAGCTACATAAGGCGGCCAGGGATTTAGGCCAGGGACTTGGCAAGGGAATAGCCTAGATTCAAGAGGTCGATGCCACATTCCCATGAAATATAAGGACCCCTGCCAAACATAGAAGTAGGACAGCGAAAAATATTATTGAGCAAGATTTAAGTCCTCGTTCTGATTCAGTGCCAACGACTAGAAGTTGGCGCAAGATGGAGATGTCTAGACTAAGCAGACATTAAGGATATCCAGGCAAACTGACTGAGGTCAGAAAAAATGGAACGGACAATTTTATGGGATATTAAAAAAGGTTTTAATGGCCAACTAGGCAAGAATGAGAAATGTGATGTCCTGAAGTACATTATTATATGTCATCAATATTTCGGACACAGACACACCATACGTATTATACTGCAAATTCTACTACTGAAATCGCAAGAATATATCTAGTCTTTGAAGACAAAATGTAATTTTCTTCTAGATGCGAAATGGACGGAAAAGCGTATAATGAGACCTAGCAAAAAATCTAGGGACATTTTATCAGAAATGCTGAATTTTGAGCGAACGCTTAAAAGTTATTTTTAGAGGAAGATAAATATGTATGCATAAAACGCTGGTAACATGGTTTTTTTGGACAGCTTTCTCGTGTTCGTATATTATGTGTCGCATCTAAGACACTTTCCTTGAGAAAGCATTTTTACACACAAATGTCTTATGTCAAAATTATTCCTGGTTATAAAAAGAAGCCTGCGGAAACTTCGAATAAATTAGACCTACTAAAACAGAATTTTCGTTATCTCACATTTATGTTTAAGGCTTAATAAGTAAAGTCTCTAATTTATCGGCCGGAGTTTTGCGTAGCGGAAAAGTTGTACTTTCAAGATCGGAAAACTCTTACCAATATTAAAATTAATGATTTGAATTTTGAAATCAGATCATAGGGTGAAATTGAGAAGAAACTTTTAGAACTTCTGATTTTCGGATTGCTTGTTTTTAGTAGCATTTATATTTTTCAAAGTGACATTTTACATTAGGTAATTCAATATGTTATCTGCACGGTTGAAACCATCCACTTCTTCACAAATGTTTTGGTGTAATAATGTGTGCCACAATGCCGTTTCTGTATTTGGAAATTTGGAGTAAAGAACGTGTCAATATGGTAGCTAAAGTTGAACTTGAAAATAAATATTTACTCAACTTCAAATGATTTATGCAAAAAATCGGGACTTGGACTATGTGTGTTACGTGTTACATACCACGATGTGTCCTTAGCACCCTTAACACGGTCAATTTCACAAAGAAAACAAATCAGAAATAACAAAAAGAAAATAGGGCGGTCTGATTTTTTTAAAGGACATCAAAAGCTCTTTCGGAAAACCTCATCAAATTCGTATTAGTTTTGTACCCTCGCAAAACGTTACGCCAAAATATCAAAATTCGCTCAAACCCTTTCCGTTCCTTTATCGATCGTTTTATAGCCTCGACAAACTACAGCTGCCTATTTCAATCAGTAGTTTTACTCCATTTGTGGAACCCAGATTAACTGGCACTGACAGACTTTTAAATAAGTTAAATGAAAATTAACTCTCTGGAAATAAATGGCGGTCGAGCGGCGCCATTGCAGCGAGTTGAGCGAAGTTGCTTGTAGTTCTACTAAGTGGTTTTATTTCAAACCTACTTGGCGATGTGAAAATATTTATAAGATTTCTTGCTCCCATTCTTTATCTATGTCTTTCACGATGAGTTGTGTACATATTTGTATTATATGATCATCGTCTTTCCTTTGCCCTTATCTTAATTTCTAAAGGGTCAGTAAGACCGTGTCTTCTTCTACGTCTTTGGGCCGGTTTCTGAATTAATTAGGTCAAGAACGTGCCGAAGCCTTCTTTGTCAAGACCTCAAGCTAAAGAAGAATTGAACAAAAACTATAATTCATCGAGGGTTTGTATCATATGATACAAACCCTCGATGAATTAAAATTTTAGTTTTTTATAAGATACAAACAAAAATGATATCTGCTAGACTACTTAGGCAGCTAATTATAGCAGCTAGACTAAATAATAGATAACGTTTTGCGTAGGTGGCCGAAACTGAATTAGATTTTTTGTTTCGTCTCTTGACGACGTTACATTAAATCCGATTATGCGGAGCAAGTTTGTTTCATTCAAACAATTAACAATCGGCATAGTCATGAATTTTCCGGCAGCCTAAAAGGAAAACTTAATTCAGAAGTTTATTTTCAAACAAAATCAATTTTTGTAATTATCTAATGGTTTGTGCTTCTTCAGGAAGATAATTCTACCACATAATTTCAACGAGAATATTCGTTGAGAATGTTGATCCAACTACCCACTCCCTGCTAGAGAGATGTCATCTGCACATCTTTTTTTATGAATAACTGACCTGTGATGGACCTGAGAGACAAAGTACCTATTGCCTAAACCTCAGAAGAGAGAAACATGCCAATACCATTTCCTTAGAGGGTGTAGATGTGCAATAAGAAAGGATTTTTCAAACCTCGACCCCTGCGCGAGTGTAACGATGGGATGGGGGTTGAATTTGTATGCGGAAGAGGTCGCGAGTAATAGCAATTTTACTATTTTGGGATATCATCCTCCGGCTCCTAACCTGAATTTACAAGAATGAATCTAATCTGTCAGCTAGTTCGTACATCAAATTAATCAAGAACAAAAAGTAGAACGTTGCATTACTAGAAGTAGTTGCTTCGATCTCTGACATCAGTAAAATGTAAGAAGTTTCCAAGCATGCGTAACATGACGCAATGGAATAAAGATTTAGGAGAGTATCGTATTGGATGGTTTTAATGTGAGTCATCATGTCTGTTTGTTGATTTTGTCCAGTATGTTAAGATACATGGATACCGCAGCTAAGAAGCTTTCGAAAATATTTCGGAGTAGAGTGAGTCATTGACGCAAATTTGGTCCTAATTCAGAAGGATTTTCTTTTGTGGTTTATGGCAGCTTTTAAAAGTAACTTACGCTGGGATTTGATTTTGATTGCTATGTACTCGGTGTATCCCTTCTTAATGCGTTTATAATGAGTGTCTTTTATAAATTAGTGGCGCATGTGACCTCCGTGTAAAGTAAGGGTCCTTTTGTGATCCTAACCACAACGCTGTGGAAGAACAGTTCCAACCCCCTCAGGGCTGTGTTTTGCTGATGTTGCGTTGTTAATCGCTGCTAGGTAGACAGCATGCTTATTGCCAAAATAACTGTGTAGTTTTGACAGTTACCGATGATATCCTGGAAACATCTAAAACGAATGGCTAAATCTACGGACATTTAGAGAAAGACGTAGGAGCGTTGGAGAAAAGCAAATAAGGGAGAGGTCATCTCCACGCTTTCCGAATTGAATGAGAGAGAGAAGGGTTCGCAGATTGACAAATACATAAGTAGGTAGACATCTTAGCGTGATCAGGATATGGAAAACAATATCCTAAGGAAATTGAAATAAAAGGAAATGGAAGCTACATAGACATAGAGCAAAAAGTTCAAAACTAACCTGATTTTCTTGATTGAGCAGTTTCAGTTGGTCGTTTATAAGGCTGTACTTGGCGCTCTCCTCTTTCCTCAACGCCCGCTCCTTCTTCAGCTCAGGGCTCCAGAAGGTCTTTATGCTATGCATGCTGGAGCCCAGTTTCTGATTGGTCAATTCTAGTTCTTTCTTAAGGTTCCCCAGTTCCCTGTGCAGATCGGAATTCTGAGATTGCAGCTCTCCAAGGAAGATACCCGGCGGTTGTTCGCGTCGGTAGTAGTCTTCTTCGGGGGGCGGTGGCGGTGCGTACGAGCGGTCATATTCGCGCTCGAGGGATTGGTAGCGGAGTGGACGAGGACGCGCGCGGTGGTGGGCGCCGGCCGAGGCCGAGCGGCCTCGCTCGTCGGGCGCCGGCGAGGGCTCGTCATCTCGATTCAGGTAGGGGCTTCGGCGGGACGGGCTGCGGTCCACCTGAGGCAGGCGGCTCCGCGCACCACCGCCGCCGGCCCAATCCTGGCCCCGGCGCCACTCCTCCCGGCACGGCGGCCGGTCGTCCTCCGCGGCGTACTCGCGGAGATACAGCTTGGCTCGTTTCCCGCGTCAGTGGGGACGCATTGTGCACTGGACTGCGCGACGGGTACGCGACCACTGAACGGAACGCCCGCCGCATCGATCGCTGTCGTCTTGCGCATGCGCGGTCCGCGCACAACTTAGCGGCTGGAGCGCTACCGATTGATTCCCGGTCGGTGTTTGTCGCGCGACGGGATCGAGTGCGGCCGCGAAACTCGCAACTAATTTAATTAACATCATATGATATTTTCGGATTTGATAATCTCCCATCAGTATGTCGAGTTTTGATTGCGATTCTGACATAATCAATTAGGTACATTACGGCCTTTATTGTATTGATCGCTGTTACTTTCGTAAAATTTCGATTGAAATTGTAACACCATGAATAAAGTTTTCCCTTGGTCACCATGGTGGAAAGCTTTCATAATTTCCATTTTAGTCCATCGTAAAGATAAATGACCTGGAAACTGACTGTAGAATGTAGATGTCAGTTATGAGAAATTAATTGAATTTCCAATTTAACTTAACCAATGTTGGACAATCTTGGCTGAACATTAACTTCCTACCTTGTCCTAAATTAATGTTTCTTGGTACTACTTGCGATAAATTTTATCTACCCGCCATTAGTTTGCTTTATCATAAAGATAACGAATTAGAAAAATCCTAGTTAGGTACCTACCTCCTTTTCCAAAACAATGAATTATAGTTTCAGTCCCCCAAAAGGGCCTAGGTATCTATTTTTAGAACCTCTGTTTTCAACCACCCATTTCCCTGGTGCCGTGTTTTTCAGCGTTTCAGCGCTTAATAAAAGCGGTAGCACGGAGACGGCTCTCATCCCGTGACCCACTTACATTTTTTGTCTCATTCGCGTGCGTGTATGTAGTATATTTCTGTCTTTTTCTATAGTAAGGTCGACTTATGTCGGTCAGAGGCGCTGGTAGCGATCGGGAAGAGGCTAGTGATGGGGATAAAGTCGATGGAACATGTTCTGAGGGCATGTTTAATTTGTTTTCTACCCCGTACGTGATCTATCTATAAGAATTTCATTTAACTCCAGTAAGTAGAAGTAGAACGACGTTCTTGGAGTAATCTAATTGAAGCGTACCTAGTCGCCGGCACAGCTTGTTGATTTCGTAATGTAGTGTTCTAAGCATCTATAGGCTACCTAAGTGTTTAGGTTCATTGGACTCGACTTAGTAACGACCTATGAACATAACTATAATATTATAAGGACTAGAATTTTGAATAATAAGCTAGGCATTAGTCTCACAATTGTACCTAAGTAGTAGGTACTTTTTTTACTTTTTTTAAGGATGGGAAATCATCAAATGACCCCTTCCGCTCTGGGTGGAGCGGGAGGAAGTGTCAGACTTTTACGACTAAAACCCATCCATGCTCCTCTTAGTGCCTTTTACGTTCCAGGGCCGCGGTGACTCATTCGAACAAAATCCGCAACCCTGGCAGGCTCTGGCCCAAACGGGCCCCTAATCCTATGCTGACATAAGTAGTAGGTACTTAGCTTTAAAGAAACAAGACAAAAAAACTTCGACACCTGACAGATTTTTCTTTATTAACTTTAAATTCAAGAAGTAAAGACACAAAATTAGTAGGAGATATATTTTCAGTTTAAACTGGAGGATAGTCCTAAAAACTTATGCATCCTACTTTGGACGACAAAATTACATTCTGGCCAACTGTAAAACAACTAGTTTGCTTATAACTCGTCCGTTAATCAACATTTTCTGACGTTGTAGCACTTTTCAGAGCTCATATCCAGTCGACAAAGCCTCCAACACTACATCGAACGGGGCGCAGGATGAATGAAAAGCGGAGAAACGCTAACAGCGCGCGCCTCGTAAAAAATTACACCGTCGTCGTCGATCCGTCGCGGTCGTTAGTGGCGCCACTGTCGCAATAGCTGCTCCTCTATTGGTTTGCTCAGCACTCTCTGCGTTTTATGAAATCCTGGTACCCCGTTTGATTTTATTATATGGCAAAAAAATGTTTTGATGTTTTTTTTCTATTTAAGGACGCTGTTACAAATGGGTAGTCAAATCCATTACTTTTTAACACAAAAGTATGTTTATTAAATAAAATGCTTTGCATTCTTAAAATGTTTTTTGCCCATATCTCACATCACTTTTATTAGCAACTAGGTACCTACTTAATTTAAATTGCACTTTAATTAGAGCAGTCGATTGTAACAATGAACCCCATATCTGGGGTACTCTGTTACAGGGCGAAGGGCACAATGTTACAACACCAAAATAATATAAAAAAATAACAATAAGAGAACGTGATTTCTTTAGTAATATTCTTTGGGAACGTATAGAAATGTGCCTGATGTTGTTTTAATGCTGCTATTCGATGACTTATCTACCTATATACCTACCCACTTTCTACCATCAGAATGGCTTCTCTCTTATTTTTTCTTTACAAAGACCGTGATTCGTCTTCCACTTACGATTTCGCATCATTTTCTTTGAAAACCTAGGATAAATACAAAAAAAAAGTTACTTAAGGTTCATTTTTACAATGTAACACAGTGCCCAGGTGAGACACATCGAAAAAAAAAGTCAAATGAGTCTTAGGAATGTTTACAAAAATCTACTTCGATAATTTGGAGTTAAACTAAAATGGGACAGAGGAAAGTCATTATCACTTACCCTAGGTAGGTAGGTACATATAATACACCAGGAAAGAAACTAAAAACTTTGACGAGATTTTTTCTGCGTTTGATCACACAAATTCGTTTTTTGTTTATTATCTCTAAAACGAGGTACAAACTGAGGCAATGGCTACTGTTTCAGGATGGAAGCTCATAGGCGGAGCTTGTCAAAACTGTATACCTAAGTAGGTACCTACTAACCAAGATTATAAGAGTGAATGACAGAAACGGAGATCATACTTTGGTACTTACTTTCCGTTATTATTCTAAGTTACTTTCATTGTAACAGTGCATGTAGGTACCTACCCCATGTAACAATGTGCCCCACCTTACCCTAAGTAGAGTACCTACCTAGTTTTTTTAGCGCTGATAGTTTTTGGGCGATTTTTTATGACGTCTCATGGTAGTTAGGTACGTAGGTATTGAGCACCAGGGTGTAAGTATATGGAAGACGCGCCAGCGAAACAAATTAGCAATAGGTTGGTACCTACATGTACCTAAGTATTAGGTGTATTATTAACGGTGTCACCTTAAAAATAACGGTGTCACCTTTTATGAAGGCACAAGCAAACCTACTATGACCTACCTACTAATGATTGTCGAAACTTTAATATTGGACAGTCGAATGTCCAAAATTAAATAAATTGGGCAATCAAAGCAAAATCTGAAATTGGAAAAATACTTGCACCTACTAGTTAGGTCCTCAAATGGTGAAATAGTGGAAAATAATGTCTGACTTACCTACCAAATCAGTTCATCCATTGACTTCTACTTTCCGTTTACACTACTAATTAGTTTTGACTCCATTCATTTAGGTCTAAAATGCCAAAATCTTTTGACTTTCTTTCCCGCCTTTTGTTTAGAGGCGACATTACAATTATCGTTTAGAAATACCAGAAACGTTATTTTTCTTGATTAATGTTTTGTATATTTATTTTGCTCAATTTATGTACTCTACTCAGATTAGACTAATAACAAACAATTAGTACATTAGAGGTACCCAGTTTAAAAGTAGCCAGTAAAAGTTAAAAGTGACCGGTTACAGTCTGTCAAGAAAGTCATGAAAAAAAAGGAGGGCGCCACCATCATTTACATGGTATCCCTATAAATTTCGACTGAAAGGTTTTGATACTTTTTTTACAAAATAGTAATTAATTACTGATTTATTATTATTGTCCCTTTTAATGCCATGTGGATTATCTGACACTCATCTATCTTATTTCCGACACTTAAGGTAGTGGTGAAAAACATTCCTCTTCCAACTGATTTCCATTCAAATGACATTCTAATAGTTATGTATTCTATAGTTTGTTTGTGATGTTTATTGCCTGATTTTTTATAATTAGAACATAATGCAATTATGTGTGTGTAATAAGAATATTTATTTTGGCCAACCCTTGTTTTCGCCCTTTCAGCTATTAACATTTATCTACCACAAAGTTCGATGGGTCGCCTCTCTGCGCTGCAGCGCTGCCGTCTCAACATGACCCTGGTAGAATATCGATATCAGCTTTATTGAGCTGATATCAATATTCTAACTGCACAAAAAAAAAAGCATTTATGAAATATTTTTTATTATTCAGAATCCAAATAATCACTGGCGAGGTATTCAACTCCCGAAATGTTGCCTGAAACTCCTGCATAATTAAATTCATCCTCTTCTGACTTCAGATTCACTCGAACTATCATCGCTAACCGAGATGACAACTGTCTATATCATTATTGAGAGTTAATCCACGGGCAAAATATTCATCTTCGATTTTGATGACATGATCAACACAGTTTTTCCATTCTTGTGGAGTTACTGAGTTAAATGCTTCTTCAGTCAACTTCGCAACATTTTAACCACAAACATTTTTTTGTGAAATTTGCCTTTTTACTATTGCCCACACTAACTCTAAATGGGGGTTTAAATCACAATGGTAAGGAGGCATATACCTTGTTTGTTGTAATAGAGTGATATGGTGCATTAATAATTTATTCGTCAACTATGCGTCGAATTGTGCTTTCAGAAACACCTGAAATCAATAAAGACATGTTAAATAACAAATACCTTAAACATCTCTTAAAAGTAACACAAAAGCATCAACACCGTTAAGTGGTAGTATAATAAATCGTAAATAAAATCATAACCTCAACGAAATATAAACAATGATTAAAAAAGACAAATTTTACTTAAAACAGAAGATTGACAAGAGATTATAATTTCCTTTACTGTGTTCAACATTTAAATATATTTAAGTACCGGTTAACTTTGCTGTTCGACCGTAAACATCGTCTTTACTCGTCCCAGCTTGAAATTCGGCCATACACTCTTGAAACACTTAAAATATAATTTGTCTCGCACCGCTTTTATAAACATTTCGATTCATTTTATCTCGAAACGGTCACACGCTTAAAAAAACTCGAAATACCACTAAAAATCATAGAAAATCAACCACAAAGCCACGAAGTGACAGTTGGGGTACTCAGTTTGACAATTGTTCAGTGTTGCCAGTATTAGCTAAAATAGTAGTTCCCAAAACATTCTTTTCATGACTTTCTTGACAGACTTATATCTTGGTATGGTCATGTGAAGAGGGGGGGGGGGGAAAGTAGAACGCAAGTAAGTGCTAAAAGAGTTATATGGATGTGTATGGAGAGGGAGGGAGAGGGAGGCCAAAAGAAAGAGGATTGTGATGTGATGGATTGTGTGAGGAACTGAGGAGTGATATGAAAGAAAAGGGAGTTAGTGATAGCGTGACGGCTGACAGGACACAATGGAAGGCCCCAAGTTGCGCCGACCCCAAGTAACATGGGATAAGGGCAGGAAGATGATGATGTTGTGTCCGACAGGGTCCACAATTTTTCCATGTTTTTTATATATTTCTACCTACATTATAGGTTACTATTTCAGAACGATTTCAGATTTGATTTGAGTTACATTTCTGAACGAACGATCTGTCAAATTGACTATTTTTGAGGCTTTGAGGTTACTTTGTGATACTGTGAAATAAAAATATTAAATTACATAAAACTGAGAGATGTCGTTGCCTCCAGCGAGTGGTACCGGCAGATATTTTGCTAGAGCAGCCAAATCTATTCGTTTAATACGTCAGGGATGCACAAACAGACCATTCTTTCACGTTTCTGTTACTCATGTAAGTCGCCCTAATTTCTTAATTATGACAACAAATAACTCAAATAATGTACAAGTACTCACTTGGAAATCTTCATTAACTGCAATTTCAATGACTTAATGAGAAATCTTACAGTTTGTTTTTTTTTACAGCGTAAGAGACTAAACAGCCAGTCAGTAATCGAACAGCTAGGTTCCTATGACCCAATGCCAAACACAAACAACGAGAAGCTAGTGGCCCTGAATTTGGAAAGAATAAAGTTCTGGATGGGCCAAGGAGCTCATGTTACTGGTCCTGTTGCTGAACTGCTTGGTGAGTTTTATGATATTCTTTTGCTTATAAGTTTGTATTAAACCAATTCAACCTCAAAAATTTAAGCCACATAGCCCCAATCAACACGCTTGGCTAACAGACATGCAGTAACTAACCATGGCATGAAAGCTGCACTGGGTAGCTACCCATCCTTGTGATTGGTTAACTTTTTGAACATCAAAGCATACACCTCTCACCAAGCCACTTTCATCGTGTTTTCTGTCACATTCACTGCCGGTCAAACCTTTGAGACTGGTAAAAAAATGTAGGAAAAATAAAATGAGACAAAGACATTTATTCACAAATATGGGTAAGTATTATGTGGATGTTTTTCAATCATGTAACAGTGGTGTATTACAGTTTTAGCATCACCATATTTTACCTTTCAACAATGTATTAATATAAACAAAAAGGAAGAGCTATACATATAGCAGAGATCAAGTTATCAAAGAAATATTACCTAATATGACTCAGAATCAAGTTAGAACAAGCTTAATGAATAGAAATAGTCTTAAAATATATCATGTATTTTATTCAACAAATATTCTGAGACACTAATAAGCTTTTTGTAACAGAAAACTTTTTAATCCTTTTTTAAATATATTAGGGGTGGGTGCCTCTTAAATATTTTGGGAGATGGTTATATATACAGGGAGCCATAAAGAACACGACATTATTTTATGGACAGCAAATTTACCAGTGTCATTTTCAAAAGAATTAATGTTATCATTATCATAAATCAGCTGAAAGACTTCCACTGCTGGACATAGGCCTCCCCCAAGTTTCGCCACAAATACCGGTCCTGTGCGTCTCGCATCCGTCGGATACCCGCAACCCTCACCAGGTCATCGGTCCACCTTGTTGGGAGGCCTACCAACGCGTCTTCCGGTATGCGGTTGCTACTCCAGAACTCTTCGGCCACATCGGCCATCTGTTCTGCGAGCAATGTTTTAACACTTTAGTTTGGTGATTCTATGGGCTATGTCGATAACCTTGGTTCTCTTGCGGATATCATCATTACTGATTCAATCACGCAAGGAAACTCTCCATTGCCCTTTGGGTGACTTTAAGCCTTCTGATGAGGCCCATTGTGAGCTGTCTTACGGCCGCAATGAGGGGTTTGGCTTGGCGGTCAGACTTTTCAAACGCGGTTTTATTAGTAGATTAGTGATATTATTAGGGACATACAAACAAAATTTTCTTGATCGTAGTTGCTTTTAATCACATATGTACTCAAAAATACCTGGTGTAAATTTCGTATCACAGATAATCAAAGTATTTACAATAATTAAAGTACATACCAAAAGCTAGTCATAACTTATTAGTCATAGACAATCAAATTACATTGGTATTTAGCTGCCCCCACATAGATTGCCCCGTGTTGCGATAGCTTAACCTTTTGATTGGGTAGTGGTCTCACACTTTTGGCCAGCAGTGTACCTACCAATTTGTGACGTTAGCATACAGAGTAAGATTTAGAACTCTAATGTCACATATGTGTGACATTAGAGTTCAAGGGGTTAATCTCTCCCACTACTAAAAGGAGGTATCTTTTTCTTGCAAATTTATGCCAGTTCTGTCCTCAAGTATAGGTACTCTCTTTTATTAGGCTCAATTTACACCGCCGCGGAACGGAAGCATCAATCTGAAACTTAACATAGCAAATTCACCCATATCTCCACACCGTCATGCACATATTTCTTCCGCTTAGACGCGCAAATTCCGTCGAATTCGCGGCTTATTTTTAACTCAAAAGAAAAATGTGCATTACGTTGCGGAGATAAGGGTGAATTTGCTAAGTTTCAGATTGACGCTTATGTTCTGCGGCGGTGTAAATTCAGCCATAGGGTAGGATATTTTTTTTCTTTGTGTACAAAAATAAATAAATACTTATTTTTATCAAATTCTAATTCCTTCATTTCTCCTTCAATTTCAGGTTTATCAGGCTTCTTTCCCATCCACCCACGGTCTTACATGATGGCTTGGAGAAACAGAAGAACAGAGAAAGAGAACCTAGCCAAGTTAGAAGCTGAACAGGCCCAGACAAAACCAGCTGCCTCATAATAGTCCTTAGTTGTTTGTTTTAATTACTGTGTAGTTTGTAGGAAAATAAATGTTATTGTAATACTTACATTTTGTGTATATTCTCTTGCTGTAAACCAGAAAGTTTTTATGTAGGTACTTACCTCAAGAATTTTGTGTTTTACAAGATTTATAGAACCATGTACCTAACAGAATAAACGCAATACATACCTGAAAAGGGGTCATTGTACTCATCATTATGGTGAACTTTTAGACTGACATTGAAATCGAGGAAAATAAGAAAACGACTGCCCCATACATTAATATGCGTGTAGCTCAACGAAACGTACTGAACAGCTGCTTCTTTTTCGTGATTTTCAAAGTTGTCCATAATTATGAGTAGGTACTTGTCTACAATGAACCCAAATGATCGCCAAACTGAAGTGGCAGTGGGCAGGGCACATTGCTCGCAGATCAGATGGTCGATGGAGCCGAAAAGTTCTGGAGTGGCGAGCGTGTACCGGAAGACGGCAGCGTTGGAAGACGAAGGGTCGCTGGATGCCGATGGATGCGAGACGCACAGGACCGGTTGTTGTGGCGACACTTGGGGGAGGCCTATGTCCAGCAGTGGACGTCTTTCGGCTGATATGATGATAATGATGACAACAAACCCTTTTCAGATATTGAGTTTATTCAGTTACGTTGTACGTTAATGAGGCGTTGTGCTAATAAAAAGCGATCATAGCATGAATACGCTAATGTAGGACCACTGCTGAGTCACAGGCCCTCCTTTCTGTGAGAAGTGGGCTGTATGACGACTCACCACCACTCAGGCCCTGTATGGATTGCTAGACGTCACAAGTCTTCGAATGTTTGGATGAGGGATAAGGGCGGTTTCCTCAAGTGTCCTGACGATATTAATGCACTAAGTATTGGCGCCTGGCTGTGTTTGAACTGAGCTATAGCTTGCAAGTCAGCGGCGACTGGACCACCAACGCTCCATATACCTACATAGCCCCAACTAAACCGCTAATTGCCATATCTTCGACCGATTTTAATGAAATTTTCTGTTTTTAAGTAATGGTTTAAATTCATAGGTTGTGCTGCAATGGGGTTCTAAACATTTATTTATGAAGTCTTTTCTGTACCGCTAAAGGCCCTAGAAAAATAATAATAATAGGTCTGCAATGGAATTTGAGCTTTGTAGTGTATAGCGCAGAGTTCGTTGTTCTAAAATTTAATGATCTTGAATTCTGAATTCAAAATGTAAAGGATTGTCGACCACCAATGATTCCAGGGTTGGAAGAAAGGCCTCATTGTATAAGAAGAAAAAGAAAGAAGGCCCTTTTTTTTTTTTTTTTTTTTTTTTTTATAGGATGGGAAATCATCAAATGACCCCTCCCGCTCTGGGTGGAGCGGCAGGGAGTGTCAGACTTTTACTGACTAAAACCCACCCTTAGTCCTCCTAGTGCCTTTCTTCCCAGGGCCGCGGTAACTCTTTCGAACAATTCCGCAACCCTGGCAGGCTCTGGCCCTGGCGGGCCCCGTCTCCGTTGCTGACTGCTCTTTCCGGCGCGTTCGGAGTGAAACGCGCCGACTCTAGCCTGACCTGATCGGACAGCGAGCTACCCATTGCTCGCTGTCCGCAGGCGTCAGCCACTGCGCCTTGCTCAGGAGCGTCAGTTCCTGAGAGGCGCAGCGACTAACGTTCGTCTGGAGGAGGCGAAATGGGGCCATTACTGGCACTCCATTTCGGCCCCCTCCCGAGCAGTGGCAGCGGCGGCGACGGTGGCGGCGGCTGCGGCGGAAGCGACGGCGGCGGCGGCGGCGGTGGAGGAGGAGGGTTTTCTCCTCGACCCGGCCCTGGCGGGTGGACCGCAGGCTTTGCCCCCAGCCCAGTGATCGGCCGGCTTGCCAGCTGCCGCACATGCGAAGCAGTGCGGCGCGGCGTCGCACGAGCCGGCCCTGTGACCGGGCTGACCACAGCGGAAGCAGTGGTCACTGCGGTCCACCTCCGAGGTGCAGCGTGCTCCCACGTGGTTGCCAACTTGGCAACGGAAGCACCTCAGAGGTCTGGGCTCCAGCAGTTTTACCTGCGCGGAGACCCAGCCCACCAAAAGCCTTCGGCCCTCCGAGACTTTCTTGGCCGCCAGAAAGAAGGCCCTTGAGGCGGTTTAGAAACTCTGACACTAGGGTGTGTGTTAGACCTTACTGCCCACACGATGAAAAAAAAATTGTAAAAGAATATAAAAACACGCGATACAATGAATTCCTTTTTATTTACGTGAAAAATGACAAGTATAACAATTCCTTGAGTGAATACAATAATGATGGCAGCCAAACGTCAAAGGCACATAACATGGATTTTTACATCTCAAGCATAAATACCAAACACATAAAAAACATGATTACACTATGAAAACTTTGGGGTTTTATTTGCTGGTTCAACGCGCAGACAGCCACGTTTATAAGGCTAGCTATTATATTCTTAAAATTGTACAAAAATACACCTAAATAATTACTTCATACTTGGTTTTGGAAGAGGTACATTTAATTTTCTTAATGGCAACACGATTCGGTATTTTGAAACTGGCAACATTAAAAACATATTCAACCTTAAAAAGACAAACTTAAACATGACAACAATCCTTGAGCAAATCTAAAACTGCATACAAAAAACATTAAGAAATTCATTGTTCCACAAAAGAGATCTTAACATAGGGAAACTAAGAAGGCTATGCGGGCTTTACTTACGCTTCTAAGGATTCGAATCCCTTCAAGAACATACAAGCCAAGAAAAGATAGATTCAACTAATAATTTTATAACTAGAAGTATAAAAATGTGTCACGATTATACACAACAGTAACTTAGCTAATAATACAAGGTCTTTACAAAATAACATTTAAACCGACATGCCCTTTACCGGGTCAGTATGAAATTTACAAACAGTCAAAGTCAAGTCATAATAATTTTGTCTGCAATAGCTAAAAAGATTGCTCGCCAGTTTTAGTTCCGCACACAATGCATTAACGGGCAAGAGAAAGCCTGCACTCATTCTAAGGCTAAAAATTACAATTCATCGGTAATCAACACCCAATTAGTTGATATTCTCAAAAACTTATTCCAATACCAGAAATTGCAAGGAATGTTGATCATAAATGAGTAATTGACATGTCATTCAAACCAACAGAGTACAGTCAATATTTTTCTCTGTTGAAACAGTGGTTCCCAATATAAATATTTTAATCATTCGGCCTGTGATTGTGCTGCGAAGCTTGTGATAGAAGCGGGTGCAGAAATAAATTTGTACTTTCGCTCCTCACAAAATTTTATTTCAAATGTTATGTTTACTTGGTCTTCCCAATAATTGCGTCCGTTACCAAGCGGCCGGCTGTAACAGAGAACAAAGACAACGTTAAAAAAATAAACAACAAAATATTGATGTTGAGGCTGCTTACACCACAAATCGGACGGTAGGTACAAATCTAGGGCTAAGCATAGTTAAAAATTAAGCAGCGTTGTCACGCTCAAACTCTCAGTCTGATTTGACAAAAAAGTTTCGATAACTACTTTGATCGTGTAATCGAGCAATCAAAGCGCACTTTGAAGCCAGTGGTCAGTCAAAGTGGACTTGGATTGTGTTCTATTTTTCAAGCCAACTTGGATGTCAAAAAACGAAAAAAAAAAAATGGTTAAAACGACATTAAAAATGTAGAAACGATGGCATCTCGCAATGTGAACAAATTGATTCAAGTAAACTATTTAGGTGTCACCAAAAGAACTTTGATCAAAGCTGTTTTGTCAAAGCAGACTTCAGGCGTCTCAACTCGGCCTAAGTCCGTCTGTGACCATCTAACGATTAACAGAAATGGCACGATGTTTCAAGGCTAAATGTATTAATTTCGTAATTTGTGGTGTAAGGAAATTGATGCATTAGATACTCAATTAGGTATTAATTATTGACTAATTACAAGATGTATTTTAGTTACACTTCTTTAATATACGTTTCTATGCTATTTGTCCTAATCAAAAATGAATTAACTAAGTATATGAGAGTACTGTTATAGGTCTATACTATAAAATGCATGTTATGTTTCTCAATTGGGTTAATAAGTTGCAGGAATAAGCGTGGTTTGCTGTTATGAGCGGCTTGGAGGTATTTTATCGGTAAGGGAATTAATTTTGTTATGCAGTTATCCAAAACAGTTCGCGTTTTTATCTGGCAAAAAATATAGCTATTCATATCCTAACATTTTTCGACGTTAAAGCTTGTTTGTTTGCGAATAGCTACAACATAGATTCATAATTCCAGTTAATTGGACACCAACATATCTGGTAATATAAAGTCATACTTTTTTATAAATTCGACCACAAAAACAGCACATACCTTACAATAGAAGCTCAATATTCCAAAATTCAAAGCCCCCCCCCCCCTTCCACCAAAAGCAGAAGTTTTAAAGTTTCGATTAAAAATTGCCACATGTACTGAACTAGAATATTTCCTGCCAGATATTATATTATCCATGAACTTACAAAAATGCGTTTTTTTTTTTCAAAGTTCCACTTACCAAACTTGAATTTTGATTGCTATTTCAGCTCTACTGTTGCTTACCTATAAATCAGTGACTAGAGTTAGGAAAGGAGAAACAAAACAACTAAACAGTGGACCTATTACTACATAGTGTTTATGATGTGTGCAAAATTGGTCATTATTCGAAGTAAGAGTAATGAGTGCTGTTCACTGCACCCTTTTTGGAAGCTAAGTTAATATAATCCAATGGACATCAACTCACAATAAAAGTTTTGCTATCTCTTACTATTCTGCAAAACCAGAAAGAGATTGCAATAACATTTTTAGCTAACACGTGTTACGTACTCTTTATGTTCATGTAAGTATGTCTTTCTAGTTTTACTGTACAATAAATGACAGCAATGTTTCAGTTCATTGGGTGTGCAGCAATAGCGTGTAGCGGGAAATTCGTTATTTTTTTTGTATGTAACTTGTGCAATGTGCCTATTTTTCTGCAGAAAAAATTCAAAAATAATCATGAAAAATAAAAAATACTGAATACAACAATTCTAATATTTTCTGCTACAAAATACGCGATGAAACGCAAACACGTAAAAATAAAAAAATACAAAAAGCAAAATTAAATCTTGCCTTAAACGTTCTTAGTGTTTGCTCATTTTTCTCAATGATGAATCTATCTTGTTAGTTGCACCCTGAACCATTTGCGCCACATTGGCTGAGTATATAAGACACAATTTTAAGTTTAAAAACAAGAGAATTTTCTGGCTAGCCTTACCTTGTTATATCAGATCTAGGCATAGGAACTTATCCTCTAACTTTATTCATTCATTTATGTATGACACATACGAGTCATTACTAGGGATTGCAATCGAATATTCGAATTATTCGAATATCCGTTTGAAATTCATATTCGAATAGTAAATTATAAAATATTCGAATATTACCACAACAATTAAGGTTACATTATTTTGTTTATTACAAACGCGACGTCTAACGCGTGGTCCTCAAATCTCGGAATTTCGGAATAGATCGGCACTGCTCGGATTGACGGCCATTCGACCAATCAACGACCTCCATTCCTCAGCTGACTGCAACTCGTTCGCCGGGCGCTTGCCGCCATTTCGAGTTTACTTCACAATCACAAGATCACAAGACAGACAACAGTCGCGTAAAGAGAGCGCCTAGAGACTACTGACAAAGGCTTGCATTGACTAGACAGGTCCACTCAAATCCGGCACTTTCCTCAAAAGGCCACCTCAGACATTAACCTATATGGTTCTCATATGATTTGAGAGACTTTGACCTCTGAGTTTGTTTCGATGTCTTCTCAGTGTAGTCAGCTAAGAAACACCGGTCCATCTAGCTTAAAATGACCAACAAACATTGACGTGTGTTATGTTTAACTTACTTAAAAAAAAACATTTATCATCATTGAGAGCGGTGCATTTTGTTATTTTGTTTGAGATTTTAATTGTGTTTCCTGCCAAATGGGTTTCTTGTAATGTATTAAGAATTTAGTATTTTTTATTTCATGAACATTATGATAGATACTTGTATTATTTAGCTTCAACAACTTTCAATGGAAGGTATAATATGTTTATGGTGGATAGAACTAGTTGCATTGTTTTGGCTAATAACATAAAACTGAGTTTTGGTTGACCAATTAATTTTTTTTTTTTTATAATTTTTGTTTGATTTTATTTGTAAAATTTTGATTTTCTGGTTTTGGTCGAAGTTCATATTACTTCTCAATTAATTAAGATTTTTTTTTAAAGTTGGTGTTTAAATATTGATTCTGATTGGGATGTTACGCCTACTTACATGAAAATATGTTAGTAGTTTGTAAGGCGATAAAATGTGACAAATTACTATTATTATATACAAATACTTTTTCTGAAATATTCGAATATTATTCGAATAGGGCTGAAAAAACATTCGAATATTCGAATACCAAAAATTATCGAATATTTGCAATCCCTATTCATTGTGACGGAGTAGATCTTGGGGTAGATGGGGGTAGCTACCACCTTTTTTAAATAAATCAAATCATAGTTGCGATTTTTTTAAAGAAAAGTTTAAACTATTTCTTTAAGAAAAGTTTGAACTGTCAGGGGTCAAAAGTTTTGGACAAAATATCTTCGGGCAGTGATACCTACTGTCCTGCCTGAAGCTATTTTGTCTCAAATTTCTATGTAGATACGATATAGTTTTCTATACTTTATATTCGATGGTAGACCTGACTGTCCGAATAACACAATGTTATTTTCATTAATGATGCGATTTCCTCATTTATTTCATTCATGCAGAATGCCACACAGGATTTGTGCACTGTTTTTTTGTAAAAAACTAACTTTTTAGAAACAAAACTGTTTGAACTTTTCTATAAGTACTTGGATAAAATATTTGTTTCACAAGACAGACTAGTATACAGAATTTTTTGAATGAAACATGGGAATATATAAGTTTGTCGAGGTTTAAGTTAGCGTATTTTTCATTAAATATGTTCGTCTATAGCCGACTCGATCGCAGACTAAGTAGTCTGATCTAAGCTAGAACAAACTCAGCTTAGTTGTTGCATCTGCAACCCGTTTAAACGTAACGTCAAGCGCCCACTATGAAATTTAATCGTTGCGATTTTTGAAATGCACAATGAAATCGCAGTTTTATTTCAAGAAATAAAATATGAAATATATAAATATGAATATTCGATATGTAATGTTTTCTTCATATAAGTATTTAATTGTTTTTCATTTTGCAATTTAAAATGAGCAACGGTTAGGTTTGTTTGTTCAGTGAGTGCTTAGGGATTCGGCGTACAATGCCACATTCGCAAAATGACATTGGCAATTCGCAATGTCATTTTCTCAAAATGCCTTTCGCAAAATGGCAAAATGCCATTTTCGCATAGTGACAAATTCTCGAAATGTCACTTCGGACACAGTACTTGTTATTTCTTTTTAGATTTAAGTAGACGTTACGTTTTTACGAATAACGCTACATAGCTTAAACTTTAAGAACTACTTATTACAAGCCAATCATAGAATCAATGCAGTTTTTTTTCAATTTTTCTTAAAGATGGGAAATCTTTATGATTCACAGCGGCATTGATTATTTCAGTTTACATTTTTAATTAATTTTATGTTTAAATAAATGGAAATGAATTAATAATTATATTAGATTTAGTACTGAAATATTATATTCGTATTATTTTTTATTCATAAATCATATGACTGAGGCTTACAAAAATCGCAAAGGTTTGCAAAAAGTCACTAAGTGACTTTAACATTTTTTTTTATTGACATTAAAGTAAATCCCACATTATGTAAGTATTAAGACTTTTTGAGAATGTGTAATTTTGATAGTGAGGCATTTTGAGAAAATACAATTTTTGGAAGTGTCATTTTGCCAGTATATAATAGTAGTAATATTGAGTAGACATTTTGCGAATGTGGCATTGTGCGCCGAATACCTGCTTAGTTACAGTATTTTTAATTAACTACAAAGCTAGGGGAAGGTTCAAAAATGTAAGAGGACTCTTTTACCTGACTATAAGGAAGTCAGAAAAGACAGTCTTTTTATTTATCAATAATCTTAAGACCATATATTTATTACTTTATTTATTAATAAACTTAGGACAGTACTTTTATTTATAAATTATCTTGGACAGTTTTTTTATTTTAGTCTTAGAGCAGTCTTTTTATTTATTACTAGCTGATACGACAGAAGCCATTTTGACAAAATCTATTTGATAAAGTCAAATGTACGTTTTTCTGTGCCACTTTTCCAATTTTTCTCTTCATAAGAACCTTACTCCGACTTCGCGAACACATGAAAAAAAAAATTATGAATTGGTCCAGCCGTTCTCGAGTTTTGCGCTTACATTGACATTTGGTCATTCATTTTCATTTTTATAGATAGTTTTTTGTTCATTAATAATCTTAAGACAGTCTTTATTTTATAATAATTTTAAGACCGTATTTTTAATTTTGTTATAAACTTACAAATGATTGAAAACGCAGCAGACACCATGGTGTGGAATGGCAATATTCTGGTCTAAAAAGGAAGTGTGTGAAGAACAAAATAAGTGTAACCCAGTTCAAACAACAAAAAAACCCATATTACGTCACAAAAGAACAACACACAACATAGCATTTATATACATGATACGTGTATCCTCCGCCATGCAAAGCTTGCTTAGCGATAATATGCTCTGTGTACCTGTATTAAAGATCCTTCAATACTTTGTTAACTGCGTTAACGGTTTTATCAATTTGTTTGTCGGCTGACTTTAAAATTTTCCCCAGACCTAAAATTTGGGAAATTTGTTTAAATTTTAAATCAAGTTCCACTGTCATTTTTCAAGATTTTGTCCTTAAAGTAATGTACTTATAAAAAAAAACCAAAATATATTCCCTAACATATTACGACAAGCTACTTGTATACCTATACACGTATATAAGAACTCTTACTATCTAAAACTAAAAGTAATCTAAAATACGGCGTCGAAAAATTCCTCCACATCGCTGGCCACTGGTAATGTGCCCAAAAAGCTGGCAGCATTGCCACGTTGTATGGCAAAGCTACTTTAGATTTTGCTGTACCAGTTGTTGAAAATAGCGTTTTCTGGTCTATTTATTAGGTAGGTAGATGATATCGCCGTTTTCTTTCGAGCCTTAGAATTTAAATTGAAATAAACTTTATATTTAAGCCATCTCTTTTTTAAATCAAACAATAATTTATTTCTAATTTGCTTCTTTGTCTGTAATATCTCCATATTTATAACCAAAGAAAAATAATTATATTTATTTATTCCCCCAAATTTCAATGATATTTTACTGACCTCTCCCCACTTTTTAAGCTCACATAGTTAATGGATGCTTTTAACAATGGCGTCTCGATTAGCAGTCGGCGGCGCGGCGATTCTGTGCTCTTTATCAGAAACCCTTACACAAATGCCATATCTTCACTTTATTTGCTAATTAAAACATTCTAACTCTAGCCACTAAATACGTCAATTACCAAATTGTTTACCCAGTGATTTACTACAAATTAGAACGATCAGAATATTTCAGATAACGCTCGCGTAAAACTCAAGGCCTTCTAGAAATAAACGAACTTTAGTGCTTATTAAGAATTCATACGTGAATTTTCCTCAGGTAAAATAATTTGTACACTTTAGAAGGCTCTCGTTAGGCAGCAGAATCAAGGGTATAATTCTGAAAACAGTACTTCTAAACTCATGGCTTCTGACCGCTTTCCCTTTTCCCGATACTACCCGGATATTTAAATTATGTTTTTTTTTTAAGAAATATAAGGTAATCATAACAATTAAACATGAATATTAAAGGTTAAATTGTATATTTATAGTAAAATAGTAGCCCAACTACTTATATATAGCATAGGGTATCTACTACTTATTTAAAATATTTAAAAAGTAATACAATTAGTACAAAAAAAAAAATAAACGACTTTGATATGTAAAATTGCATGTTTGATAGTTTCAGTAAGGTAATCTGTAAAAATACTGATCCGAATACGAAAATTCTTTGTAAAAAAAACGTTTTTCGATGGATTTGAAAACGTTTATTCGGCATTCGATTTTCTTTTTTTACTTTCTTGTCCGTTAAGTGACAAATGTTTCCTTTTTATTTTGTTTTTACATTTTTTTTTTACTTTTTATTCGGTAAGTAGATACCTATTACAATTTTTTTTGTTATTTTTATATTCGGTAAAAAAAAAATTATTACTTTTTAATTCGGTATTACAATTTTTATTTTGTTACTAATTTCCTTAAATGATTGTGTAAGAATTTTAAGTAGCATTTTCCAAACTATTTTCAGGTTAACCGGATACAGCATAACACCACTATTTCACATAAAGCGACTGACTATTTGACTTGCAGGTAGGGTTTGCTAAATCTCGACATTTTAAAAGTCCTGGGACAACCTATACGTCAGTCCAACAAGTCCCGGGACTTTCGATACTACTCAGAACAATATAAAAATCGAAAAAATGCTTCGCTAAATTCGTAATTTTAGTTTAAAAATCAACACTTACTTTCACTATAAAATAAAATCGTAACATAACATTGACAAGAGTAAGAAATTCGTTTGAAATTACAAATTTACATTTTTTCGCCAGAAATCTTATTATTAGAAGACACACTTATTTAAAGTACTTACTAAGTATTATTAATAATCCATGTCAATAAACTAGTCGTACCTCACAATACTAATAATTCTCATAATCACAGAATTCATTCGTTTGGTAATAAAATCTTATATGTAATGATAAATCAGTCTTTGAATCAGTATATGCTCATAATAAACATAATCAATACAGTGTAAACGCAAAACGATGAAATTACTAAGGTCTGTTTGGTTTACAATTTTATAAATAGGAGGGCATTGAAACCTCTGTCAATAACGAAACAATAAGTCATCATTTAGGCCTTATTCACCCCAATAAAGTTTGATTTCGTTATATTCGAACACCGTAAAATGGTCGACGACAGATAAATTTGCAATAACGGTCATTGTGCTTTCCTTAATAAAAAATTATAATTCTATTTAGTCCGTCCGTAAGATTTTTCTAAAAATATTGGACGCGTAATTTTTGCCACTTCAAATGGATAAAAAATTATAAAGATAAAGTGCATCAAAGAGGAGGTTGGTGATGTCACGTTTTAGTAAAAGTGTACCATCGCGTGACATCACGCGAGTTTACTACGCACTGTTCATCTTAATTTTTTGTTTATGTGAAATATGAAAAAATAGGTCTCCAATATTTTTTTTAATCTCTCTGACGGACTAATTAAATTAGATTCTTTCAGTAAAATACCCTATTTTATTCTAAGAAATGGTTTAATTAATTCCTCTGTCGTAATTGCCAAGCACTGTCGCTTATTTCGTAGTTGAGTTTACACTGTATTACATTCCCTAAAATAGCCGTGATGTCAGCGGGAACCAGCTTATATCATCAGAATTGATGACTACCTAACTTTGAGAAAGCATGTCTTGAGTTTCCACTCAAAAGTCCCGGATCTCGAGAATTTCAAATTTAGAAATTCCCGGGACTTCCGAATCACGGAATTTCTCAGGCACCAAACCCTACTTGCGCAAACGGGTAACACTAACCCTTTAGTACAGTGATTGTCAAACTTGATGACAGCTGTGAAAAGCGCCCTCTACTTAGTACCCCACTCGCCACCACTGTTGTCGTTTGTTTGACTGTAGGACAGTGTGCAATGGACTTCAAAGTCTCAGGCATTAGGCTTAGAATTGTTGGGTCACAGCAAAAGCTTATCATCTTTAGCAAAGCTATCATTGTTTCTTGTGATAATTTGATCGTAGTAAATACCTGTGTGGGCCATTTCATCGAGGCGGTCATGGTGCTTCTGGTAAAATGGGCGAATGAGACGGTTGTAGATGATCAACGAGCCGTTGTAGTCGTATGGCAAGAAGCACCATATTATGAAGATGCACTGAAAAAGAGAAATTATGTATTAGAACTAGATATGATGTTCACAAACTCAATCTACTAAAACAGGTTACAGGTTTATACCCATCGTGATAGTGCGTATCGCGTTAGCGTTAAACCTGTAATTATAGTTGTTAGGAAGATAAAGATAAATACATGTGAAAAAAACTTAAATTCACTGACAGTCTAGCTTAAAAGCGGATCTAAAGCATGACATTTTACACAAGAGTGCCATTTTTTATGTTATTTTTCTGGTGTTGTTGTTTATTTCCCTAAATTAAAGTATTTTATAATAACGAATAGTTTTACTTCCTATAAAGTAATGTTTTGCAATAAACCTCGAGAATAGAATTTTGACAATCGGTCTAATGGGAAATCCCATCTGTATGACGTTATTTGTAAACAGTGATCGGATAATCGGGCGCTAATATACCTAAATTCACTTTTATTCCCACGAAAGTATAATACGGACATGCTTTTCAGAAACCCGGATCCCTAAATCGTTCGAAATTCCTGAGATTGCTAAAAATATAGTTAGAACTAACCACATTGTGCACATTCTAATTTTTTATAGGTATTCCATTTGTTTTGAATAACACAAATATACTAATACTAAATCAAAGTAATCACTGCTATAATTTCATTAAGTTAGTTATAGTATTTTTTGCAACATTGTTCAATCCCGGGAACCCGGGATTACAGAAAGGAATGTCCATATTGTAGCGGCATCAACGGAAAAAGAACGGGAAAAAGTTTAGGTGCTTAAAAAACAATGATAATAAACCTGATAAACTGTACATACGAGCAGGTTTATTACTATTGTTCACGGAGACGCCTTAGTATTACGTACTGCCCACCCATGCACGAAGTGACCTCGGACAGGTGTTGCTTAACCTTGAACCCACTCGTGCGGTTTTTAATATTTAGCCACGAACACCACTAATGTTAGTCAGATTTTTTTTATTCTAAGCAGTGTGGCTAACAGGGCTTTTTTATGGACGGGAAATCACCAAGTGACTCCTTCCGCTCTGGGTGGAACGGGACGGAGTGTCAGACTCTTACTGGCTAAAACCATCCGTGTTACTCCTAGTGCCCTTTGCGTTCCAGGGCCGCGGTGACTCTTTCCAACAAAATCCACAACCCTCTGACAATCAATATGACACCATGACAGATGAAAATCAAGTTTCAGTTTTGCTCCACATACCATAATACTAAGCTAATAGGTCTTCGACAGGTGTTAATACAAACGTTGATAGCGATAATGTGATACTAAGTACATGCACTTTACGACCGTGAACTAGAATGACTGCAAACAATGAGAGGTGTACAGTCGTCTTCATTGTACGTTTTTCTTAATTAAAATACTCTTACTTTGTGTCCACGCTAGGCGTGAAGAGATATGTAGATGGAGTAAACTGAGGCTGGGGTAGACGGATTGTAGTATCCCTATTAATTTTAAAGAGCAAAATGTGGAACTTCACAGGAAACTAAATACGAGGTAAATTGTTTGAACAGGACAGGACAGTTTTGATTCGGTTTCCTGTTACAATCTTGTTAGCATATTTATTGACAGTCAGAAATGTAGTCAAAGTTCATTTTTATTTGATCACAGGGCAAAGGGGCTATCAGACAATAATCTCCTGTCTGGTAAACTCCTAATAAACTTTGTACACAAAACCTCAATGTTCGTTCGTATGTTCCAAATTTCACACATTATTTGATGCCCATAAGGCCGCTATCTCACTGGCGTTTTACGAGCGTCGGCGTCTCTCGAACGTCTGCGCAGTGTCAACGTTGCGCAGACGCGACGTTGACGTCGCGTCGTCGCGTGACAAGCATTAACGTCCGCTGAATGCGACGTTAACGTCGCGCACATGATACTATTTACAGCCCGCCCGTACCCACACGGACAGAGCAGGACAGCGTGACTGTACCTGTTGCCAACAAACGCGACGTTAAACTTGCGCAGACGCGACGTTGACGTCGCGTTCAGCGGACGTTAATGTTTGTCACGCGACGACGCGACGTATGCAACGTTGACGCTGCGCAGACGTTCGAGAGACGCCGACGCTCGTAAAACGACAGTGGGATAGCGGCCTAATTTACCCGAAACCTCATTCAAACCGAACACAACAAAGGTATTTTGGACCAGAAATAGGTGTCTAATATCAGTCTACAAAACTTTAGTAGATCATTCAACTATTACATGTATATGTCGTAGGATAATTTGACAGGTTAGGTTAGAAGGGGATGGCGGGGTCAAGTGAGCGAGCGTAGCGAGCGAACAGACCCCGCCATCACCTTCGTGGTTATTTTTTTTTTCACAAAAATCCAGACTTTGTCCAGTAAGATTTGATAATTTTTCGCCTATGTCTAATTATCCGCGTTTTCGCAAAACCCCTAGGATTTCCGCGAAGATTCGAAGTATCAAATTATTCTACGACATATACAACTCTGGCAAAATGTTTCAGTTTACTTGGCATTGCACCTACGGACATTAGTTCAAATGTGTTGTTAATTGAATTGTAGTTTAAGCTTACAGATATGAGCTGAAATGGACATAATGTAGGTGTGCTGAGAATTAGTGTAAGGCAAGTTTCTTTTATTTTACTGTGTAGTTTTCTGTTCATTGAATCAAAAAAAGAAAAAAAAGGAGAAAAATGTAATTTATTCAAACTAGGCTGAAAATCAGCACTTTTTGTTTGTCAAAATTGAAATGAAGGCAGTTCCCCAAATCGCCCAGCTTGTCACCACGTCACCACTTTCTAGTGTTTTAGCTGGGAAGAAGAAGTGGTGCAACAAACTCCCCAGCAACACAACTGTCTGTGAAGTTTTTGGGATGCATGAAGGAGCCTCCTCGTGTAGCGCAATTTGTTCCATCTGAGACTAAACTGAACCGAGCGCTCGGCGCATCCTGGACAGTCTCACCTAACATCTTATAAGACTGGCCAATCCTTCCCTTGCGGTGGTAGGGCTAACACCCGCCTGGTTCGCGACCACCCTCCCACCGGAGTTCGGCGTCAAGCAGCCTTCTGTGTTTCGTCGACGCGAGGGAGTACCAGTGCCTCAAGGCATCTTCTGGGCACGCTCGCTACATCATGGACTTCATCTATCGCTTTCCATCAGGCGTGATCGAGGTCAAGAGTTAGCCCATTCATAAATAAAAAAAAAAGAACTTGAATTTATACAATTATACTTGTGATGACTTGTTAAATGATGAGGTCTGTATAATTATGATATAATTATATTTTAGATAAAAAATATGTGCTTCAGCAGTACTATGAATCCAAAGTGACAACTCCCAGACATAAATAAACTATAATCAAGTTGTAATAGAACTGTAAACTTTAATAATATTGTTGCATTTTATAATTTAGCAAAACATGCTTGTGCCTTATTTATGCCATGTTTACCGCATAACTATTAATTATTTAATTACTATTATTTTATCAATGAACCAATACAGAAAGATAAGTACGTGAAGTAAGTATTGTTCTTCAAACAGTTCTCATGCCAAAGTACTTATCTCAAAATTTATAGCTACACTTAAAAGTTCATTAATCTCTGGTAATGACTAATAATGACAATAAAATTGTTTATCAGAATATGATTCAATCAATTTTGTAGTTTTATCATCAATTTGAAAGTTGGTCATGTTGGGGCATTTTATTTATCTTTTTTTTAAAATTGCTGTCTAAAGATTAGGTTAATCAAAGAATCTTGGTAGAATTAGTGCCTAAACTTTTATGATATTGTTACTTGGCAAAATATTTCACAATTTTCATGAAAAATTGTATATAATTTTAGGATAATGCATGTAAGTGAATTCAAGAATACTAATCATAATTACACAAATATTTGTGAAGGCCACAATGCTATACAAAGCCATTTTTTTCTACAACACAATGTTTATCTACAACCAGTTTGATACCTTAGGATAATTTTAGCAGTTATTTTCCTGTCACAAGCAGCATGGGGATTTCCACTAGCAAAAATAACACATTCTATTAATAACTTTCATCCCTACATAAGCCTTATAAACGCCATAATACACATGCCTTTAACATGCACAAAAGTATGCAAGTACCTTGCATGCCATAGTTATTAAATATACCAATCAGAACTTGTAATGGCACAATGTCAGACAAGATACTTTCATACTTTTGTGCGACAGGGCTGTTCCTGACAGGGTTGCGGAATTGTTCGAAAGAGTTACCGCGGCTCGGTTACGCAAAGGGCATTTGAAGGGATACGGGTGGGTTTTAGTCTAGTAGGAGTCTGACACTGCCCCATGAGTCATCTGATGGTTTCCCATCCAAGAAAACGGGGTAAACTTTCCAAAATATGTACTTCTTCCTGAGTGCACTCCTGTTATATTTATAGGATTCTTTTAATAGTGTCTTAAGCACCTACCTACACAGGTATTGTTTCTAGATTGAAGATTATCACCAGCACCCATTAAAATCCATAGTGCCCGCTTAGCCCAAGTGAAATAAACAAATCTAAATTCTACAGTGAAGGGCATCCAACACAATGCACGTAAATGTGTTATAATATGCTAAACAATACACACCAGAAACAATAAGGTAATGTTTTGCAGATTCTAGAACCTACTTTGAATATAATAAGAATGGTAGGTACAGATCTATTTTATTATAAATGTGATAATAATAAATGCCATTTCCCAATTTTAGTAGGCTATTATTTTAGCGGAATGGTTTTATATTCTTAAATGTTTTTAATATATTTGAATTTGTAATCATGGAATAGAATAAAACTAAATCATATTTCCTACTATAAAAAATATTTAATCGATAGAAAGCTGCAATATCACCAGTGTTAGTGACTACTGTTATAGGCTACTTTTTATCCTACAAAAAGCATGCTCTTATGGTCCTGGCCATGGTAGCGAAGCAGTGGCAAGCTTAATAATACTTGACTTGCAATTTTAGTAGCTTTTGCTAGTAATAATAAATTTGAACTTTGTACTGTAGTCTCTGATTGACGAGTGATGATTCAGAAATTATCTACCTCATTGCTAGTTTTTATATTTTAACATTGCACTATCATGTTTGGTAAACATTAAAAGTGCATTATGACCGCAGGGAGTTTATAATATATGAGTTTATGGGTATTTGTTGGTTTTAATCTTCATAATGTACCTACATAATACAAATAGAAATAACTACCTAACTGTGATGGGAGTGAATGGCTAGCTCCTTCTCAATTATATTTGGGTTGGGTTTAACTCTTAACCAAGTCCAAGAATCCAGTTTTTTCCCATGGAGCAACTGACTTTCTGACTTCCACAAAGCAGTTATTGGGTAAAACAACACCCCTTGGGCAAGCCGTGGATGAATGGGAGGAAAAAATGTGTTGCTAGATTTAAAAGGCAAAGATACGGCCCCATCTGTATTGCAAAAAATCAAACTTTAGAGAAGTCATATATAGTTGAAATAATTTTCAATCATATATCCTCATAAGTTTTTAAAATCATTAAATTGCGGCCCAGTGACCTAAAATAATGACATGATATTTAAGCAAATATTATATACTAGCACTTCGCCCGCGACTTCGTCCGCGCGGATTTAGTAGGTACTCCACAAACTTCAACGCCCCCTATACCCCCTTATAAAGGTTAGTTTTGGAAAATTAAGCACAACGATTTTCATTAATTTACATTTATTACTTAGCCATTTCTACTTATTATATGGTCTCAGGTTCAGCGCAACTGTTCACCCCGTTCACCCCGTCAGGAGTTGATTATGAAAAAATTGTTAGGTACATCTGTTTCAATAATCCCATTTTTAGTTTGTTCATAGCATCCCGACGTAAACTAAAGCAAGCAATAATGTCCTCCCCTAAAAACTTAATCACCCCTGCTTCACCCCTTATTATGTAGGTATGTAGTTTATTTGCGATAAATCCAAACATTTGTTATTCTTATTGTTTTATCGAAATCATTTTCAACTTCATCGGACCAAGCATTGATATGATTCTTCCCAGTTCGCTCAAGCCGCGACATTTTTCTTACTCCGAGCATGTTTATTACCGTCGTAACTTTTGAACGAAAGGTCCGATTTGAATAATTTAAAGTGTAATTTACATGGAACTAATCAACCTTAATTATCAAACCATTTAAATGGATAAGGATTGATATCATGATATCCAAATCACCATTTTTTCAAATCACCAAGGATTTGCTTGAATAATTTGAACAAAAAGCGGTCATGGTGACTTAACCATAATAGTTAGACATATGGTATAGCGGACTTTTTTGTAGACATTGATGACTTCTATAAAACTGTAGTACATCACTTTGCTCTATTGTCAATAGATTCCGCAGCGTACGCGATATAAGGATTTTTTCTCACACCTTGGGTTACATTATCGAAGTTTTCATACGGATCCCTAACTTTTTTGAAAATATTCTATAGCCTATGTCCATCATCGATAATGTACAATTCTACTGGTGAAAGATTTTTTCAAATCGGTCCAGTAGTTTCGGAGCCTATTCATTTCAAACAAACAAACAAACAAACAAACAAACAAATCTTTCCTCTTTATAATATTAGTATAGAAGTATAGATTTAAAACTATGGCCCAGTGACCTTCAAAAAGGAAAAATTATTTCAACATATTTTTTGCATGAAATTGATAACTTTAGGTATCGGAAATACCTCTTAAAATAGTTAGCTAAAAGCATTACATTTTAACACTTTTTTACTAACCCAAAGTTCTGGGCCACAACTACTTGGACCTATTTTTAGTACATTGGGTCGTAATGTATATCAACCTTTTTGGTTGGGCCTTACGAGGATATAACTATATTCAGAAATCAAGAGGTGTGATGCAACTTAAAAATTGATGTTAAATTAAAAGAGAGAATAATTAAAATGAAACATTGATTTGAAACAGGTTTGCTGTTAGAGAACCCAATTCTGGGTAAGCTCAATTGTGTACATAAGCTGTCCTAATGATAAATGTTGTTTTAGATCTGTGTACTAACAATTAAGAACATGAATTGATTTGTAAAGAAGAATTTAGTTGGACAGACTCTCATAGATCATAATAATCAATCATTACTGAGATTATTTCAGAAATGTGATAAGTACCATGCAACAAAAAAATCTATCTTAAATTGGATTCCATGAGGGCAACTTGACCCCCATGGTATTCATAAGGAAAATTACATTGTGTTCATACACAAGACCAACATTTTAACCTAATTACTGGTCAAAAACTGGTTTAACATTCAACTTAATTAAACCTAACGAGTTTCCATTATATCATAATTAGGCCAGTCATTATTAATGTTACCTACTGATGATAGATTACATTTAAAAAATATGTTGAAAAGGTAATTTATAGACTGGCTTTGACTTTGAACTATAGAAACCTTATCTGGGTCTGTTATCTATGATATATGATTCCTACTTACCACTATCTTGTTACGTTCATGTCTGGAAATGAAGCTGAGATGCATTTTATAGTTTGATGCTATGTTTAAATGATAAGAAATGCATGTAAAACTCTCTCGAGAGGTGAAGAGATAACAACCACATTGTTTTCTTTTGTGCATTTTGAAAACAAGTACTAGTGAAGCATTACATGCAGATAAGAGAAAAAATATAAGATAAATTTATCTGAACTGCCTAGCATTTGAGTCATACTTACACTAAATTGTGAAAGGCACTTTTGTTTCATTATGAAAGTACAACACGTTTTTTATAGTACATATATAACTCAGTAGAATATTCTTACTATTTTCGCTAATGAGCGAAATATTCATGACAGTGACTTAGTTACGATTTCGTAACAACAGCACTTGTGTTAAAGCATGCTTTGTATTCGTAACATATGGAGGAAACTAACCTTTATGAGCCAATACATCGGGAACCATCCGACGATGATGTCCGAGAAATACTCGATCACGGAGAAACACCCGTACACAACCCAGTAAGTCAGCCATTTAGTATCGTCGTCCTTCACTGGCGTTTCGAGCGCCTTCATCGACATATACGCCGGATAGACGAACCCAATCGTGTTGCAAATCAATTCACCTCCAAACCCGAAGACTAAATATAAACCAGTGAATGCGATCAAACCTGCACAACACAAAATAAAACGTCAAAACTACTGCTAAAGATATAAATAAACGTGAAATAAAAAAACTAACGTACCGAAGAAGATATAGATCTTAGGGCAGCCGGTTTTGCGTTCAGCGTTTTCGAGGAATAGTGCCCATGGCTTGCTCCTGTCGCTGAGAGCGCGTTCCAAACTTTCTCTATAGACTTGCATTGTGCTTGTAAGTGGAACTTTTATTTTACTGGAATTATAAATTGGCACTGTGGCAGACCTACAACCACGGCTCGTTGACAAGATAATGACAGAAAAATAATGGCGGATCCTATTTTTTTTTAGTGTTAACAGTTTTTACTTTATATTTACCCTGATTTGGCCAGATGGCCAAATCAGGGTAAATATAAAGTAAAAATTATAAAGCATAAAGCTAAATCCAGTTAGTCAATCTTCTGATTGACTCAAATAAAATCAGAAAGACAACTATGGACTATGATTGAATTTAACGAATGATCAGTTGCCATTAAAGTCGAGTTCAAATATCAGGTTATTACTAACTGAAATCGCTGTTTTCTCTTATGTGGCACACAGTGCTACAATCTATCGATACAAAGTTAATTTACTAGTTTTATTACTTTTAAAATCGTGTTACTTGAGGTTAATAACGCCTCTGTTATTACCCTTAAAAGTGGTAAACCATTTCTGTTCAGGGTGGTTGCTAGATTTAAATGTTGCCAGAACCAAATATATTTGAAAATAAATGGTGGAGATTTTTTAGCATTGGCGCTACACATTATTAATTTTAATCTTGTAATTTTCTGGTCCGATTGACGATTTTAGATCCATTGTTTAGTCGTGGCCTTATCATAGAATAGAATTGATCACTTCATGATGTGGCCGACCATTTCATGAAATGGTTGAATTTCTGAAAATGGATCGTCATAAAAGGCAGATATATAAGTATAAGTATATGGTGAGTGCGAAGTCTCCAGGGTATGATAGTCTTAGCATTGAGCATCTGTGGCACGCTGGTTTCCACCTTCCAATAGTGCTACCATTGTTTTTTTAAATTAGTGTTTAAGTTGTTCATATTTACCTGAGAAATCACAAACCATAGTAGTTGCTGTTACTAAAAATAAAACTGGTGACCCCTGCTCAAGCACTGGCAGCACACCGGTGTGCGCCGAATTAATCGCGAATTTTATGTTTATTATCAATTACATAAGGTTTAATTTTTTCTTGGGAATTTTCACATGTCGGGGCTGGAGCTGCAGCGTTCTTTCGATAAAATTATGAATAGATTCCCTCATTTTGATGTGTACATTATAAATATTTACACACTGTATCTCCTGCGTACTTGTCTATTCTCCATGAATTTTTTACTTGAGTGAATAAACTTTATTCCTTGCGAGAATTGGACTCGTAAAAACTACTTTATCCATCGACTCCATGCAAAAGAGAGGAGGGGGAGAAGGAAAATAAAAGGCAAACACATTCTTCTCATTATTTTTTAATTTTTAAAATATGAAAGCATTAACATTATTATCTTTGTGCTTCATAAAAATAATTATTTGTTCGATACGTTGAAATGGACTGTAGGTAATATCTTGATAAGCTGATGTATTAAGCATTTTTATGATTTATCTGTCATATAAGTATAACACACAGAACTTGGCCAAGGACCAATGATATTTTTCTTTATTATTTTCTAGGAGAAAAGTAAGTACCTGTATACAGTATTTATTTTGATGTTGTATTGGTTTTCGATGATATTTTATAAGTACAGTATAGTCAACAAAAGAAACAGGTACGAGTAGTAGGTATAAAGGATACTACAATAACCTGCATGTAACCACTCTTGTTTTGAATGATTGTTTGTCTATTATACATAAGGCATTATGACATGTACATGATATGATAAAGAGTTTATTTTTTGCTTATTCATAGAATTATTTTGTTGACTGTACAAAACCCATTAAAACAACTTCGATCTATTGTAACTATGATTGTACACAAGTTTCGGTAGCTTGGCCACCCCTTTAAGTAACTAGGACAGACAAGCAATAAGTAGAATAATTATTTTATTCATAACAAGAATAATTATTTTTTTGTATATCACAAATACACTGGTATACAAAATATATTTAGGTAAGTAACGAGATGTGCGAGGTGCATTGTACCTTAGAGATCTGTGCAAGCCGTGCTTAACACTAGAAATAAAAATAATCTTTACAACTACAATATTTTTCACACGAGGTTAGTATCAAATACATTAAAGGAACAACAACATCTATGTGGCCACATGGGAACTACGTAGGCAACTAGCGATTCTAAAGCAATAGATGGAGTCACTTTCATTAACAACGTCACGAATTCCTACATCGCGCAAGCAATATATTCCAGCCTAATTACCAAACTAGTTTGAAGTTGCTCAAGGGCCAGACAATAATATAAACTGACTGACAGGGCTGCAGAGTCTGGCGATGCAAAGATTAAGCGGGCGCCTCTAGTGGCGATATTTAGAAGTTACCTAAGAACGACACGCTGTGTTGCCAACACCAATTTATTCATACATTCCCCGCAAATCTAAGTCACATTCCCAAACTTGACATTTCCTGCAGTTTGGGGAATTTCCCACACTGTTCGAAAACTGTTAAAGTGTCGTTCTTAGACAGCTACACAATTTTGACACTAGCAGCGCTAGTTAGAATCTGCATCGCCAATCGTTTACAACGGAGGAACTGTTGGTAGTCATTTCCTTACTCCACCTTCCAAATTTATTGATGTTCAAAACGCAGTTATAAGCCCCACAAGAACATGCTTAAAATACTATCCTCGTATTCAAATAACATAATTATAGTTACAGGAATAAAGTAGGTAGTGAAAAAGTGAATGACTAGTTTTAAACGATTGCCTCTTAATTAGCAATTGGCATAGCTCCAAGTATTTAGATAATACAGCTGTGTAGTTTTGTTTTGAAATTAGTAATTAACAAATGAATTATGCGATTAAAATAATGTCATGGCTTTTATTGGGGTTTGATCACACAATAAAAATAGTTTTAAACTGCTTGCAGTTTTTTTTACGATAGACAATAATATTGATGATTAGACGAATATGATCTTAGGTATTAAAAGTGACATTTTAAGCTTGTTTTTGTAAAAGATCGGTACATATGTCGCAGCCAACTAGCTGAATCCGCCGTTTCATTAAAAGTCTTGCCTTTTTATTGAACTGTGCCGTTTAATCAGCGACATTAGTGACATGGGCATGTCATTAAACGATATTGAACAAAAAATGTTACTTAGCTAAGTCGCTGAAAAATCGATACATTTAAATGAAAAGGCTAGGCAACCAATGAAACGGCTGATAAGGCTAATTGGCTGCGACAGATACATTAAAAAAGAAACATACAATAAGCGTTGATTGGTAGCATTATAATCCCAAGGTTCCAACCGCCTGATATGCCTGCGAGGAATTCATTATCATCAAAGCATAATCTAAATATTCAAGGGATTTCGATAAAAGCATGCAACTTTGTAATTTCATAACTGGCCAATACTCTCTCCAATTTTCAGCTCATTATTATTCGCACATTTAGCACATAACTTTACCCAAGATTTGTAACACCGGTTTTCTAAATTATCTTTGCAAGTTTCGAAAATTAACGTCACAGACATTTATTTGAAATATATATTTTTGTGCATGGTATTGCGCGAAAATTTTAAGACAAGAGAGTGTTGCATTGATTTTTATTATGTCACGTATTAAAGTAGAGATAGAATATAGAAACAACAGTTATTAGTGATAATCTAACGGCTTTTTCACACGACTGTAGTCTTCAGAAAAGTGCGGTGGCTATATTCACTAAAACTTTGTAACTCGATCCGTGTGAACAACTCGAAAGGACGATACTAATTAAGAGTAGGACCACTAGAATTACCTGAACTAGGTTCACATTACTGTGTCAAGGTGTGTCCAGGAGCAGAATACACCAATCAAACGAATGTATTCAAGCATACGTCCTATCACAACCAGTTTTATAGCCAATCATCTGCGTCAGAAGACGCCACGACGAGACAACTGGTTTCAGTTTTACTGACTAAAGACGCGCACTCTTCCATAGACTAGACTCGTTTGAACCGGGCTTAACACTAAACTAGTTTATAAATTGGAATGAGAAACCAGCTAAAGAAAAGCTGAAATATAGATTTATTTTCGTAGGTATAGTTAAATAGGTACTCTACTAGAATAAAAGTACAAACATGATTTTCTAACTATCCTTTTCAAGTATTAAATGAGATTGGTCTCAGTCTTATGCTATAAATATATGGTGTAGGTAATGTAGAAGAATGAATTATGCTATGATGGCTTTTTTCTCATACATATTCGTGTTTTTTTTAAATATTAACATCAACATATTAATAACATTTCTTACAAAAATGGCGTTATTAAAAAATCCTATCTACGTGGTATTATAATAATCTATTGGATTTTTTACAATTGGGACTTAAATGCAACTTCTAACGAGGAATTTGGAGCTCTGTTTATAGTAAAAATTCTTAATTTTATTCCGATAACTCCAGTTATTTACACGTACTCGTAAGATTATTATTTTGCAATCTCTCTTCGCATCGCATACTGCCAGTCTACTTATGTGTTGTGCTAAATATTTGCAAGTAGATTGGCAATATTTGATCAGACAACACTCAGTGCCACTTAAATAGAATGGCAAAAAAGTAGAAAGTAGGGTGGCACCACAACCATTGCGATTTTTTGTGGCACTGTTACTTTGACAGCTAAATTAGTGTTATCAGGAAGAAAAACTGAGTTCTGTTTCTAGCTTTTTTGCCAAACTGTGTGCTATCTTTGTTAAGTGGCGAAGGCGTGCATTAACCATAATGCAAAATTAGCTAACTTTGCAGTTTTGTACATAACAAACATTTAGATAGTAATTCAACTAGCATGTTCTAGCTAACAATAAGTATTATGGAAAACAATGAATGGAAGAAATATTTACCTAGATCAATATTTTTATTTATGATTGCAGTACTCATCATTGAATATCGCTTAATAACTCACAATATTTGGTGTCATAATTTCTTCTTATTTCATAGAAAACAACATTATTATTTGCCGTTAACAGATCTTTCAAAATCACAGACTTTCTTATAATAAGAACGTGTTCGGAGAATAAAGTAATACTAACAAACTGGAGAAATAAAACCTATTTATATAATATACTTAGTAGGTATTTATCTAAATTGCCGATTAGAAATAATCCTAAAAATATTCATTTATTGGCAATAAAAGTAATTTTCATCCAAAAGTACAGCTTGACAGCTAATAGAGTGTTGCCAGTTTAGAAAAAAAAGACATGATTTCGTTTCAAGACTTATTTGCCAAGCTGTGTAACTTCAACAACAATCAATAAAACCTTCTACGCATTCGTTTCGATACCTCGACATTCTCTCGACAAAGTATCGCATTGCCTATCCCTAAAGAATAAGCGATATGATACTTTTGTAATACAAATAACTACGATATTTTTCTCTCTTTATAATATACCTACTTGGTTATTAAAGGTATTCTTACGACGTTTCCTAAGCGGTCGAACTCGAAGTAACTGCAATCAACAAGCGATCTGACGCAAATCATTCAGAATAGCTGATCGCCAGTATTACCATCTTATTAAAACGTGTAACGTGTAAGAACACCTTTATCCTTCATGCGATCCATAGGGTAGTGTAACCTGCCAAGTTCGCGCCAATATTCTACTATCCTACATGTCCTTATTGCCGAGATTTCTTACGTAATGACGGACCCTTTTCCGGATCGCGATCGGAGAATGTTACGATGGTTTGTGCTTCTTTCGCGCGTCCCTTCGGTGTTCGTTCGGTGGATGGGGCTTTAGTTCCCTGCAGTCCAACTGGAAAATAAAATAACGTATTTCAAATTGAGAATTTTAATGGGTAGGTACAGCAGTGTTGATTACCTACTATTGACTGGTGGCCATGTGGTAAATGCCGCGTCTCTTGTATTACACAGGTTGGCAGTTTATAGTGTAAATTATTTCATTACTACTGCCGGTCGATTCTGTCGACATCTCACGGTATTCACCGAGGCGGAGTGAACGACAATAGAGCTGTCATTCCATCTTCTTTGTATGGTTTGACAACTCACCCGTCGTGCACCCCGCCCTAGTTTTCACTTCGACATGTTTACAGAATCGCACTGCTGCTCTCAAAACGGTGAAGAAATAAGTACATCGTTATGGAAGGACATCCACAAACCCTGACCGTCATGGCCAATCATCACGGCCTACTCACTACTATTGTAGGCTGATTAAGTATGCTTGCATGCATCGTGATAATCGTTATTGATAAATATGTGTCCTTTCAGATAGAGGTCTGTCTGTCAGCAGTGCAAGCGTTACCTATAGGCTGAGAACTAGAAATGTGGCTTACCAAAGTCTCATCATCCGGTACCCTCGATAATAAGTCTAGAACTTCATTATTAGGTATCGTGTGCGGACGAAGAATCTTTCTTGTGAACTTATTTATACCTGAAACAAAGGAATTAATTAACAGCTGCTTTAAATGTTTGAAGGTACTATGGTAGGCACTAGATAAATGTGCAATAACGGTCATTGACCCACATACCTTTATTGACTTTCTTAAAATCAAAAACAGAAATACGTCGTGATCCGTAATGAAAAACGGTTCATAATTTATTGTTCGAGTATCTACGAAGGGATATTAGGGCATGGTCAATGTACTTTATTGCAAGTTTATCTGGCGCCTACCATAGTTCATATACCTAAGCAGTCCGTAGCTCTTAGGTCAAAATCGCAGATTTGCTTTAAGATTAGGTATAAACCTGAAAGTGTCTTTTAATCTAGCCTTACACTGGAAATTGTAACCCAAGGCTGTAGAAGAAGTTGTGGATTTTGTTCGAACGAGTTACCGCGCCCCTGGAAAGCAAAGGGCACTACGTGGAGCACGGATGGGTTTTAGTCAGTAAGAGTCTGACACTCCCTCCCGCTCCACCCAGAGCGGAAGGGGTCATTTGATGATACCCATCCTTAAAAAAAAGTCTTTAGAAGAAGTTGCGGATTTTATTCGAAAGAGTTACCGCGGCCCTGGAAAGCAAAGGGCACTACGTGGAGCACGGATGAGTTTTAGTCAGTAAGAGCCCCTCCCACTCCACCCAGAGTGGCAAGAGTAATTTGATGATTTCCCATCCATAAAAAAGGCTTTAGAGGAATCCTGTCAGGCTGGAAGTAACTCTAGTTTGAATGGTAAAAAAGGAAGACTCTTGTCGTGCGACTTCGCCTGTCTGTGGCAGCTGCTTATTTCAGTAACTAGAATAAGTTATTGATTTGGAAATATCTATACTTCTATACCTACACAAATAACAAAGCTGATGAGTTTGCATGTTTGTTTGTACGCGCTAATCTCTGGAACTAACAGTCGGATTTGGAAAATTCTTTTTTTATATGATAGCCACATTCATGAGAAAGGCTGTACGTAGGCTATACGGGAACAGGAAAGGGTAAGAACTGGATATGCGCGTACGAAGTCGCGGGCAAAAGCTAATTAACTTATAAGTCGGTTTTCAAAATGTTTCAGAAGATTATACTTTACTTACCCCACGCCATTAGAAGATACCTCAAAGGTATGACGTATAACACCATCATGGCTCCGAATAACATTATAATTGCTAAATAACTTAGATATGGCACTGTGAAGTTCGTCAGGCTGCAAAGAAATAAGGTCCTTATTAGTAGGTATAGTCTGCTAATTCCACAATCTCTTCTAATCTAATCTTTTCTCACTCTAATCTATAAAAGCAGTTTGAAGCTGTCTCATTGCTCTAGTGGTCGCGAGGTTACCGCTACTGCAACATGAGGTTTGATTCCCAGGTCAGACAAAGTGTTTTTGTGTTTTGCGATTTGGAATTTCTCTGTACCTAAGTATTGTGCCCAGTTGATGTTAATAGGCATGACCCCTATTAACTAAGATTAAACATAACTGGAGAAATGTGGGTGTATGTAAGCACTACCTAAATGCAACATGTAACAGAATAAACGAAAAATCTAAAAGGGGATCATGTCATCATCACTATGATATGAACAACTTTCCTTAATAGTGCCCTCCCTGAAATTGCGAAAAAAAACAGCTCTTCAGCAGTGCGGTTCTGTAAATATTTCACCGATAAGCTTACGTGAAGTGAATATGTAGTGAGCTGTCAATCTATACAAACAAGATGGAATGACAGTTCACTTGATGCTCACTCCACCAGTTTGCACGGCGAGGCTTTGCCAAAATAGACCGGCTGTACATATTGTCGACCTATGCACATGTATGGGGCAGTCGATATTTTCATAGTAAAAGTTGATCTGCCGGTCCATTCTGCAGTGCGGATCTGTGTACATTTCACCGTGAAGGCTTGGGTTAAGTGATCTCGAAGTGAACTGTCAATCCATGTAATCAAGATGGAATGGTAGCTTCACGCTCACTCCACCTAAGTTTTCACGATGAGAGGTTCAAACAGAATCAAGTGGCTGTAAACATGTCGAATTGAAAGCTTGGGTGAAGTGATCACGAAGTGAGCTGTCATTTCATCTTGATTACATGGATTGACTGCTCAGCTCGTGATCACTTCACCCAAGCCTTCACTTCGACATGTTTACAGCAGTGCGATTCTGTAAACATGTCGAAGTGAACACTCGGGCGGGTCGCACGACGGGTGAGTTGTCAAACCATACAAATAAGATGGAATGACAGCTCCAATGTCGTTCACTCCGCCTAGGTGAACACCGTGAGATGTCGACAGAATCGACCGGCAGTATCGCACTGCAGATACGTAGTAGGTACCTACAGTCGTGCAATAACCCCTTTTTAAGTTTACACACCTATATTTATACACCTGTTAGTGCCTAACGCTTCGCGAAATATAGGCCTGCTGTTATGCAACGCAGTCGTATCTTTCCTTGACAATCTGAAAAGATTTTTTTCAAGACAAATTCGCTAGATTTGTCATAACTGGCGCCGGTTCTAATAAGCTTTACGTTCAGTTCCTACGGTCGTAAAACGGATCAGTTTTACAACGATTCGTAACTTTTGATGTGCGTTTTATTACATTGGAGAACATTACTAGGGTATTAAACTTTTTTTCTATTTCCAGAAGGTAAAATATTAGATTCGAGAAAACTCGACCTATTTAATTTATACTTCGGTTGTTTACATCGGCTTTCATTCAACGATATTTGGAGTAGGTATAGTATTTTCTATTCGGTTGTTTTGTCATAATTATTATTCCTCACTCAATCCATCCATTTTTTCATGGCTTCCCTCTCCACTCATCCACATTTATGTTCATTTTATTCTTTTAGTCACATGTTTTTTATTAGTCCTCAAAAACTTATACTTCTTCTATTCGAATAGATTTACTCATTTTAATTTTTGTCCAACCAGTACTAAACAACCTGGGGGCCTAGACAAAAAACTTTTCTGTAGCGTTAACATCAGACGCTCACGACAAAATGTATGGGAATGACATTAGGTGATGACGTTTCCTTTCCACACCTAATGTCATTCCCATACATTTTGTCGTGAGCGTCTGACGTTAACGCTACAGAAAAGTTTTTTGTCTAGGGGGGCTTTACAGCTCATCATTGGCGTCGATCTTAGATGGTGCTGGTGGTTGTGCATGACGGTCAATTAAGGAGGTGACGCATGTCTTGTAAAAGGGCTCCACACTGGCACTGCGTTTGGGATGGGTGAAGAATTCCCCATTTGGCCGGATTATTTTTACAGCGGCCAGTCTGGTTCCGCAGTCAGTTATTTCCAGATTGGCCTCTGCAGTTCGCGTCCGAGGGCTGGATGTTCTGATGGAACAAGGAATCTCATACTAAGACAATCGATTCCGTTTCAAATAGGTATCATGGTACATACCTACTGGCGCCATAGTATAACTGTAGGTACTTACTTTTTAACCGACTCTCCTAAAGTGGCGACATAACCGATCGCATTCTGTACAGTTTGTGTTACTTCTTGTATCGCCTGTAACCTCTCCTTTAAAGATTTCTTCTCCTCCTGAAATAGCAAAAATATCATTATCATCACATCAACCTACATCATCATCAGCAATGGCAGCCTTGTTTCACCCACTGCTGAGTATACCTCCTATCTTTTGTGCCATGCTTGCCTGGTGTTTCCAAGCTTCATTTAGGTCTTACCCGCGCTTTTTTCTATTCAGATTGTAAATTGCAAGGGTTTCTTAAGTTTCAGAAGCAAATATTAAATCAATTATTGTTGGATGCGAGATTAATATAAAATCCATCTGAATTCCATTGTGCCACACTCAAACAGTTCTATGGCCATTCTCAGCACTGATGGCATCATCTTTAAACGCTTGTGAATAAGGCAAGCAAATTGGAGCTAAGTTGGTATTAATGCTATTTAAAATGACATAATTACTAACATAATTATCTACCTTATCAGCTTCATCCTCATCATCCTCTTCTGCTAACAGATCTTCATCATCAACAGGTACTAACAGAGGATTGCCTCCTGTAATGAAATAAGTACCATAGATTAAATTCATGTCTTAAACGCAGGCCCACAGTAGTCAAACAGCTAAAAGTGACACTGTTATTCTGTTTTTAACTATTGACTTGCGGCCTCATGTGTTCGGTTCGAACAGAGACGTACCTAATAAATAAAATACCTTGACGCGGCAAAAAGTCAGAAAGTTCAAAAGATCTGTCTGTGGCCTAACTGTTGACTTTTTTTTGGATATTGCCACTGGCAGATCTAGCTCGCTAGAGCTATCAACTGCTTAACCGGGTTGACTGCAAACTTGTCTGTTTTTTCGACTATTCCTATTTCTGGTTCGACATGTTAGAAACGTTCTAAATCAATGTTACCGTGTACCTACTCTGACGTGTCACATATGGAAATACCCATGTTAGTATGTACCAATTTTGTGCCGAAATTACCTAATTTGTAGTTAGTTCCTAAGTGACTGGGATGTTCATTTATTTTAATGTGTTGTGATATTATTGTTATTAATAACAAATTGCAGTGGTTTGTTGAGCTCAAATCTACTGGATACTACCTAGTAGATAGTAGATACCTTCAGCTTTAAATCTCCACACATGTTGATAGATTTCACGATAAATGTTAGATCCCATCGTTTCCATCTTATGTAAATGGCCCAAACACAAAAACACTTAACAAAAATACGACACTATACGAAAAACATGCATCGACACAACATTGATAAACTTACTAAGAAATAAATACGAAAAATAAGCCTTCGGGTCACTTCTGATGGATCTCACGAATGTTTTGAAATTGACTAAAAATAAAATAAAAGAAAGGACTAAATAATAAAACTTAAATGATAAGGTGGAGTAGAACAACGAATTAGGTACTAAAAGTAGTAGATAATGATGTTTGGATATATATGTTTCAAGAATTAAGTAAGATGAAGCACTAGCTTTGAATCTAGCAGAACCCAATGACAATCGCAAAAATGTAGCATTATTGTACCTACAGTATAGTCATAATCAAACACGTTCAAATTAAGACAAGACCATATAAACCCAAAGGTCACTTTGTCTCTCTCCAAAGAATTGTCTTAGGTCGCTGCTACTGCTAATGATAAAAGATTTCAAAGTTTTCAACTTACCAGTAAGCCTATAGATAAGCCAGGCTCTTCCAAAGAACATAAGAATTAGGAATGGCAGCATCCACATCTCATAGTAGTAGCAGAACGCAAGCCAAACCAACAGGCCTAGGAATGAACGTATCCTCGATTCCCATTCAAAGCAGTCTCTGAAAAGAACATTTTATTGTGATTAATAAAGCCAGGAAGCGATGCGATGCTATCTTGTTCTTGCACTACTCTCCTCCTTGCGTCTGCTGGGGGTCATGACCTTGACGAATGTTTTCTCGTGGACTATATTTCGCAATGTTGTCCAATTTTCGGAGATGTGAATGGAATCTTAGATTGTGGTCTCTTGCGTGGAACTTATTTGGTCTGACCAATGTAACGTTCTTGCACTAAATACTTTTTGCTGTGTTTCTGTATTTGTAGCCATTGGCTTCTAACGCTTTCTTGTATTCCATCGGAGTTATCTCAATTTATTATTATTGGCTTAACCAAACGTTCCGTTATTATCTCTTCCGGGCGTTGTGACACGTTATTCTCGTACGTACTTGGGCAATTTATTCCTTGATTCATCGATTCATCTAGGTAGCATAACTAGTTACAAAGAACTTCGTCCGCTTCAAAGAAAACATACTTTCATACACTATTCCCCCTCCCATGTGTGCCCCTCAACGTTAATGTTTCCAAAAAATCTTTTCTTAGCGGATTAAAAAGTTATCCTATATTCAAACTTCAGCTTTCTAAAATAAGTAATCCCACCAAAAACATTTTCATGTAAAATGATGCCAAGACGAGACTGGCTCACACTGTCAAAAATTTATCAGATCTCATGTAGAGCCAAACTCTACCCGCCCTAACTATATAAGCCCTAACTTCACAAACTCTACACCGAAGCTCTTCGAGATAATGTGGGCTTGGCGGGGGCACTACCGTGCCCAAGATTAAGCTGTGGGTTGCTTGTCAGTCCGGGCAAACGATTTTATACTTATAAAATCGTTTGCCCGGACACTGCTTTCACAATCTATATACAGATATAGATTGTGAAAGCAGTGTCCGGGCAAACGATTTTATTTTAGTAGGTACAGACCTACTTAGGTACAGATATAGATTGTGAAAGCAGTGTGTTGCTATAAAAATCTTTAGATAAACTTACTGTAAAATCTTCCCAACTTCAATAAACCACATGATGATTGCTTTCAGCCTCATCACGTTCCGTATGAACAGCTGTCTCTTGAACTTGGCTTCTTGGTGCATGTATTTCGGTTCCTTCGGATTCACTGCTCTTATGGCTGCTTTCAGCTGTAACAATATGTAGTGGTTCATTAGAGCTACACAGATTATTTTTTTATTTTGATACACATTGTAAAGCTACAACGTAATCCAAGTATCATTTGTAACTGTACCACTGTGTGAGAGTTATAAATTTTGTTACTTGGTATTTGTGACTTACCGGATTCCATATGACCAGTATCTCCAAAAGAATCTGAGGATAGTTGCCCTTTGCCCGTGCTCTCATCTTCTTGTCTTTCAGAGCGTACCACCTTTTTTCACTATTTCTTACACTAAGCAGTGGAATGGCCAGTTTTCCTAGAAACTCCACTTTATGGTCGTGATCTTCATCGTATACTGTTAGCTCTAGTATTGATGTGATATCCTTTATTGTGCTGTAAGATACAGAATGTGATTTAGAAGTGCCAAGTTTCTTCAATAAAAAAAAAAGTTGTGATTAGATTACCCAAACGAATTAATGACTCCAGGAGGACATGAATAAATATGGCCGGTCTGTGAAAGATGCTAAACAGTGCAATATTAGGGTTTAAGGATAAGCCTTACGGATAAGGTGGGGACAAAAAAGAAGAAGAAAAATATGAAGTTTGTTTTTAGTTTTCAATAGCCGTTCCAATTACTGTAGTCTTGAATAAAATTCTGAACTGCGTCCAATCAAAATCTCTATATCAATCCCAAAACGGTACGTTATGCAATTTTTCAAATTACCTCTCTTCGAATCTTGCTAAGGAAAGTTCTAGCTAGTGAAATGCACAATGCTCGCAATTTACTAGTCAACAGAAGTTACAGCTTCTAATGTAATATGACTACAATACAATATGCATCGCATTTCTCAAGTTCAGATTAACTTCTACAGAACTGTCTCAAGCAGTAGTTTATAAACTTTCCTTTGAAATAGATTTATCCTCATTTGAAGTTTTACTTACAACGTGAATATCTTCATCCAGTTCGGTGTTAACGTTTTGTATTCTGTATGAGTTTGTAATCTTGCATTTCCGAGTTCTAATACACAGAATGGGTCGGACTTGCCTCCTAAATCAGCGGCTGCAAGACCCTTAGCACCGTATACTTTTACGCATAACCATCCGACACCACTTGACTGCTCGTTCATGTTGTACCATGTCTAAAAGAAAACATTATTTATTTATTTCTATATAATTAGCTATGTAGATTATAGCTTGATCAGAAAAATTTACTTTCGTTAGTCTTTGCATTTAGAAAACCACTCTTCTATAATTTCATCTACTGTATTGTTTTTAAAAACAACATGAGCTTAAGTAATTGGCATTTCTTATTGCTCTATCTTTGGGATTATTTTGGTCTGGCAGTAATTCCATCCATCATAATATGTACTTACATATCGCCTTTCAATAATCTCGCGATCTCTAGGATTTTCCTTATAGCTGCTGAGGTCCGTAATAGTTTCCGACTGCGTTGTCCCACTGATGGTCAATAACAAAAATATTTGTCCATTCCCATCTTCTAAGTCTTTCCAAATGTTATGTGTCTTCTCTCTTTCTAATCTTGATAAGTCTATTGCACACCTGGAATGTTATAAAGGTAACGTTATGGCGAAAATTATCATCGTTGCTATCATGAACGGGGAAATTACCATAGTTAGTAATATCATCATGCTAATTTAGACTCTACACAGTAGTACATTGACCTCTCTTAGCAAAATAGGACCAATGTAAATAAATTGGTCGTAGAATAAATTAATTATGTTAACAATATACAAATTTCAGCGGTTATTACACGCTTCTCATTATCCAGCATATTTTGGGAATTATTAATGTTGAGATGGATGTGTGGAGTAACGAGAATGGATAAAGTGAGAAATGAGTACATTAGAGGTAGTTTAAAAGTGGTGCCAGTGACGGAAAAGTTGAAAGGTAACCGCTTGTCCTGGTATGGTCATGTGAAGAGGAGGGATGAAAAGCATGTAACTAAAAGGGTTATGAATATAAATGTGGATAGATGGAGAGGAAGAGGAAGGCCAAAGAAAAGATGGATAGATTGTGTGAGGAGCGATATGAAAGAAAAGGGAGTTAGTGATAGTGTAACGGCTGATAGGACAGAATGGAAGAAGAAAACGGGCATTATTATCGCGATGTTTCCAAATTCTAATATTACAATATGACCTCCTATATAGAGTTTAAGAAAGATTTCGGCTTTATAGGTTTGACTTGACCCGATTTGACTACTTTGTTGGTCCAGAGGTCGCGTGAAACGTGAACTCTGAGATTGAGGACCTGTCGGTCGATTATGTCAACATCCGTGTAAACTTTGTAGGTGTAGTGAGCGTGAAGTGAACTGTCATTCCATCTTGTTTATATGGATTGACAGCACACTTTGTGTTCACTTCACCGAAGCTTACACGGTTGAGAGGTTTATAGAATCGCACTGCTGGCTGGTATCGATTCCCGCGTAGAAAGTATTATTGGGTTTTTTAAACCGGAATTTCACACAACTCTATGTTTGTCGAATGTAGGATTATTACCTATACATAGAAAAACATTTTCCTATTTATTTGGGGAATGCAGGCATGATGTTATGTTTCATTTTTAGCATTGTAGTGCTTCGCCTGATACATAAGTGATAGTCTCTTTTTCACACTCAATGTATCATAATGCATCGATTCTCTAAATTTTTAGTTCCCAGCTTTATGCTTTAGTTTGATGAATTGTTTCACCAGACTGTAGACTATCTCCCCGTATAGCACTATACACATTAATAGAACAGGGCGCTGTGCTCATCACGTTACACCCATTGGGTTCCCTCCAGAATGCTTTTATGTTTATTGCCTTAATTGCGAAGCGTGAAGTGTCCTAATTTAGTTTACTACTTTAGATACAACCGGTCAGTTCTGACATTTTATAGTGAGAACTGTCATTACACCTTGATTGGATGGATTGACATGACAGCTCACTTCCTCCATGTTTACTTCACCTTCATTTTCATGATGAGATATTTTTGCAGAATATCACTACAGTTGATGTAGGCCTTGTGTTTACTTACAGCTGCATAGTGTCAGGTTCGAAATAAGTGAACGTTTATAACACGTCAAGGCTCTCTCTCATAACCCGAAGAGACGGCATTTGGATTTGCTGTTATATCACGCTTAAAGCTAGCCTCTCTGTGTTTGTTGCTGTTGTGTTGTCTCTTTGTCGAATAAATGTCTTTTATCCTATTCTTTAAAACTATGGTGGTATTAAATTCGTGTGATACAACTCACCTTCCTATAAAGTCATCCTTGCTCTGCTTATCCTTGTCCCACACGGTGACTTCTAGTATCTGCTCCTGATCGTCGTAGAGGTGCAAGTCAAACTGCTCCAGCCACGACGGATGTAAAGACTTCCATACTACCTTACTCTTAAATTTTTCATTACCTAACCTGCGTATGAAAAGAAAACATAATATTGATAAAATAATCCACAATATTAAAGTTGTTGGTACTGATGAACAAGACTTTGCATGTAATAATTATATGATCAGAACTGTTAATAATAGGCATATTTATTTATTTATTATATACTTTATTGTACACCAAAAGTAAAACAAAAAGGAAACTTAAAACTAAAACACATACAATGGGCGGCTTTATCGCATTACGCGATCTAATAAAGCGGCTATGGATAAAATGGTTACGGAAGGCGGAGTACTGGGTGTTGTGCCACTTGGGAAAGGTAATACACCTTTCCCAAGTGCAGCAGAGAGTGATAACCACAATATTGAGTTAATAAAGATCGCCAAAAACATTTTCAATTGGGGTGATGAATTGGTGACAAGACAGGGTGCTGTTAACTAAGATGTGGAAGATCCGAAAACGTGGTACGAAGGTCTTCGATATTGGAAAACGAGTTACGGAACTCAAATAGATTTGGGCACATGGTAAGGAAGAAATAAGGAGCGGTGATGACAGGTAAAGTAAGGCAGTGACTTTTTTTTAGGGACCAGCCCGCCACGCCACATTCCCAAACCACTGCAACTCCTGAAAGCCAGAATCAACAGTGGCGACCACCAGAAAAAACGCCGAGTCAATGAAGCTCGACGAGTCCCAGAGAAAAGATTCAACTGTCTTGGATCCCGCAACGAAATTAATCAGAAAGTAACAGCGGAGGAGTAGGAAATTAAAGTATAATTTCCGCTTCCCTCCTTATTAAGCCGGAGCCAGAACAGAGCTAGGTCAAATAGGCACCAAGGGACATATACAACTGGGTTAAGCCCAGTTGCTGGGTTAAGGAAGTGACTGAGTACCGTCCAAGGTCTGTAGAAATAATGTCGGTCGAGCGGCAGCGAGATGGGCTGACGACATTGTTGTCATCGAGGGCAAAATCTGTATGAATGTGGTAAAAGAGCGTAAGCATATGATCAGTAGTGGGCGAATTCGGAATGTGAATGATGATGATAGTGATGAAAGTGAGGAAGGTGCTTATGTATTGCTGTTTATCTTCTTATTATTCGTATTTATGAGGTTCATAGATGAAGAAGTAATAACTCATCTAAATTAAACTAAAAACAAAACACCTAGTTACACCTTGAAACCATTTCATCTCAATCCGAAACTTACAACAAATATTGCGCAACATTAATTATCGCGAGTGAAATTTCAAATTCATGCTTACTGGATATTGTATCAGTTAAGTGTCTGCGAAATTTCCAATCCGTATAAACAATCTGTGTGTTACCAATGTTTCTTGGTATATTGTAACATTGAAATGTGTTTGTTAATTTAAATGAATTTGGGGAATGCTGATTCAGGAGCTTTAAAAGTAATTTGTCGAATATTACATTCGGGTGTAAGGTCCACAAAACCAGAAAAATAGTTTAGGTCCGAAATACCAACTTTTCAAAAGGAACAGTTCCAGAAACAGGTTTCTTTAAGACTGGCTGCGTTAGAAAAATAGGACTAAATCTAAAAATATAAAACAAAATAGGGTTAGTTACAAAAGTCGAAAGTTAATAAAACATTGGAAAAAATCAGAAAAAAATATATGAAGAAAATTAATTTTCATATTCCCTACCTACTTTAAGAGGTTATAATACAACGCCATCTCTGATACATGATTGACACAAAACACGAAAAAAAAAAAGAATTCTGAGGCGGTACGAAGTTTGTCGGGTGTGCTAGTATTAAATAAGAAATGAAATCAGTATCAAAATTCTTAGACTGTACCTTGTTTGAGATAAGACAATACACACAACGTAATATATTCTGCATTATAGATGCATTACCTTTCAGACTCTCAGTAATAAGAAATGCATTGGTATTGTAGTAGTGACGTGATTACGTACATAAAGATGTAGCAGTCTTGTCTATTTGTATGTCTTCTATATTCGAAGTTCTTTTGAAAAAGGCGACTCATTTGCCATAACAATGATAGAAAAACTTTTAATAAACGTTAAAAAATAACAAGCAACAATTATTGTCAATTTGATTGAGTCGACTAACTATCTAAAAAAACTTTAAAAAACAACCGACTTCCACCTAAAACTCTACACAGTATAAAATAACTTCACATAGGTCGATCTTCTAAGGTCAACGTCCAGTGCAAATGCAATACCTATAGCTACAACGTGGCAACGTAGCTACAACTAACCCAACGCAAAAAGTATAATTAACCTACGTCATTTTGATTACTTGGACCACGTCATCTTCCAAGTACCTACGCAAAAAATACATCATCCAAGTGAGCAAAAAAGCTCATAAAATAAAAACTACTGACCCAAACTGAATGAAGTGTATACGGGACCAAATGGCAAGTATTACCGCATCGAACTTAAAATGATGAAAATGACACATAAATCGGATCAGAAACCTCGGAGTAATACCGATTACTCCGAGGTTTCTGATCCGATTTATGTGTGAGCAAAAAAGGAGGAAGGGTTGGTATAATATACCGATATTATACCAACCCTTCCTCCTTTTTTGGTTGTTGGTTAAAAATTACTTGGAATAGAGCGGTGAGCTTTCAAAATTCAGCTTCTATCGTTAGTACTCACCTAAACTTACAATAAGGATCACTAGACCTGGTGTCCAGGTCCATAGCAGGAAGATTCTTCGCCTCCACCAGCACGATGGTGACCACTGAGCTCCAGATCTGCGCCTTCAGCCGCTTGTTTACGTCACTCAGCCTCGTGTTCTTTAGTAAATACTGAAAAGAAGAAGAAATAGTCGTAGTTAAGACCTTTCTAGCTAGATATTTTACAAGTATCTTTTATTAACTTGCTTCGTTCGTATGTTATTGTGTGTCCAGCTGAAAATTAGTAATTCATTCAATTCAAGCACTTCCTGGCTTGCTTTAGCTTGTCATACTTTTGTAACTTTGAAGAACATGGAATAATATGGTATTGTGGAGTTGTTCTGACGAAGCAGATGGGCGGTGTTCTGAGTATATTATTATGTGTTCTCTAAATTAAGCTGATAGGCCAAGATCTTTGTCTAGGACTATAGAACCCAGAGTTGGCTGCAGATTCCATTTTCCCTTTGGAATCCGGACGAAGCTCCTTTCTTCTGATAATAAAAACATTAGACCAATATTTCAGATTGTTATTGTTGAGTTTAGGGGCTATACCTAATTTAAAAAAGTACACATCAAAATTATACCCAGTGAAATCGTACTTTTGCAAGTAATAAAGCCACTGGTTACATTTCCAGGTATTAGTGAGTTTTATTAATAGACCCTGTTTGTCTTGCTTTCTTCCTTCATTCCTTTTTATTTCCTTCATTAATGAATTGGAACACCTTGACATACTAAACAAAGTGATAGATCAGGAGTTACATAAAACAACCACAAAGCTTTTAGGAAACCACTTTAAGATTGTGTACAAATGTTTTGTCTGAAAGATATGCTTACATCTCAGTTGGAGAAACATTTAGATTTAGAGAAACAGTAACACAAACATTACATCAATCAATTGTATTTACATTGGCACACAGAGAAACTCAAATAATATTATTTTAAGTATAAACAAATACACTTAAGTTGTAAAATGTTTTTCAGAGGCAATTCATGGACTTCAACAGGGATACGCATACAGTTTTTTATTTGAAAAATGAAATACTGAGGTACTTATTAGCTCTAAAAAGCACGTATGAAATAATTTTTGAAATACCTTCATCGGCGATAAAAATATAAAGCTTCAAAGTTGACAATTAGAAAGAGAAGTCCGATACCAACTCTGACGTCAAATACCATGACACCTGCCATAGAAAACAGCGTTTTCGCGAGAGGGACAAATAAATTTGTCTAAAATAGGTATATCTCGTTTGTTTTTCGATTAATTTTAATTACCTATATTTTTAGCCGACTTTAAAAAAAGGAAGAAGTTCTCAATCCGTCTGATTAAAAAAAAATTGCATGTTTTTTCAGCGATATTTTCGCCAATTGTCAACCGATTTTGATGATTCTTTTTTGTTTGGAAGAAGAGTTTCCCGAACTGGTCCCATTTCAATTTGGTGAAAATCTGATGAAGAACTTCGGAGATCAGTAGCGGAACTCTTCAATAAATGATAGCAAGTCTCCCGGGATTACTGAAATCTTTCTTAACTGTTTACACAAGTTCATGACATAACATCACGCCGGTATGCTCTGAAGGAGTACGCACTACGCAGATGTGTACAGTCTATGTCAAAAAACGAAGAAACAACCAAAAATACCGACTTCCGAAATTAAAATTATTGTACCTATACTTTGTAGTGTTTTTTTATTTCGAAGTCGGTCGTATTTTTTCACTGTTAGCAGGTAATATTTTGTATATTTTTAGATAAACTGTGTTCGTAATAATTATTTTTTTCAAGCATATTCCCTATGACGAAGGTTTTCTCCGTTTTTAAAAAAGCAGTGGAAAGTCTACTTTATATTATTAAAATTTATGGATATCTGGCTATAGGGCTTTTCGAGTATTTGTGTAGACGCGTTCGCCATTTAAGAATGTTTCGAAAGTGCTTACTTTCGAAACATTTTAACTTTAACGTTTTTCTGACGCCACAAATTGGCCCGTGTAGATAAAAGGAACTCGCCACGCGGTCGGCAATCTTCGGAAGCGGTCGTATGCGCGAGACATTATTAATTCCATGTTTTTATTTGATTGAAATATGATGCGAAAAGTTACCAAGACGGCAAGGCTTTCCCAAACTTGCCACCGGACGATCAACACTTATTTAGCGGAAATACGCACACGGAATTTACGACGAATATTCCTTTAATATTTGTCCTTAATCTACGCCAACCAAATTAGTATTATTTAGTGTATGGAGAAAGAACATAAACAAATGGCAGCACTTTTCCTTAATTTAGTTCGGGTGTCCTAAATTGCGTTCATTATTCTCATAAAGCTTCAGCGACAAATTAGGCAATGAACGAAAATGGAATACAAATAGCTATAAAATACAAACTGGGCAATCTGTTAGGCAAGCCGCATAACTTTCTGCTGCGACTAAAAGTTTTGGTTCTGGTTTTCTGGTAGTCAACAAGCTTGCTTTGATCAATTTAAACACCATTTGTTTATTGTCTTGTCGAGAAGAGATTTTATTGACGGCGAATTGGTAAAGCTGATGTCAAAAAGCGATGTTATTGATAGCATATTTCTACCATTCTGTTTCAAGAATGACATACCTATCCCCCCTCTGTGGAGTTGCGAACACCACCCCGACTTTGACTTTTGGTTTTGAAACAAGTTGCATGTTACATTCATGCATGTAACATGCAACTTGTTTCAAAACCAATATTGATTATATTGGTTTTGACAGAAGACTAGATAAACCGAGGAATTAATTCGCCGGACTTTCCCGCGGTGATGCCTTCTGGGAATTGGTCAAGATGTCCACCGGACCTCATTATTAAAGTCTATACAAAGTGCCATCCCAATCATCTGTCAAAATGGCCAAATATAAGGGATTGATCATGTGGCATTTAAGAAAATAACTTAAATTAAAAATATACGAAACTTACAACAAACTAAAATATAGCATCAAAAAATTCGTCCTCAACGCTGTCAGCTGGTAATGTGCCCAAGAGACTGGCGGCATTGCCACGTTGAATGGCAATGCTTGTTTGTGGCATTTTGACAGCTTTTTTCAATCACATACATTTTGACAAACACCTTTGCCACGCTACCGCGGACGAATGTCATTTGTCTAGCGGCTCGAGTCTGACTTAATTCCATTCAATTGAATCAGGATTCCGTAGATCCATTCAGAGAATTCCCAGCGTAAAATTTACCAGTTTCTCGGTCAGGTAAACAGAACTCGTGTATCCAATTTGAAGATCCCATAAGGCTCTTGTGTAACAATTGAATACAATGTGAGTCAGTAAATTACACCCCCTATTGTTAAAGATACGATCTTCCACAATGAATAGTGGATATTATTGTCAACGGATGGCAGAATGATTGATGAATGCAGTTATTTTGTGTTGATGCAGTCGGACTAAATTGTTTCGTGTATCGCTGGCATAGAGTATATTATCCCGCCCACATATTCGATAGAATTGACATAGCATTATCTGGCATCGGTGAAGTTTCGAAGAGGTATTTTTAGAGGTAACAGGGTTTCATGTACTGATGGTGATCACCGGGTTGGTTTTAGTGAGATAATAACCTACACTCCCTGCTCTTTCCCTAAAAGACCAAGCGCCTTTTGAAGGTTCCACCCACAAAAAAAAAGGCTGTTTACTGAATAAAATCGGGAAGCCTGTATCAGGGGGTCCACTCTCTAAGCCCGAAGTCCGTAGTTTCGGCCTTAGTGTCGGGCGTTTTCTACGAAACGGCCAAGGCACACGTACTGACTAAGGTGTAGGGTTTCTGGGATTAACGCAGAATGCTATACGCTTTGATGTATGTTAGAGAGCGTTAAGATATTGTGTTGAGTTGCTCTCCATAAGATAACTAAAAAAATGCAAAATGTTCAGACCTCTTAATTTTTATGTTGTGTGTGTGCTAATCCTAGCATTCACACCAAATTTCAGCGTTCTATGACTTCAGGAAGTACCCTAACAACAATCATCCGTCAGTCAGTGACTGACAAAATCAGGGTATTTTAGATATTTATAATTTATAAAGTAGAATAAGAACCTACTCTATTGACGTCATATCTTAAGAATTTAGAATTTCTAGCACTGTCCAGACCGAATATATAAGGGTACAAAAATATGTAGTGCACGGGGCTTCGGTTGTCTCGTCTTGGCCCCCAATAGGTCTATTTTCGTACTGTTACATTATTTTAACATTCGTTTCGTCAGAATAGTCACGCACATCTTTTGTAGAAGGCAGCCTAGCCCTTTGATTAAGGTCTACATTCGTATAGCACGGTACATACATGTAACTCTGAGAACTGAGATTACTTTATTTAGCATCTACTAAATAAGAAACTGACACATAAAATACGGAGTTACGTCTTTACACGCCAAGACAAATGCTCCAGTTCTGCAAGATAGATCCATAATGTTACCATTTATTGACCATAAACTAACTTAGTATCAATTTATTATCCGTTTGATTATTATAGTAGCCATAAATAGGAGAATATTATCCGTCCACAACCATACTAATATTATAAATGCGAAAGTAACTGTCTGACAGTTTGTTCACTACTTCACGTTTATTTTTAATTTTATTTTTTTTATGAGGAATGGGCTAGCTCTTGACTCCGATCACGCTTGATGGAAAAGGATGGATGAGGTCTATGATGGAGCGAGCGTGCCCAGAAGGTGCCTTAGAGTAAGTCTTGCCAGCTGCTTTGGATGTGGTTAAAACTTGGTACAAGGGTAGGCCATGACCTGTATTGCTATTTTTTACACCGTGATACCTTACGAAAAGTGAACATAAAGTGTACTGTCAATTCATGCAATCAAGGTGGGGATCACAGGGGCGGATCCAGGATTGTTATTGGGGTGGGAGCTGAGGGTAGGTTTTCAGTGAAGTAAACACTAAAAAGCACAAAAATTTTTTTTTTCTTAACGCATAACAAGCCTCCTTGGATTACTTGTCGTGAATTCCTCAATGACTTCGTTAGTTTGTAGAATACAAAAGATATCTCGGTATTGATGGAATGACTCTTCAAGCTTACTCCACCGATGTTTTCACGGTGAGAAAACATCGGTGGAATAAGTCTTAAGTCTGAATTAGGCTGTCTGTCTATTTACGTGGAGCGAGTCAGCGGAGCGGAGTGAAGGAGTAACGCGGAGCGGAGTTGCGGAATGTGTCTGTCCATTGATGCGGAGCGAGCTTGTGCTGACCGGAATTGCGGACGCGAAGTGTAGGTAATTTAACCGGGTGGCCGGTGTTTTTGCACTTTCCCACTCCGCTTCCCCGCTCCGTAGCTTCGCTCCGCTTCCTAGTTTTGTATGATTTTTTAAAGTAGTTCGCAATTCCTTTGAAATGAAGTGGAGCAAACATTTTATGCAATGCTATTGGTTAATACTGGCATAGCTCCACCACGCTCCTCTACTCTTGCTCCAGTGGACAGTCATCCTTACTTTCGACTTTTACTCAGGCGATGCCGGTGGCAGAGGCTAGAGGACATTATTTTGATGAACTTTCGACAAATCGATATGGCTAATGATTGGCGCCAAAGAGTCATCAATCAATGTTGTAAAAGCTGTTAATGATCGTGAAAATAAAGCGATATAGAGGTTGTTAATTACTTTGTCAATAACTAAGCCATTCATTAATTATAAATCCTAAAAACAGTTCCTAAGGTGAATAAGCTGCCTTTGGCAGCAGTACCTACATCCAGTAAACTCAGGACAATCACTTTTGCTACCTACCTACCTATCAAACTTGGCACCGTGTCCCGAATTAGGACATATGATACTTTTTATCCCGGGATTATGTTCACTTGGGATATTTTTCGACTTTCCCGCGGGCGAAGCCGAGTACGAGTAGTTAGAGATCCGATTTCATGACGATTCGTTCAGCCGTTTTAGCAGACAACAGACATACATACAGTTACTTTCGCATTTATAACTATAGAATTAAGATTTTGTAAAAAAAATGATTATCTAACTATATTATCGGAATAGGTAGACTATAATTTACCTAAAGTTCGAAGAAGTAAGTAACATAGAGTTGATAATACCTCCTTTAAATCCCGGAATCATAAATCATAATCATGTCCATTGAATTCTGGGATTTAAGAAATTTGAACTAAATAATTATATTGAAGAATCTTATTATGTGTTTAGAGTTCCGTGCTCAAACTGTTAAAATAAAGAGCTTTGTTTTACATACTAACCTATAAAATTGGAATATGATTCTTCAAATATTTTTTTTGTAACTATAGATACTCAAGTCCAGTTTATGTTTTCATAATCTCGGGGTTTAATTGTCATGTTTACGATTTCGGGATTTTAGAGGAGGTATTATCAACTCTATGTTACTTACTTCTTCGGACTATATGTAAATATAGTCTACCTATTCCGATCTCTGATTATCACTCACACATTCCCTAGATGCAACCTACCCGATTCGAAAAGAAAAATCAAATCGCAATTTCATCGAATCGATTATTCGATTCGTGCCTTTCTGCATAGTGCACGCCTTGAGCCTTGTCGGTTACGGCTCGCGATAGAATCCAATCTTTGAAGTGACATTTTCATTTTAGTTCTTTGCTTTCGCGGAAAATATATTTCAGTTCGGTCTTAGGGGAAAATGAAGTTTTAGAAAGAGTGGAGGAACCTAGGCAACGTCTATGGAGGTTTAAATAACGCAATTTATAGTGTCGAATTGTCAAAATATTTTCAATAATTATATAAGCGCTACTGCGCTGTTGATATTTAGAGTTCCAAATTTCTGTATGAAAAACGAAACACTTCAATCAATCAATCAATCAATCAATATCTTTATTGTGGATCATAGGTAGGTATCACATAATACAGGTCTCAAATAAATCTAAAAAAAAGTCTCTCTTTCTTCGAAAGAAACAATGAAAAAATTACAAGAAAACCAGTAAAACACATTATGGTTTTTAAGTCATTCAACGTGGCAAGGCTGCCAGTATTCTGGGGATTTTTCCCGTTGGCAGACGTGGACGATTTTTTCAATGCCCTACGAGTTCTTACCCTCCCCTTTTTATCCCGCTTGTATATTTATTCATATTTCATACCTAGTAACATGTTACATAATATTATCAATTCGGAACCCTTTGCGAGTCAGGGGTCACTCTCTAAGCCCGAAGTCCGTAGTTTCGGCCTTAGTGTCGGCTACTAACTAAAACTACGGACTTCGGGCTTAGAGAGTAGACTCCCTGACTGCCACTCGACTGGTTTACATGACGTCATATAACACGAGAAAGATTGTCAAATGGACTTGCTAATTCTTGTTTCCTAAAAGCTTATTTATTAATTATCTGTTGTCAAGTATTTTGATTGCCCATCTGGCGGTGAACCAATCAACGCGAGACTACACAGCACACTTTCCGTTAAAACAATATTATTATCGGCCAAGCTTTTAAAAGTGAGGTTTTGTCAACAATAATAGTTACCTTTTCTTTCTCCAATAAATAAACGTCCAGTAGATCATCTGCTACGCCAGTTGCATTGTAACTTAAACTCTGTATCGAAAGAAGTTCAAATCAGGAAAATGAAATAATATAATGAAAAGAGAGAAATGTTTTCATTATGAATGTAGATGGCTAACACTAAGAAAGATGATTTGTCTAGGAAACAGGGTGACGACTGAGATCGTTCTTCTCCATAGAGATCTACGCTTTGGAACGTGCAAATAGCTTCATCTTTTTGACCGACCGACCTTGACAATTCAAAAGTGCCTGTAAATGGTCTAATTGAAATAAATGCTTTGACTTTGACTTTGATATCGACCAATCTGGGGGCACAGTAGTGTCCCGGCCACTACCAATTTTTTTCAAAGCGCCTTTTTGAGGCCTTATGGTTTCGGCTTGGACAACACTAGAGATTTAGTTGAGGGACTAATAAAACAAAAAATTTATTTGTCGGTCAGATAAATTTTCAAAAAATTTACATTGTCAGCAGCTGACAAGGTATTTTTTTTGAAAATTAACTAGCGCTGCCCGTGACATCACCAGCCTTCTTGAACCTTGATCTCTATAATTTTTTAACTATTTGAAATGCCAAAAAATACGTGTCATTTTACGTGTCTGACGGACGGAGTAAATAGAATTATATTTTTTTTCTACCTATTAGAATACCCTATTTATTTAAAATGTTAGGTAGGTTTCAGAATTATGGAAAAGAAGACATGTTACGACTCCAAAAAAATTGTGATAAGGGAAAAAAATAGTGATGAAAAAGACAGATCGGGACCGCAAGACGAAGTGGTGAAAGGCCTCCCACAAGGTGGACCGATGGCCTGGTGAAGGTTGTGGGAATCCGCCAGATGCGAGACGCACAGGACCGGGAGAAGTGATGACTCCTGGGGGAGGCCTAAATGTCCAAGCCGACGTCTTTCGGCAAAAATAATTATGATGATAATTTAGTCACCAGTAAATGAGTAAAATAAATGGTAAAACTCACAAGTATATCACGGGTATATTCCAGAAGCATCGTCACTTTCCACTCACTAAAAATACGACCGATCTAAAAATACGACTGGTTATAAAAGGACTGCTAGTTAAACTACTGTTTGTTTCATTGAAACTAATGGGAATGTGAAGTTTTATCCTTATTAATTACCTAAAATATGACGCGTTTTCCTTGATATAATTAGTGCTGAAAGGAAACACGTCATACGTGAATTTTAGGGTAAGTATATATTATATTATAATTATTATGCCACTACTTGTACCCGTGACTTCGTTCACTTGAACTTGAAATTATAGACAGTGCCATTTTAGTAGCGAATGCGACTGTCGAAATACCAAAAAACTAGGATTTAAAACTAAATCCCGGTTACTAAAAAATCACGCTGTTAAAAATATGAAAAGTATGTAGTATAGAAGTTATAAGTCAAATGAACAAACGTACATATATATCGGTCAAAATCATCATTTTGCTTCGCCGTAGTAGGGTAAAAATATAGGGGTTTGATCACGTAACGTTTCGGCAGCGTTTGCCAATCTTATACATTTTTAACGTTTTGACAATCGCCTTCGCCACGCTACCGCTGACAGAATGTCAATAAATTGTCTATGGAAGGCGCCAAACAAACATACAAAGTGTGGGTTGTCTCTCCCTCACGCGGCCCGCCTTCTCCTTCACAAGCATTACTGCTTCGCAGAAGAAGGTGACGGCTTCCCATGCCTCCTCGGTCCGGTCCATGGTTCGGAGCGAGGAGGCTGGAGGCTGGCCTGGTTCAATCCATGGATTGAACCAGGGGGTTCAATCCATGGTCACACTCACTCGAACTAAGAACAACTGTCAAATTGTGTTGTCATTCATCCTTAGTTCGGGTTCGGGACTAATCGTAAGTCCGTAGGTGATACGGAGTAGAATACGCCCGACACTAGAGCCGAAACTACGAGCTTCGGGCTTAGAGAGTAGACCCCCAGGGCCGAACCCGAGAGGTCGCCGCCGCCGATCGCCTCGACGAGGACACGAAAATCCGGCAAGGAGGCTCGCCGCCTTGCCGGAGAATTGGCAACCTTGAGTCGGAAATATCATAGCATAACGCGGAAAATGTTAATTCGCAATTCCATGATTAGGTATTCATAAATGTTTTAGTACCTAAGCTATTAATTTATTGGTCACGATTTCCGCTACAACCATATTTACAAGTAATGTTGTGTAATGTAAAATTTGTTGAATTTTATTTCGGTTTAAAGTTAAATTCAATACGGTTTACCTAAATAGGTACGTAATTTTTATGCTTTTTGTTTTTTTATTTATAACTAGATTTGCCCGCGGCTCCGCCTTCGTTGATGTCAGTTATCGTTATCGCGTATAAAAGTAGTCTATGTTCTTCTCCATACCCCAGGCTATACGGGGTTATTTTTTAATGACTGGCCAAATTTTCACTGGGTGTTCTACCCATGAATATGAACAACTTTCACTATGGGAACGACTCTGAAATCACGAAAAAAAAATCTGCTGTTTCATACAAAAGTTCAATACCTACTCGACTAAAATGTATGAAACAGCTGATTTTTTTCGTGATTTCAGAGTCGGTCCCATCGTGAAAGTTGTTCATATTCATGGGTAGAACACCCAGTGAAAATTTGGCCGGTCATTAAAAAATAACCCCGTATATCTGCTTAAATTTCATGACGATCAGATCAGCGGTTTTTGCGTAAAAGCGTAACAGACAGACAGACAGACAGACAGAGTTACTTTCGCATTTATAACATTAGTATGGAAGTAGTGATTATTTATAAGTCCGAATTTCTCCACAATCTCACCCGATGAGAAGCGATAATGTGGTCGACAGTGGTTTAGTCCGGTTAAGCAGTTAATATCCCAAGTGTGTTAACTTGCTAGTGGTCATACCTAAAAAAAAAAGGTCTACAATGGTGACTTGCCTAGAAGTAAGTCTCGAGGGAAAGACCCCTAGGTTATAGCGAACACGAAACACAGACTCCAGCAGGGAATTCCACTTCATATTTGTACGCATAATATTAGTAATCATGAAACGTTATGTGCGTATTACGAGTATTTCCCTATTGCTATATTATATTTAATATAAAATGGCAATTAAAACTATGTTCTGATACAATTTGTTAAGTTCACGCTATGCTCTCTGTATTTTTTCTTTATTTATCCATGCTTTATACAAATAATTATTAATATCACCAGCAGCGAGCTGGTAAGACCCAAGCTAACAGCAATGGATCCCTAATCCGGCGTTCCTACCTTCCTGAGGGACCTTCTCATTTTGACAAGGTTCCGTGAATTCACTCTTGTTATTATCATTATTAAACTCTTTGTTATCTCCACATATACTGTCCACCAATCACCCATTAGTGAAGACTACATAATGTTAGCAAAGCAATCCCCGTGCTGCCATGACGACACTTCCAAACATGACCTTCTCCAGTGAGGACTTGAAGCCGGACTCAGAGACCTCACCCTATTATTAAAAATAGATCAAAAGGCCAACTGTTATAAATTTCTTGAAAGGTCCTTAATAAGTCAAATGGCCCCTCTGCACAAACTTAGCACATTTGTCAACATAAATAAAATGTTATGTACTGCGTGCCAATTTGTAAAATGAAGTTAAATTACTGCTGAGGTGATCAGTGGCAGATGACCAATAACCTATACTTTCCATTAACTATGAGTTAAAAATATAAGTTAACAAGGTGGAGGTCAGTTAGAAATCAATTTTACTGTTGACAAGTCAATCAATATGATTGACTTGTCAACAGTAAAATTGATTTCTCAATTAAAGTTATTTTTTTTTGTACTTATCTTGTATTGTATCATTAACTTTAATTTTGTTTTCACGTAACATCTCTGAGTCGGGCAGTTATACCAAAAAAAACATATAATACAAAAGCAAACACCCATGCTGTTAACACCATCGCTAAAAACTTTTAATACCCTTTGGATTCTATCGCCTTGGCTTTTCAGCTTCGGGAAGCGGTTGCTGAATTTCTCGATGATCAAGTCCGTACAAGCAAGAAATGGTGTTGGCTGGTCCAAGGCAGTGGTTCCAGGTGGGAGACTTCCAGCTCTAGGACGAAGTTCTGAAGCTCTGTGGTCATAAGTCAAAGGTATTCTTGAGCTGATGGAAGGAAATTTGAAACAAATCCCGGTTGAAGAGGCAATTATTTTCAAATGAAAAACTTTGGCTCCAAACAAAAGTCCCAAAGGGAAAGTTAAAAAGGGAAATTGTAATTTCAATATCTTAGTTACAATGAAAGGACAAATACTAAAGGAAATCAAACAAAACAATGAAAGCAAAAATGACTAAAGAATTCTGTCTCCAAAAGTTATAGTGATCCAAACAAATTAAGGTCAAGAAGAACAAAGTGAGGTACTTATAAAGGACCAAGTTTAAAAGGAGCAAAAACAAAAGTTTTGCGATAAGTTACCTTTCTCTCTCATCGCTAGACGAAAGACACGAGAAGCAAGATTCACTGGAGCTATCATTATTCTTATCATCATCGTATGCGAGGTTGCACGCGGAGCGGCTTTTATACAGCACGGTTCCTTGTTCAATATTAATGAAATGCTTGCATATATCTTTAGGATCTTGGCTCTCAGCCGGTTCATCAATAACAAATGAAGGTATGCTCGAAATTTCTCCACCATCACTTGAACTTCTATCGGCACTTTCCACGGAGTTATCTTCTACAGAACTTCTTTTCTCTTCTGATAAGTGCGATATAAACTTCGATACCTTTGATTTTTCTATTTTAGTCTGCATTTGATCTTGAAACTCGTCCATTCGGTCTTGGAATTTTCCTTGCAATGTTATGAACCGATTTTTCAATCGGTCAATTTTATTTTCCGTCATTTTCAATTTGTATTTATTTCACTTCAGTTCTGTCATCACGTGTTTCCTCCGTCACAGTAACGAATCAACTGTTTACGATCAACAAAATTCAATTAAGGAAAAGCCAAAACTAAAGTTTCAATCAAAATGTTGAGTGAAAACTAACAAAATGTAATTACATAGAAAGTAGTTCGTTGAAGTTGACGCTTTTGAGAACATTTGAGAATCGTTTGCGGTAAAGTTTACGAAAATTCGACTACAGAAACATCAGGTTTGTTTGAATTCGCGCGAAATACTGAAGAACTAACATTTTATAAGGCGGAAAACAATACACAAGAACGTATTTTTGGATGTAAACAGCAGATGTAGGCTAAAGCCATCGCTGTACGTTACATGAAACATTACTGAGCCAGACTTGAATAATAAACATGTAGTTTTTGTTAGCGTGATAAAAAACATAATCGAGTAATGGCAGGCCAAAATCAATATTAAAAGGTCACGATAACAATGACAGAGGCTAAATTGTGAGTCAAAATTATCTGATATTATTTTAAAGAATAGGTAGGTATTTTATTGATCGAATTCGTATTAGAACCCAGGGCATTCATACTTTATTTATAACTCATCACGACAGTAAAGACGATTACAAAACTATTTCGCAACCAAATCGTCAGACGGACCGGAAAAAATCGATCACGCTTCAAAAACCCATAAAAACTGCAACACAAGTAAAGTACGGCTAAACCGGTTTTGATATCTAAAAATATAACTAACGAGGAACAAATGGTAGTAGGTAAGGAGTTTATAATGTTGCCAACAATGTGCTATGAGCCGGCGTTACAGCCGGTAAACAGCAACTATGACTCAGACCACTAATAGACGCGAGATTGTCGAGCGTGCGTTGTGTCATAGCGTAGAATAAAGATGTATAGAAGTGAAACTCAATCAGAATGCTTGCCTCTGTTTCAAGGCGTAAGAACATTAATCTCTATCAGGGTCAAAAATAGTGGTAATTATAAGGAAGGGACATGCGTTACCGAAGTGTCAAGGTGGAATGACAGTTCAGTTCAGTTCTTCAAGCTCGCTTCACCTAGTATGTTTTCACGGCTGAGATGTTTACTGAATAGACCGGCTACACTGTTATCAACCCTGACACTAATCTGTATAGTTTCTGCTTGAGGGAATTTGGGTCGATATGGGACGTTCGGGAAGGTGCAGGCAGTCCCTAACAGTCCCTTTTTATGTATAAGAAGTCATCAAATTACTTCTTCCACTCTGGATGGAACGGAAGGGAGTGTCAGACTCTTACTGACTAAAACCCATACGTGTTCCTCCTTATGCCCATTGCGTTTCAGGGTCGCGGTGACTCTTTCGAACAAATTGTGCAACCCCTATCAGTTCCTTTTTTATGGATGGGAAATCGTCAAATGACTCCTTCCGCGAAAACTCTTTCGAACAAAATCCGCAGCCCTGGCAGGCTCTGGCCCTAACAGGCCCCATCAGCTATGCTGACATCTCTTTGAACCCCTATCAGTCCCCGCCAAGGTGATTATTTCGGAAAATTAGCACTCACATCACAAGCAAGTGAATGTGTCGCTTCTAGACACGGAAATCTTATTCTATGTTAATATGTTGTTACTATCCTTGACGAATGATATTGTGAGTTACTAGACTGTGTCGAACATGATATTGTGACACCTACGTACAGACAGATTGGCGCTTGATGATACACTTTTGCACTCTTGTAGTCAATAAATGACAAAGTCCTAGAGAATTACGATTCACATTTGTTTTTTTATCCGCTTGTTTTCTATATAAATCATTTTATAATAATTAATTGAGTAAATTAATAAATTTTCTTTTATCGTCGTTAATTTAGCGAAACCCATCACATATACGTAATTTCGCTGGAAGTACGTATATGTGACGGGCTATTTACAAAAATTTATGTAAAATATTTATGTAAGGTTAAGTTGGAATAAGCAGATTGCTCAGGTTGGCCAGAAAGTAACTTACTCACTGCGATATCTCTATAGATTCAAGCATTTTCTTCCTTCAAGCAATAAAACCACTTTGGTCCAATCACTTGTGCTTCCTATTATTGATTATGCTGATGTTTCCTACTCTGATCTATCCCAAGAACTTCTTAATAAACTGGATCGACTTCTTAACAACTGTATTCGTTTCATTTTTGGCCTTCGTAAATATGACCACATTTCTTCATTTCGTTCTCAGCTTAAATGGCTGCCTATCCATCAAAGGAGATCCCTCAGATCCCTCTGCATGCTCTTCGCTATCATGAATGATCCTTGTGCTCCTGATTATTTAAAACAATATTTTAAAGTGTTGGGCAGTTCTCACAGTCTTAACCTTCGAGCATCCAAAAACTTACTCCTTCATATTCCTTCTCACCGCACCGGGTTTATGTCTAATTCCTACGCTATCTCTACCATTAAACTCTGGAATATGCTACCCCTTGACATCAAGAAGGCTGAGTCCAAGTTTTCATTTAAGCGTAAAATCCGAAAACACTAGGTACTTAAAAGCCTGTCATTCTTAGTTTGGTCTTCGTCATAATTATTATGAGTTCTCTCAATCAGAAAGATTATTATATAACATAATATTTATTAGTTTAATATTTTAGCATATGTATGTATTTTATTAGTATTATATTTATATTATTTCTTTATTATTTCCAAAATAAAATTATATTTTAAATCTTATTTATTTGTTGTACACCTACCACAGTGTAGTCTTTTTGACCCAAAGGTTGACTGGTAGAGAATGCCTTGTTGCATTAAGTCCGCCCATGTACCACTATTGTACATAGAGTTTAAATAAATAAATAAATGTAAAGCAGATATTTGAATAGCTAACTATACAAATATTTGCTCTACGTCAATATTTGTAAATACCCTGTATATAGTTGATTCTTGTTCCTGGTTCTTGAAATTTGTCCAAATTAATTTTGTTTGTTTCAGGATGATGAATGTAATCTCTGACGATTTGATTAATTTTCATTGCCCTCAAAATATAATTGGTTTCATTCAGAACTGACGATTCTCCGAATCTATTGATTCAAGTTTCAATCCAACTTTTTGATTAAATCCTGGTATACAATTTCTGTAATATTCAGCCTTGGTTTCAATCTTAATTAAACTTTCAGATCGATTTCCGTTTGAGTGCGAACTTAATGAAAATCTATTTTGAACTGAATTTTAGTAAAGCTTACGGGAAATGGCGGTTCCATTGCTAGAATTTAACTAACAAACTAATTATCCGTGTTTCACTGTAGGGTGCCAGTTCAAAATCAGCGCCCAGCGCTGAGTTTGTCTGATGCCCAGCAAATGCTGAGATGGTAAACCTTTCCGTATGGGCACGCTCAACCAATTATTTCTTTCCTACATACATATTTCTTTCCGTTCGTCTTTGATAGTGAGTGTTAACTTACGCTATCAGTCTTGTGCAATAGTACCTACTGTAACAAATAGTATATTGGAATGTTAGCAAATTCATTTACTTGGAACTTGTATGTGAAGTCCTTCCCATAATTCAAATACGTTCAGAATTTGAAGAATCTTTTGGTATGGAGAAGCTGGGTTGATTTACAAAAGAACTTTTATGCGACAGTAACTGTCTGTCTTTCTGTGTATCTGTTTTTTTATCATTTTACGTGATAACAGGTCAACGGATTTTGATCAAATTTGTATTGATAGACAGTTGACACCATGACTTGAATTAAGACTACAATACTTTCAACCCTGGGATCTTTAACCGCTCCAGCCCTGACATGTGAAAGTTCCCAAATAAAATATAAATCTTATGTAATTGGTAAACAAACATTAAATTCGCGATTCATTCGGTGTGTTGCCGGTGCTTGAGCGGTATTCAAGAGTAAAAAGGTTACTTCTCGGCAAGCGTGCTCCATCTTAAACCACATCATCACTTACCATCAGGTAAGATAGTGGTCAAACGCGTGCCTAACAATAGTAAAAAACCGGCCACGTGCGAGTCGGACTTGCTCACGGAGGGTTCCGTACCATTATCTATAATATCGGCAAAAAATCACGTTTGTTGTATGGGAGCCCCACTTAAATATTTATTTTATTCTGTTTTTAGTATTTGTTGTTGTAAAACAGAAATACCTACATCATCTGTGAAAATATCAGCTTTCTAGCTATCACGGTTCATGAGATACAGCCTGGTGACAGACAGACGGACGGACGGACAGCGAAGTCTTAGTAGTAGGGTCCCGTTTCGTAGGGGGGTACGCCCTTTGGGTACGGAACCCTAAAAAAGAAGAATCACGTTACTACCTTTCTAAGGAATAAATCGTCTTTCACACGGGTAAAGCCGCAGCAAATAGCTAGTCCACTATAATAAATCCATTCAGACCACAAACAGACTACATTCTACCAATCTCTAGAGAACATAATATCAGAGCACAAAACATAATCAATGTCAATCCTATAAATATTGGAAAGCTTAAGTCAATAAAATCCGTATTGCTCATAAAACCAGCCTTTCCTCAAGAGAACGATGCCTATTTGGGACTAATTGATTAAATCCATAGTAATTTACAACGACTATGTTCACCGGCCCGTTGGGAGGGGACCATGTGTCTGCAATTAAATGGAGTTAGTACAGTGAGCAAGGTCAGTGGTAATCGCTTGTTAATTCTGATTCCCTGGTACATTTTGGTTTCAGAGCCAGCTGGGCTATGCCCGAAGTTGCCCTTCGTGATCAAATCAGGAATGAAGACATATTCGCAGGAGAACCAAGCTAACCGAGATGGCCCGAAGAATCGCTAAAGATAAGTGGCAGTAGGCAGGCACATTGCTCGCAGAACTGATAGTCGATAGGATGGAAAGGTCCTAGAGTGGCGACCGCGTACCGGAGTATGAAGCGTTGAAAGGCATCGCAAGGTTCTACGACTTGATGTAGGCCGCGCAAATCCGCTGGATGCCAGCCTAGTCCAGTGGTCGCCGGTCGATGTGTGGACTATTGGGGGAGACCTATGTCTAGCAGTGGACTTCTTTCGGCTAAAAAGATGATGACAACGCCGGAGTCTAGAATTTTCCCGAGCAGATCAACTAACTAGAATCTAGATCATTTGATGATTTCCTATCCTTAAAAAAAAAGACTAGCCTGATGCAATTGAATACCAGTATTGCTGCCAGACTGCCTACAACCCAGATCTATTTGCTAACCGCTGCTTCCTAATCATAAAGATTGTCAAAAATCTAAATGTGACAGCCGGGAGCTACGGCTTAATATATTTCTAGAGGTACGGAGACATTATAGTATTAGTCTATGCATGCATGAACGCTCTGTAATGAACGGTCACCCATGGACGGACTGCTTTCGGCAAGCGGGTTAGATCGATCTGTGTGACTGTTATCAATGTTATTATTTTAGTCACGAGCAGTTACAGCACATACGGCTATTTAAAGATTTCAATACAAATAAGTTATTTAATGCACGCAATAACAATGACAGTCTTGCGTTGCTCGTGGGTATATAGCCTACCCACGAGTCGTGGGTAAATAATAACAGCCACACGGGTCGAACTTCGAGGTTCAGCTATGCTCGCCGAGGTCGGTCTTTGGATGGGTGAGCATCTATTACATACAGAGTTTTCTCTGTGTCTCGTTAAGGCCGTAGCCAGAAGCCAGAAAATCTGAAACATTCAGAAAGCAGTCTTGCCAAGGAGTATCGTGTTACCCAGTTACTGGGTTGTGGAGGTCAGATAGGCAGTCGCTCAATGTAAAATACTGGAATTCACCTGCATCTGGTTAGACTGGAAGCTGCCCAATATAGGTGGGAAATGGCTAGACAAAATGATCTTTGCGTGCGTTGGGCATAGTTGTTCATTGTCCTGTCTCTTGTAACTAAAAAGTCGCAAGAGCTTCCTTCAATCTACACAGGCGATCCCGGATATGTCACCTAAAGGGAGGAGCAAACTGTGGGAAGAGCAGTATCCACCAAAAAAGAGCATTTGCCCCCAGGTCGTGAATTGCAATGGCCTATTTGGAAAGCGCTGAATCGTTTGCGCACTCAGGTAGGCCGCTGCAAGCACAACTTGGCGAAATGGGGTTTCATAGATCCGTTTGATACCCAATGTGAGTACTATTCAAAGCATGAGCCACATTTTGGAGTGCCCCAAGTACCCAACCACCTGTACTTTGGAGGATTTAGTCAATGCCACCGATGCTGCAATTAACGTAGCCACCTACTGGGGCCTAACAATATAAAGAGTTAACCATCGACTTGAAAAGAAGAAGTTGTTCATTGTGTGCTTGCGTTTAGCTATTCCACTACACATGTGTATGGTGTACTCGGATGTTTATTTAGTTACGAATGAGTACAGATAAACCGCTGTTAGCCATTATTTGCTAATCTAGTCGGCCTTGAGGCTAATGCAACGTTATATCCATGAAGAGATATGGGTAAGTTTATGTTAGACACTTGAGTTTCAGGATTATGTTGAGGTAAGTACTTTAAAGTAGCCTTCACGGGAGGCGATACGAATAACCGCGACCATTTTTGAAGTCGATTGTGTGTCGTAATGTGCATTCGCGGCAAAGGGCCTAGAAAAGTTCAATATTTTCGGGATTGACGTGCGCTAGCAAAGTCTCACGTGGTTGATCCCAAATATGGTCATTAATGATATTCATCATTTTCCTGCCCTTATCCCGTTACTTGGGGTCGGCGCAACACGTTTTTTTTCTCAGATTCTTTCCTGTCAGCCATCACCCTATCACTAACTCTAACCATCTTTTCTTTGGCCTAACTCTCCCTCTCTATCCATCCACATTTTCATATTCATAACTCTTTCAGTTACTTGCCTTTCCTCCCTCCTCTTCACATGACTATACCAAGACTAGCGGTTCCCTTTCAACTTTTCCGCCACCAGCGCCACAGTTATTAGTGATATTATTTTGTCTTTAATTCTAGTGAGACTCCTACGTAAACCCTAATCAACCGGGTAACCCTAGTAATAATTTCCTAGTAGCCTCTCCCACAGTCTCCGGGCATTCGTCGGGGATAACAAGTCTAAGGCATTCAGCGACCTGAGGGCCAATTCTACTAATTTATAAGCAACGTTCGCATTTATATGTCAGTTGCAATGTGTCAAAGAATTCTAATGAGTGTTTCCATAGGTACATTTTTGACAGATTGCAATTGACATGTGAATGTAATTTGCACTCAGGGTTGTGCAATTCCAGAGTTGAAAGAGTGACCGCGGCCCTGGAGCGCAAAAAACATTTAAAGGAACACGGATGGGTTTTCTTCAGTAAAGAGTCTGACACTTCCTCCTGCTCAACCCAGAGTGGTAAGAGTTATGACTCTTACCACTCTGGGTTGAGCAGGAGGAAGTGTTGTTCATATTGCCCAATAAAAAAAAGCATTCAGCGAGAGAGTAGCTTTCTACCAGTTGCAGAATATTTGTAATCGGATCAGTACTTTAAGAGACAATTATGTCCTACAAATTAATAAAAAACCCTTATAACATTAAGCATTAAATAGATGCTCTAAGTAATCTTGAAAAAAGAGTCTCACAATATAAATATAGGCTAGTGTTGCAGTTTAATTTTATCCCAGACGCGAAGATCTATTGATTCGCTCGCGGGGTCAGTCCGGCACGGCTGACTGTTCTTCACAGTTACATTGAAATCCCTCTGGACCTCGTATAGCGGGTTAAACTGTCTGTTCTGTTTGTTTTATTGACAAATGTAGCAAGTTACTGTTTTATAACAGTTATTAAATGCAGTTAGAAGGCTGAGAAATGACGGTATTAGCCAAAAATTTTAAGAAGCTGCTTGTCTTTAAGCATCTGAGTAGCTATCAAATTCTGTCTGATATTTAATAATGTTAATCCTATTTCTTACTTATACTATGAGTCTTTATGTTTGGATGTTTGTTAATCAATTATGCTTTAATAGCTGAACGGATTACAAAGGCAATTCTCGTTGGTGTTTTTGACTACAGGGCAAATGCGAATGCTCCTTATTCGCATTTGCTCCGTAGTCAAAAACACCTCCAATTTCCCTACTTTTTCACAAGTTTTTGATATTGATTTTCGCTGATATTGCGAGTTGAATTTGAAAGCTTTTTAAGAACGAGACCAAAGAGAACAAAGGTATTCCTTCATTCAATCGTATTATTGACGTCATAATATATGTTGCTTACGCCTGTTTACAATAGAAAGAATTTCAAATACGTTTTTTTAAATGAAAACTATAAAATATCGGAAAAATATGAAATAGTAATAGGGTGTCTTAATTTTAAATCTAGTTTCATTTAACAGAATAATATTATGGCACCTAAAAATATCTAGACGAGGTACAATAACATAAAGATTACTTATCCCGGTAACATAATACGTTTCCGTAGCGAAAGTACTAACTAATAAATCTTGCACAACTAATACCCAATTCGGAAAGATCCCAATTACAGTGGCCCCTCAAATAACAGCTGTATTGTTTGCAACATAAAGAGTATTTTTAATCTAAACCCAACATTTTATAGTAAAGGTGCAGCGAAGCCACGCCTGTCGTTAGAGGGATCGTTTGGAAACAATTTCTAGAGAGTCACTTTATTGCAAAGTTGTGCGGTAAACTAGACTGCAATGCAATGGAGGTCAGGCAATGTACGATTTGAGATACGACACGTAGGTAAACAATACATTTTGCCAATAGTTTCCAATTATTTATCTTGTTTGTACTTACCTAATGGTTTGTAGTGTTATTATTCTTTGCCAATAAGATTACAGACAAGACTGAACGTGTATTTTTTTCACATAGCAATGTCAAAATAAGGCAACGTTATTTCTACTACTGTGCATTTTTTTATCGACTTCAAAAAGAGGAGGAGATTCTTAATTCGACATGTTTTAGCGACTTCGATAGTGTCAACCGATTATTTTTTTTGGAAGAATAATTTTGATGTGATCCCGTTTAGTTTAGTGTTTGTTGTGCAAGTCCCTAGATGAAAGATTTTGGACTTACTAAAAACACTATCACACCACACAGGAAGTCAGGAACAAAACATAATGCCACTGTGCTACGATCCTCACCATCTCCTTTCGTTCACAAATCCCAGCCCCGGATCTAGGGGGGGGCAAGCCGGGGCCCATGCCCCGGGCGGCAAGTTCAAGGGGCGCCAAACTCACATGTTTGAAAAAAAACTTATTCGATGGGGGTGGTAAAATTATCGAGCTTTCTACATTCGCTCTTGAATTTCGCATTCTCTTGAATCTCTATTTTTCTGCATTTAAGTCGTAAAAGTGACTCCTAAGCAAACTTTGGAAACGTTTTCTTTTCCCCTTTCAAGGATCTAAAATCGACTGAATGTGAGAGTGATCAGAGTTATCTATATAGACCTACTTCAGTAATACAAAAGCAAAATCTTTGTACCTCTTTTTACGAAAAAAACGCAGGCACAGATTTGGAGGTAGCGGAACAGAGAGTAAAGTCCCGCAAACCTCCATTGAAAAGGGAGGATCCTCCGACCAGACGGTTGGTTTTTGTCTGGTGGGCAACTGCCCGAGAGTTGATATTCGGGCTTTGCATATTGTGTTCTAATCGCACGGTAAACTTTGATATCGCGATTTAGGATTTTTGTAGTTATTTGTTGTGATGTTGATTCTGCTACGTTGATTTTTGTGGCGGCATGAATGCCGCTACATCACTCCCCTCCGGAGACCGGAGGTCGATAGTGAATGAGTCGTCCATACATCTTGAGATGCTTGCCAGGCCAGTGGAAGGTTGGTTCCAGTGAGTCGGAACCGGAAGTCGCAGAGTTCTCGGTGAGTCGGAACTGTCTGCGTCGCAGAGTTCACGGTGAGTCGGAACTGTCTGCGGCGCCCCGATGCTGCTGCTGGCGTGACTGCTGGCGTCGACCAGGAGAGGTTCTTCAAGGCTCTTCATGTGACTGGCCGAAGGTGCAGTGTGCTTGCCAAGGTGGGTCGGAGCTGTGCGACGTGCTGACGTGACTGCTGGCGTCGACCAGGAGAGGTTTTTCAAGGCTCTTCATGTGACTGGCCGAAAGTGCAGTGTGCTTGCCAAGGTCGCTGATGACGTTGATGATAGAGGCTGAGGATACTGACCAGGAATGCGCGTCCGCTGCATGCTGGTGGTCAGGATACCCGTAGAAGCCGAGGGTTCTGGCTGGCTGTATGACTCGCTGCTCGAAAGCTTGGGGTCACGATGAGGAGAAGTGATGATGACGTCATGATGAGGTAACTGCACGAAGGCTGCGCTGACGTTCAATGTCGAGGGTCACCAGTTTGGAGGTAGCGGAACAGAGAGTAAAGTCCCGCAAACCTCCATTGAAAAGGGAGGATCCTCCGACCAGACGGTTGGTTTTTGTCTGGTGGGCAACTGCCCGAGAGTTGATATTCGGGCTTTACATGTGTTCTAATCGCACGGTAAACTTTGATATCGCGATTTAGGATTTTTGTGGTTATTTGTTGTGATGTTGATTCTGCTACGTTGATTTTTGTGGCGGCATGAATGCCGCTACACAGATAAAGTCTATGGAGAATGAGTCCAGAAAGCTAATATTTTTTTAATAATGCTTAAAAAATTCGAAAGGTCGAATTTCGATCACTAGTTAAAATAGTTATCGAAAGTTTCATAATAATAATGTATAAATAAGTAGATGACCCGATGAAGATCGATTACCTACATATATTTGTGTAAAATTTACTCTACACCTAACCTACTGAATATACACACAAAAGGAGATTGACCAATCTGGACCAAATGCTGCCCAGGCATGGGAATACTTTTATTTTTTTCCTAACATGAAGAGATACTTAAAAAATAAAAATAAAAAAAAAAACATCCACGGGTTTAGTACCTAAAAACTTATGGCTTTTTGGTGCTTTAACTTTTGATATACAGCGTGTAAGGGACATCGACGTACAAACGGCCATACCATGAGTTCAGAACATGATTCTGGACCCCCCCGCGTTGGAATTTTTCGTCGGCTTTTTCCTCATTTTTCAATTTTTTTCAGCTGTTTTTTACTTTAGACTGTTCATAATTGTTATTTTTACCAAACCCAATGTATTTTAATTAAAAAAATAATTAATTCACTACTTTCACTAAAAAGATACCTAATATGTAAATAAAACTAGATAGGCATCTGCTCGAATCTCGAATCCTATCTGTTTAGGGGTGAGTTAGCTAGTTCATTAGTTTATACCTACATCATTACTGGATCTCAATGTACATACTTACTTAAAACCTTTTTTTTTATCAATCCTTATCGGAATCGTGATATAAAGAGACTAAGCTTATGGCTCCTCCATTTCTCTTAACTTCTGCATACCTAAACAAGTTCCTACCATCAGTAGATTAGGTATTTCTGAGTGATCAAAATGAGTTTTTGTGATATTATTGCCGTCGGCGATATTCGTAGGTACCTACATTACAGTGCAACGCGGCGCGGCAGCGACTAAGGCCTGTGTATGTGTGTTTGCAAGTACTACGTTAACCACGTACAGCGCTCTCGCGCGTTTTGATCGTGTTGTTCTAAATACATTGCGGGCTCGAAAATGTTAATTTCTGTAACCGATCATTAGCGAGATTAATGACTTTCACAATTTGGTTAGTGGCATTAAGTGTAGCCTTTTCGCGAAGTTTAGTTACGATGTCCGTGACACCCTGAATTTTTTTTTAACGTTTACGTTAAATAATATTATAAAAGCTCCCGAGTCCGAACCCGACCTCAAAACGAACATCAACATACAGTGTTCAAAACATAATTCTACCACGTGAGGTAAGTACCTACTTTTTATTTAAGTAGTTATATTATTACGCAAAATAAGCCAATCTCTCAACAGTTAAGACAATTATTTACATTAGTTAAATCATAACATAACAAATGCGTTCCTAGATATATACTTAGAAGTTACCTACTATAAAACGGATTCATGTTATGCCGTGGGTTATTTGTTTAACATTTTTTCATGGTTTCAGATAACATTCAATAATAAGGAATACCTCTGCCACAACTGTTGGACAAGAGCTCATCGTGGGACGATGTCTGCAATGCCTGCTGTGCAAGATGCACCTGCTGTGGGAAATCCACCTGCTGCGGGTAATCCGCCTGCCGTGGAAAATCTACTAAACATGGAAGATCAGCCCGTGGAAGACGACATTCTAGGACAAAACGTCAAATGCTTGCATGGTGTACAATTGCACAAGCAATGTGCAACTAATTCGAGTGCACATAAAGAGTCGATATACATCGTCAAAAGTGAATCATTTCTATATTTTACTTGACGAGAACAATCATGCGCTCGATTCCGTTCAACATTATTGCTGCTCATGTTTTACTGGGCGAATAACGATCGGCAGTTGCGCCGACGTTGTTTGCCTAGTTTGGTTTTTGGGGTGGGTTAGGCACCAGGATGTTGTGAGGCGCCCTGCTTTATTTTTAGATTCAGTAATTATAGACGACAATGAGGATGACGATTGATTAGGTATTTTAATGTTTACATGAGGATCATTTAGTACGTTGAAAACCTATCATCATATCAGCCGAAAGACATCCACTGCTGGACATAGGCCTCCCCCAAATGTCGCCACAACAACCGGTCCTGTGCGTCTCGCATCCATCGGTTACCCGCGACCCTCACCAGGTCATCGGTCCACCTTGTGGGAGACCTTCCAACGCTGCGTCTTCCGGTACGCGGTCGCCACTCCAAAACTTTTCGGCCCCATCGACCATCTGTTCTGCGAGCAATGTGCCCTGCCCACTGCCACTTCGATTTAGCGATCCTTCGGGCTATGTCGGTAACCTTGGTTCTCTTGCGGATATCATAATTCCTGATTCGATCACGCAAAGAAACTCCGAGCATTGCCCTCTCCATTGCCCTTTGGGTGACTTTAAGCCTTCTGATGAGGCCCATTATGAGCGACCACGTTTCGAGTCCATAGGTCATCACTGGCAACACGCACTGGTCATAGACTTTCGTCTTGAGACACTGTGGTATTTGAGACGAGATGATACCGCGCAACTTTCCGAACGCCGCCCAGCCGAGTCGGATTCAACGGTTGACCTCTTTTTCGAAGTTAGCCCTACCTAACTGGATCGTTTGTCCCAGGTAAACGTACTCATCAACCACTTCGAGTGCAGAGCCTCCAATCTTGATAGGAGTGGGTGCTACATGGGTATTTACCATGACCTTGGTTTTGTCCATGTTCATTTTAAGACCCACTCTTTCGGAAGCTCTACTGAGGTCATCGAGCATTGTACTGAGGTCCTCCGTGGTCTTAGCCATGACGACTATATCATCGGCAAATCGAAAATGAGTGATGTACTCGCCATTGACATTAATGTCTAGCCTTCTCCAGTCCAAAACCTTGAAGACATCCTCCATTGCGGCCGTGAACAGTTTCGGAGAAATTACGTCTCCCTGATCACACACCGCTGCTGGAGGATAGGTTTCGAAGTCTGATCCTGAAGTCGGACTGACATGGTAGCGTTTTCGTACAAACACTTAGGCACCTCGATAACGACCATTCGATCTGGCACCGTTGGAGAGACTGCAGCACAGCCCAAGTCTCGATCGAATCGAAGGCTTTCTCGTAGTCCACAAACGCTAAGCACAGGGGCAGATTATACTCTTCGGTCTTCTGTATATCCTGCCGCAGCGTGTGTATGTGGTCCAGGGTGCTGAAGCCTTTTCGGAATCCGGCTTGTTCGGGAGGCTGGAAGTCGTCGTCGTGCGTGCGAGACGGTTTGTGATGACTCTGGAAAACAGCTTGTAGACATGGCTCAGAAGTGAGATGGGCCTGTAATTCTTAAGCAGGGTATTGTCGCCCTTTTTTAAGAAGAGTACCACTACACCTCTGCTCCACGCTTGTGGCGTTTTCCCCTCGAGTGTGACGGAATCGAACAGTTTCTGAAGGGCCTTAAGGACTGGTTTTCCACCCGCCTTCAGGAGTTCGGCCGTAATTCCGTTCTCACCCGACGCTTTGTTGTTTTTAAGCTGCTTCAGAGCCATCCTAATCTCATACAGGCTGACGTCCGGGATGTCTTCGGTATAATGCCGGGTCAATCTAGCTCTTGAGTCGTTCGCTAGATTTGCTGCGGGTTTGGTCATTGATGTCTATAACTGTCCATAAAATGTCTCGATCTCCCTCAGAAGCTCCGATTTGGCGGATATGGTTCTTCTAAAACCTATGTAACGAATAAATAATTGATTTATTGAATGATTATACCTACTTAACTAAGTGTTGTTATAATAATATAATCCATTGTTTATAATATAGTCTTTTATTTTCAAAAAAAAGCTGTTGGTTATGTTTCTTCGTTAATGTAAAATCTCAACACTCCTCGGATAGATTTTAAAGAGCTTTGGGTTACAGATTAGTATTAGTCTAAGGTACAGTATGCACTATGATTCAATGTTGGGCAGCACTTGGTCCAACGTCCATATAAAAATGGTCAATCTCCTTTCATAAGAATCGGTCAAGCCGTTTCGAAGGAGTTTTGTAACAAACACTGTGACATGACACGAGAATTTTATATATTAGAAGAAGTGTGGAAGAGAGGAGGGCGCCACTATCAAGTTTTTGCCCCGGTTTGGAAAAATCGTAGATCCGGGACTGACAAATCCCTGAACTATCCTTGACCTTATCAAATGATATCACTAATAGGTCAGTTTATGCCCTTCTGGGGCGTTCCCAATATACGCCTTATTAATTCCTAATATCGATAGATGATTGTTTTGATGTGGAGCTCGTGGCAAAATAATAACAACCGCACGGGTCGATCTTCAACGCTTGCCGGTCGCTCTGTGGTGACCATCATACCGAGATCCCTCCGTGCCTCGGAAAGCACGTTAAGCCGTTGTTGCTCCCTGCTGTCATTTGTAGATCTTTAGCAGTCGTTACGGGTAGTCAGTAGCCAGAAAATCTGACACCAGTCTTGCCAAGAAGTACCGTGTTACCCAGTTAATGGGTTCTGGAGGTCTGGTAGGCAGCCGCTCCACGTAAAATACTGGTATTCAGCTGAATCCGGTTTGGCTGGAATCCGACCCTAATGTAGTTGGGAAAAGGCTGGGCAGATGATGATTATGTATTGTTTCCTTTTAAAATAAAATCCTTCGTATTAATATTTGTCTCGATCGTTACCGTTGTCTACACTGTATTTGTTGTTGTAATACTTAATACTTAGAGCACACAAGTGCAGTACAGAGGACTACACAGGCGGAATATTTGTATTTGTTTGATGACAAAGTCGCCTCTTAATACATACAAAGTGACTTTTTGAAATAGGAAATATCTCAAATGCATTCTCTTATGTTAGAAAAAAATAATATACTTCCAAATAATAAAAAAATACTACAAAGTATTAAAATAACTTTAATTTCGGAAGTCGGAAATTTCTATGGGACCAATCGCGATCCTTTCACATAAAAGTTTTTTTTACAAATCGGTTCATAAAAAATGACGGAGATATGTATGAGGTAACAAACATAAAAAAAAATACAACCGAATTGAGAACTTCTTCCTTTTTTTGTGGTCGGTTAAAATGACATAAGATGCGTCAATGACCTAGTGAAGGTCAATCCGTTGGATGCTAACAGCAGAGGACGGGTCGATGCCTTCCTAAAGCGTCACCACTTTCGAGGGAGACTTATCTCCAGTGGTAGTCGACTTCTCCTGTAATGATAATGGACTTGACAAAATTTAGGAACCAGCTGATTTAATTTTCGCCTTTTTCCGACTACTTTCATCTCCTGAAAGATTTCTAATGTATTTAAAGCCTTTCATATGAGACATCAGTGCTGGAATAATGTGTGGGCGAACGGTCTATACCCTTCTGTCATTGCTTTTCTCAAAGAAGGCGATGACAGAAGTGTATAGACAAAAAAGGGTGAGTGTCTGAAAATATCACGCCTAAACTCTTAGGCGTGATATTTTCAGACACAGCGACCTTGATAGTCTTTCTTCAGCGGCTTAATGCCTACGTAGCGCCTCTTATAACCCTGTTGTGAGAGCTTTGTCAGCAAGTCTTGGAGTGCCTATTTAGGATGAGGGTTTTGAAAGAGCAGAGATATTTTTCGGTTTACTATCGATGTTTGCCTTAAGTTAAGTGATCATTGCTATTGTGTAGAATGGGCCACTTCAAGGAATGGCCAATTCAACGATTTGGCTACGACATTTCCAGTTCGAAAGTTTGTGTTTTTCTAACTGAACCACGCGGAATCACCTAAACAGATTTAAAGTGAATGTAAAAAAAATCTAAGTTAAAATAGGGTGTAAAGACCTAATTATGGTAGGCACCAAATAAACTTGCAATAAAGTACATTGACCTTTTCCTAATATTCCTTCGTAGATACCCGAAAAATAAACGATATAAGTCCATTCAGGACAGTTTTATGTCTTTATTTCTGTTTTTGATATTAAGAAAGTCAATAAATGTTCTCGTATGTGGGTCAATGACCGTTATTGTACATTTATCTGGTGTCTATCATATACGTTTATTGATTTGAATTATGTACGCCAAATGGAGGGTCATGTTTTTAAGGAGGTGAACGTTTTTCGTTCAGAACAATTATATCTATACAGGGTGATTGGTGGGATGTTCTAGAGCTAATAAGTAATTATAAGCAACAATTTTGAGCCCGGTAATTTGGGGCCAAATTACCTACGGATAACGGATTCAATTTCCAAAAACAAAAAAAATGTTTTTTGGCAATGTTACCTAACGAACAAAAATTGCTAACAGTATTAAGAAACACAAAACGTCATACCTTTTGGGTGCAGGCATGTAATGTTATGAAATGCAAAATAAAATATAATTATAAAAGACACAACAATGACATCATAACACATTTCTGTGTGTAACACATGACATGTGTTTAATTTTTTTGCACAAATCGTTAGCGCATTTGAGCTGTAAACTCTCGTTATAAACACAGCGCGAATATTCCGAGAATCATAACATCTGTAAACGATCGAGATTCGGAACAAAACTGTATTAAAAACAGTCAAATATTACAGGAAGAAAAACAGCAGCTGTGGAAAAACTAAACTGTTTCGAAGAATATGGTGGGAACAGCATATTCTTCGAAACAGAATTTGGTGTCGTTTGCCTTTCATAATGTACTTACATTATGTATAATCTATATTCTAATCATAAGGCATTATACTCAATGAGTTACAAAATTAATAATGAGAAAATTCAAAAATTTAAATAAGATTCGACATTAAGTTTTTTTTTTTTAATATTGATAGGCACGCTTTTGACCACTATCTCTGAAGGTAAGCGATGATGTGATGAGTACGCTTGCATAGAAGCAACCTATTCAGTCCCAGGTTGTAAACACAGACTCTGGCAGGGAATTCCACTCCTTAGCTGTAGGTACGTGAGTTATGATGACGTTAATGAATGTTTTCCCAAAACGTTTTTTTGCGTATGGGTGGGATTTATTTACGTACACTATATTAATTTAATTACTCATGGAAAATTATCATTTTATCAGATTTCCAATATTAACTTTCCAATATCCGGCAACTATAATTATGTACTTAAGTTTATAATAGGTAGTTGTCAAACGGCCTTTAAACCTACCTTTGTATTCATAGTGTTTTGTGGAATATTATTGGATTTGGGGAAGACCAAAGAGACGATGGATGAACTGTGTCAAAGATAACAGAAGGAAAGTGACTAATAGAGTCTCTGTTAACTGACTAACTGTGCCTCGTAAAGAAGAATAGAAGTTGAATTTGTAGACTGTAAGTTAATCATTAATATGTACGTCTCTGTAATATTTTTTTCTTTTTTTAGGGTTCCGTACCCAAAGGGCAAAAAACGGGACCCTATTAGGACTAAGACTCTGTTGTCCGTCTGTCTATCACCAGGCTGTATCTCATGAACCGTGATAGCTCGACAGTTGAAATTTTTACAGACAGAATAAAATAAATATTTAAGTGGGGTTTCCTTTTACAACAAACGTGATTTTTTTCCGTTTTTTTACAGATAACCCTTCGTGCGCGAGTCCGACGACTCACGCTTGGCCGGTTTTCCTTCATGAGAAAACATGTTACGGCGACACAAAATAAAGAGAAATTATAAAACGATCGAATAAAAAAATAACTTAGCGACTGATGATGAGATACTGTTTTAATAACTTGAGCGGTATGAATTTGTTTAAGCGAAAAATTAGCTAAACTAACGACGAATATTGATTAATAATAAAATCAAGAACGAGCTTACAAAAAGTGGGTTGTAATTAATCCATTTCAGATATTAAAATTCTAATCGTGCGGCTAAATTACTAAGTGAGCGATTAGAAATACAGAGAGGGCAACTTCAATATTGAGATAGAGATGATTTTTCCAATTGAGGTTTTAACATTTTGGTGTTTTATTTGGTGCGCAAGAGCGAGTGATGACAGCTCGGGATTTGGGGCACCCCGACTCGGACAGGTTAGGTTAGAAGGAGATGGCGGGGTCAAGTGAGCGAGCGAACAGGCCCCGCCATCCCCTTCGTGGTTATTTTTTTTTAAACCACCCAGAAATATCATTTATTTCTCGTCACTCGCAGTCAGTCGCTCACTTAGTAATACTATAACGTAAATTAATTATTTTTGTCACTTAAAACTTTAATTTACAGTCACTCGTTTAAATACTACCCCAAAATAAATAACAACAACAAAATGATGATGTCTAACAAGCTGTAATTGTCATTTGATCTTCGCGATACAATTTTAAAGACTGGGTTTTCCACTCCATCTAAATTCTTTCAGCAATAGTATCAGTAGCATTTGAACCTACAAAACATGCTTGTGTTATTGAAATTTTAGGATTTGAGCAAAACAAGTCTAGAATTATTAGGTAATTTCATCGTTGAGGAGTTCTATGATTAGACTCATAGTAATTTATAGTAGTGTGCTAATGTAATCAAAATGTGAGAATTTCGTTAGCAAGGCGTTCAGATAAACAATACCAAAAACTGTAGTTTCCTGGCACATGAACAGTTAATAATAAGCTACCGATTATTTAAAGCCTTTAAAGTCGTATATTATATATAAGCAATATGGATTATGTGAGAATACAGGGTGTTAAGTGCGTGGTCATATTTAAGGGTGATAAAAAAATAAAAAAAATAAATAATAAATATTTATTCAAGTCAGAAGTTAGTTAGTTAGTTAGTTTAGTTAGTTTGGGTCTACTGTCTATTAGCCTTGGCTGGGGGCCTTAAATTCATTTGAGGCCACCACAGGTTAGTCCGGTTAAGCAGTTGATATCCCAAGTGTGTTAACTTGCTAGTGGTCATACCTAAAAAAAAAAAAATCTACTGTCTAACACTTTTTTTGAAAAAAAAAAACGACAAAAAACTTCCGAAGAAATTACATCTTCGGGCTTAGAGAGTAGACACATTGACAGTACGGCTGATATTATTTACCCACGAGCTCTTCTTTATATGCTATCAAGAAAATAAACGAAATTTAATTTTGACATGTCATTCGACTCCATAGTGAACCAAAGGGAAGGGTTCCCTTTTCCCAAACTTCTTTCTGCCTTTGATTAGTGACTTGTGCGAAAAGTCATACGAGGCTTAAGAAATTGTTCGGTATCAGTACAATTTTTATCCTTTACTTACCTAAAACTTTGGACACGTGATGAATGTCAATGACGTGTATGTACATTGTAATGACGACATTACAAAGAAAACTAAGTTCTTCAAGTAACTACAACTGCATAATGGATTCAATGGTAGCTGCAAGTTTAGATCCATAACTGACGGCACCCTGTTACTAAGACTCCGCTGTTCATCTGTCTGTCAGCGGGCAGTATCTCATGAACACTTATAGGTAGACGGTTGAAACTTTTAAATTTAATTTTTGAAATAAAATCAAAATAAACGTGATTTTTTTCATTTTATGTTACGGAACCCATGGTGCGCGGGTCTGAGTCGCACTTGGCTATTTTTTTTTTGTTCTATAGTCTTTAAATATCGATATCTATCAGGCTTATGGAGAAGCTCTAACAAGCTATAGTAGGTATATCTAACTATAGCTGTGCCCTACAGTTTTACCCACTGCTCGGCTTCTACGGGTCGTACCGATTTCATTTATCTTTTTGCATTTGATGGTTTATCAAATGCAAAAAGATGAATGAAATCGGTAGTAATTCTCAAGTATTGACCCTGACCAAGAGAAATAGGGATTAATTTTTATTATAAAAGATTTAGTTTCACCCGGGATAAATCTCAGTAGTTTTTAGCACGTAGTTTATTTATTTTTTCATTGAATTATATAGCACCGAAACACCATTATTACACAATTAACAGGAACACATAATAATTACAGTAATAAATAAATAATTATATTTCTAGACTCCTGACCATTTTCAATTAATATTTGTGTGATGTGCCATTTTAACAAATCTCGGTTTTGGCTAAACATAATTATTCGGATAACGATACACTGTTAATAATTATACGTTTTTTTTTTTGAGGATGGGAAATCATCAAATGACCCCTCCCGCTCTGGGTGGAGCGGCATAATAATTATACTAGTAGGTACATGCGGCTCGTTTTAAGATTTAAGTACCTACTACGTGTTGTAAGACTTCAACATCAAGTATGATATTGCATTTTTTATTGCCGAATCACAATACATGCTGATTATGATTGATAGTAATAGATGTCATGTACATAGTAGCTACTACCTATACACCTAACCGGAAACCTTAAATAGTTAACGGTCACGCCATATATAGCGCGCAAAAAACATTGTATGCAAATATGCAAACATCATAGTGTTGTGAACAGGATGGAACAGGTAAATCGTTTGTTTTGACTTTTTATAAGTTTCTGAAGTTATTTTAGGTAATTCACGGTTTCATCCTGAGAGAATATCAAGATTTTAGCGATACGGCTACTGTGAAATGTTTTTTAAGGTTGCACTAGTCGATATTTTGTCCATACTTTCGGGGGTATTACTGCACTGTTTGACATTGTACATTCAAAGTTTGACATGATATCGTTTTATCTCATTATTAATTTTGTCTGTACGGAAACAGAATAGTAAAATAAAAGCCATTAAAAAGTTATAAGCCAACAAAGATTCCTTCTTCTTGCTAATTTTAACGCAACTTTGGGCGTAAATAAGTAATAAAAGATGTACAATCTCAAAAACAAAGCCGGCACCGACTCAAAACCCCATTCGAAACCTCAATATTATAGAAGAGTTTAATAAACTTTATTTGTAATTGATTTATGCAGTGGTTTTTTCATAAAACTCAACTTTCCAATAGACTTTTGGTGCATCGTCTAACGTTGTTTCCATTCGGAACGGTGTTTTGTGCATGGGAACTAGACATTGTCCGCGTAGACTAGCGTCTAATTGCTCATCACTGATACTGTCTCTGTCGGGCACGATGTCCGGTGAGACAGCGTGCTTTTTGGCCACGTATATCAGTGAGTTCGAGCCCGCCACTAGTTCAACCTTAATGTATTTGTAAGGAGCATGGAAACCAGTCTTTCAATTATTTGAAAACCCTCAAGGGGGAAAGTACAGCCTTTTGTATTTTTTTTTAAGGATTGGAATCATCAAATTAATTACTATTATTACTCTCTGGGAGCGGAAGAGTGTCAGACTCCTACTGACTAAAACCCATCCGTGTTCCTCCTAATGCCCTAGGCGTTCCAGGGCCGCGGTGATTCCTTCGAACAAAATCCTCAACAGTATACCTATCGATTTTTAGTTCTACACGGTCTGTACAGCTATTGTTATTAGTTATTTATATCGAGAAGTGCCAGATTCAGAAGTTAGTACCTACTACATTTTATTTATAGCGATTTTTTTCTGACGTAGACAATACGCGCTGTTACGCAGGAGTAGGTATACAAATTACAATTTACAGATAATCACACTTGGTTTATGGTTTTACGGCGGCAGCTGAGTTCTCGGTTTGACACTGATAACCATAGATAACCTTTAGAGTTGACATTTAGATTTGTAATAATAACTAACTATTGTTAAAGGTACCTACTTCATAGGTTTAACTCACTAATTACGCATTCTAACCACATGTAAATATTTGCACTGTAGTAGGTTTTTCTGCAATCGTTAGTTTCTCGCCTCCAGGGTTTTCTAGCAAACTGACCGCAGAGACCAATATTGCATTTTTTATCAAAAATTTCACTATTTATAACTCGTTTGTCCTGATGGACTATCAACGCACAACCAAGAGAACAGTCTAAAAAAAAGCTGGTATTTTAAAAATAGGTGTATTTTATATCGTAAGCATTCGTTTAGAAAGGACTTTCGGAATTCTCCATTTGTTTGGTCTTTTTTTTTTTAAAGGTGGGTAATCATCAAATGACTCCTTCCACTCTGGGCGGAGCAGAAGGAACTGTCAGACTCCTACTGACTAAAACCCATCCGTGTGCTTCCTAATGCCCTTTGCGTTCCAGGGTCGCGGCGACTCTTGCGAACAGATTCCGCAACCCAGGCAGGCTCGGGCCGGTCTACTATGCTGACATCTCTTTGAGGCGCGCGTGGAATGTCTTGGCACCATCGAACCGGGATTGGTCTACACTCTTTATTTACGTAAGTATAAAACAGTTATCTATTCCAGTCAGTTCAGCCTTTATCCGCAGTAGTGGTGTTCAATTCGCAGAGTTGACATATTTTATGCCGTAGTTCCACTCAAATAATAAATATTGACCCAAACTCTGACCCGAATTAATCCTTTGTGATCATTAGACCGTGATTTATAACTGAGAGTGCAATATTGAGAAATTCATACACTCTGTGTGGAAAAAATATGCAGTGCGAAAACAAACAATTTCATGTGGGCAATAGCCGTGAATAATGTCTATTGAATTCAATAGACACGAGGTAGTGGAATTTGAAATTATTGTTTGTTTTTCTTTTGTTTTAGAGCATTCTAGGAAAGCAGTGCATTGACATTATATTGATTTTGTCTGGTAGGTACTAGCACTTCGCCCGCGAATTCCTCTGCGAAGATTAAATAGGTACAAACTGTTTCCACCCCCTATTTCACCGCTTTACGGGGGGAGTTTTCCCAAATCCTTTCTTAGCTGTATATATTTAATTTGTGCGTATTTTGTACGCTAAAAATAAAAAGTCGTTTCCCAGGAATGTTATTTTGAAATGTTAATCAGTTCGAAGATCAGAATGCCTAGATGACAGCCTTGTGATGGGTCTTTTTACATCCTGCAGGGTGTTTTAATTTATATGAAAAAAAAACAGAATTCCCAGCTCCCCTGAGTCTAAAAGTGTTATTTTTGTGCCCAATTTCGAGAATATAGGATACTATTTGGAGATTGCACATGTACCAATCGGTTAAGCTAGAAAATTAAACGAACATAATTTCTAGGAGTAAAAAAATGTATTTCGGTTAAGTACCCAGTTCTCGAGCAATAAGTCATTTACAGTAACCAATAAACGGGTTGATGCATAAATGTACGGATGAGATCATTTAAGGTCTAGTTACATTTGTACTACCTACTCGTTAATCGTCTAGTTTGAGTACCTACTTCATCATGGGTTTTTACAAGGCTATAATAAAGATCCACTGTAGTCTGTGCTGTATTACTGTAGTTGGCACTGCTTATACTAATTTAGCAACTAAGCATATGAATCCTCCATACAACTCCATAGATTAATCAAACTCTTAAGCTTCTGGAAAAACAGTTTCAACAATCATCTGCCGCGTTAACACTATTAGTATTCAATCAAATGAAATGAAAAGATGCGTGCCACTCATTTTGATTGGTAACATTTTCCATTTGGAAAATGTTAAACAATAGAAATACATTCTATTGGAGATAACAACAATATCCTGTGATTAAGACTTAAGATTTTGGTAATTAATAATGCAAGACTTAATACTTTTCCCGATGCAAAAAGATCCAAAAATCAAAAAATCTCTTAAAGCTGTGCTTTCAAATTCACAAATCTACCCAAAAATGTCTACCAGCTCTGGGACTATTAGAATTTGTCAGAACATAGTCTCTGTTCTTCATAATGTTGAAAAAACTCGCCTATTTTTTTGTAGTAGGGATTCTTCTTTTGCCCACAATAAATCGAGCGTTAGGAATAAATTTGAATCAAAAAGATGTTATCGCTGTTTTTCAGACATTTCGTTTGCGAATAAAAACAAATACCTCGACGACACAACCACGAACACAACACTACGCTGCTATAATGCTGATATCTCGAAGACAAATATTTGAGACCATAAATAGAGTATTTGGTATTGGAAGAGACATAATATTATCCAAAAATACTGCAGCGGATTATAAAGGTAGCAACCGTAATAGAAACTCTGTACAATGACATATAAGTAGAAGTATTTACACTTTCGCAATGTGTATGTTTCCCTACGAAATTAACAAGATAAGATGTCAGCTGTGTTTCTCTTTCCCAGATAATAATATGTTTGTATACTCGTAGTCAATATTTACTATGAATTGCAAGATTTTTATTCTACTGAAGCGTGCTGCAATAACGAATCCAGTTTTTATACAGAGTAAGGGTAACTGTAAGACAGGTTTGATGACCTACGTTAGTGCCCTTCGAAGTTAGAACCTGCTCTTGATCGCCCAAATTGGCAGTTCTGTTGTTTTATTTTTTTTTTCTTTGTAGTTTGTTAAATATTTGTTTTAGTTTATATTTAGCTTCATCGTCACTTTTATCGTAAGTGTGAAGGTCGTTAACAACTTAATGTTCTTTATTATTGTTTATAATAAATTCTTCATTCCATTCTTTATGTTCTCAAAAGTTTTAAAAACTTTAGTTTTAGCTTCATCACAGTTTACTTCGTTAAAGTCTTAGGATTGATTTGTACCATGAAATGTGTACTTAAATAAAAAAAAACAATCCCTACGTCAAACCGTTTTCGATAGCGTCTTAAAATAACAGCTGTAATTCACTCTCACGTGCACTGAAGTAACTTTTGCAATTTATATTTTGAACAGGAAAACACTGGCACTGAATGAAACCACACACCTTTAACACAAAAAAGAAGAAACACAGCACAACATTTTCGAATTCCGAACGCGTTGAAAGCGAAAAATTTCAAATTCTCCCTCGCATTTATTTTGTTTTCGCAACTCTGTTTACAGATACAATTTCGCGCGCGCGTTCGCTTTGGCGTCGGGCGGCTGACTAAAAAAACGAGGTTAGCACATGTATTGGTACACCAGTCGGGGGTAATGGTAATTTATATTATGTATCTTGATCGCTGGTGCTATGTCAAGGACTTCCGTCAATTGCTGCAGCACAAACTGTGCATGCAACGAGTTACAGGCACCCATTTGCCGTCACGAATGTTCATGGCCATTAGAAAATGCAAGCGAAAGCGGAAAATGATGTCAACTTTATGGTGTCGTTAAGTTTTAAGTAGAAATTTAATGGACCGTATCTTTAAGAGCATACTTTATGAAATAGTTACTCGGGAAATTGGAAATAGAGTTGTTAGTTCGAAGAGTTCTTAGTAAGGTCTGACTAAGGTTTCGACTGAACTCAAGGTCTTAGTCCTTCACACTGAGCACAAGGTTACAAAGCCAACGTTATAAGTTACTAATTACTGTTTAAAACCATATTGTTTGAATTTTCTTTTTCTTGTGCTACTCCAATAAGTGAAACAACATAAACAACGATCTGCGAAATGCCTTTGGTCGATTAATCTTGCACGGGCGACTTGCAAATGCATGAAAAATAATGTAGGATCGGAAAGAGTCCAATATAGCATTGGTTTTTCCTTCGACGGAGGATCTAATCTAACCTAACTGGCCTTTATTGTCGCTATGTTAGAGAAAGACCTTCCTTTTTATTTTACTTTTCTGACATCTAGGACGACTTCGTGAGGAGAAAAATAAAATGTATTTAGTTTATATTACCGGCGATTGTAATCGCTGTCTAGCCTCTGATCTATTCCTTAAACATTATTATAAGACCATTAGCTTCCATATCACACGGGACGTCTCCTTATATGTGGGTGTGGATTATCAGAAAAAATTGCGAAAACTTCAGTGAATTCATTCATTCGAATAGCTCTGCTCGATCGCAGCTGTTTTAATTTCTCATTTATTTTGATGTGTTATCCAAAACCTTAAAGCGCCTAGATTTCTCCGGGACTCGCTTTATTGCCTAGGCGCTTTTTTAGTGATCGTCACTTATACTGATTTTAAGGACTTGTAGGGGTTGAGCAAATTGTGGCTGGTTATACTCGAATACTGCTACCTCACTCTTGACCTTAGCTATCCTGGCCTCTGTATTATTGTCCTCGTATAAGGAGCAACGACCTATTACTATATGATTGATCACTTAGCCTGAATCAATGTGCATTATTATTCAAACAGTTATTTCTATTTTCCTGTATACATTTCTCATCTATGACGGTGACTCGTTTGTTAGTATAATTATTGAAATAGTCGTAAGTAAATCACGGTTCTCAGTAAACATGCATGTCGTGACGAACGGAAGGGTCTTCAGTATCTATTATGTATGTAATGATTATCTCTATAATGACCGTAGACTACGCCTCTACTAGTGCAAGATAATGTTCTGCGAGAATTTTGTTCTGTATGTTTCTTCGTTTTGAAGGGACATCGGACATGTTGACTTTGGACTCAGGTGATGTCATGTCATCGTGATGTCATGTTATTCTGTTCAACTTAGGCTTCATAAATATTGAGTTATTTCCATAATCCCACGTAAAAAACATGGCATGCATGTAAGAAGGTTTTTTTAGTACACACGTGTTCGTTAATTGCAGACTGAAAAGAGAAAATGGCATTTTTGTGTCCTCTTCAGCGGCAAAGGCGATTAATTAAAAAATAGTACCTACATACTTACATAGATGACGTACTGGGAAAATGGTGATGGTAAAGGCATTTTTTGCGGACGAGCTTTTTCCCGCGGCTTCGTTTCGTTCAAGTTTTATTTCCCAAAATAAAGTAGCTTATTATCTTCAGGGTCCCATCTATCAGTGAACCGAAATACTACGAAATCGTTTCGACGATTTATGCGTGAAAGCGAGACAAACAAACTTACTTCCATATTTATTATACTTAATAAGTTAGGATTCATTGTTTATTTATTGATTATATATGTAAAGGGTGATTTTGGGTAACTGATTGATATAATATTAAATATAAATAATGGCTTTATTAAAAAAATTCGACCCCATAAACCGACTCAAAAGTTCCGAGCAAATAAGTTTTCAAGCAGTCGGCAACAGTAGGTGACATTTGCTTTAGTTCAATCGCAGATTTAATGATACCAGCTGCATCAGACTGCTTGAAAAGTGATATTTTTGGAGCGTTTTAGTCGTTTTTTTTAAAGTATATTTTTTGTTTTGCTATTTTTTCCTTTGTATGTTTGCTACCCAACATCATCCCTAAATATGACCACGCATTTCTGGAACACCTTGTATAATAGATTACAGGAATTGAAATGACAGTCGAGATGGAATTAGATACCTACATCTTTGTTGCCATCAAACTTGAAGCATGCCTAAGAGACTTGTTGCCGACAAACTGCTTAGCAGTTTGGCAGATGTTATTTTAAGATTAAGAGGTGTAACGCAATTGATAATAAAAAAAAACAACGGGTTGCACTCCGGGAGTGCCGGCAAAAGTGAAAACTTGAACATTAACGTTGAGCTTTTTTTAATATTTTGGAATGGAAATAATTTCGCACGAATTGCTTTTTTATCAGTATAAAAGTACTATAATTTATGAGGTTGAATACAATATTCATTTATTGTGCTATCGCACACATCCATGACAATTTATAGTACATATTACATTATCCGTCTTACGAATTTTCGATCAGGTCACGTGTCCTGACGGTCACGTCTCCTGACACGAGTTTAACATTTTTTACCCATCCCAAAAATTGCACAACGCCGCTAAAGAAGTTTTCACTTTCAAAAACACAAAACATAGATAAACCTGCAGTAGATTAACTGTGGATGCTAATAACGAAGTTGGCGAGCAAAAGTAATGTCTTTGAGTAGACATGTTTTACTTTGCAACAAGAGTTGTATTCAGCCGTCTTAAGAGCGTTTACGCGGTACGGCTTTTCATACAAACTTTCAAATCCTTATTTTTCGAAATTAATGAACCGATTTTAATAAAACTTGGTATGCATACGCTAGATATCCAGGTCTAAATAGTTATCAGAATTTTTTTTCGAAAAAGAGTTCAGGGGGAAGGATATAGTGATTTTAAACTTTCTATAGACAACAAATCGTCTCTCACTCTAAAATCTTTTTCAAAAATATTTTCTGATAACTATTTTGACCTGGATATCTAGCGTATGCATATCAAGTTTCATTAAAATCAGTTCATTTATTTTTTATTAATTTGCAGGTCAGTATCAGGCCGTATCTTGGTCGAAATTTCAAAAAACGTGAGAAAATTCGAATTTCGCGGGCTACCTTGGCGCTTCCACCTTAACAACAAAGTTCATAGAAAAATCTTTAATTTTGCAACATGCTTGCATTTCACTCCTGCGCTCCACATTATTACTTTGTTGTCCTAATTAGCTGTGTCAGATCCAGAATCTTCCACCGTACTCTGGGCTATAGTAATTAATTTAGTCGCACGAATCCCTAATCTGCTAATACAACCCCAGAACGTTGCTAATTTCACCAAATTCTATATTGTTTGGGATGTAATTTGTTTGCTAAAGCGTTCAATTAGCAGAGTTCAATTAAATTAAGTTGTGTTGTTAATTAATATAATTTCATGGCTTGAAGTTTGTGCTACTTTGATGTGATTACCTACTTGTATTGATGTACTTACCTGATTGGAAGATATATTTTTATATAGTGAATCGTAGATAGTAATTAGTTTTAGTGTGCGTAAGGGTGTGTGTAATTGCGATTGTTATATTTGCGTGTATATATGTTATAGTGTTACTATATTTATGTATGTTGCTGAAAGGGTTGGGATTGTAATAGTTAAAAAATAGGTAGTAGAAGTATTGCACGGCTACTGCCGGAGGTGAAGTAGTTCTTCTGTCCGGACGTAGTCCTGATCCTGAAAATCGGTCAAGTCGTTTCGGAGAAGTGCGATGACAAACACCGTGACATGAGATGTAACCGGCAAATCGCAAACGCCGTAAGATTGTAAAATATCGCGTGAAATCGTAAACTATTGAATTCGGATGGGTTTTATTGTACCTATCATCATCATCATCATCATATCAGCCGAAAGACGTCCACTGCTGGACATAGGCCTCCCCCAAGTGTTGCCACAACAACCGGTCCTGTGCGTCTCGCATCCATCAGCTACCCGCGACTCTCACCAGGTCATCGGTCCATCTTGTGGGAGGCCTTCCACCGCTGCGTCTTCCGGTACGCGGTCGCCACTCCAGAATTTTTTTTTTTTATTATTGGTAGGCAAGCGCTTGACCACTATCTCACCTGATGGTAAGCGACGATGTGGTCGAAGATGGAGCACGTTTGCCTAGAAGTAACCTATTCACTCTTGACTTAAAGACTCCCAGGTTGTAGCTATCAGGAAACACTCAAATTTTCGGCCCCATCGACCACCTGTTCTGCGAGCAATGTGCCCTGCCCACTGCCACTTCAATTCAATTCAATTGTACCTATACAAAACGATTTTTCCTTATATATCGAGAAATTATAATCTAATCAAGATTTTTTACAATCTTACGGAGTCTATAATTTTCCGGTGAATATAGATATGTCGCAGCCAATTAGCTTAATCAGCGGTTTAATTGGTTGCCTAGCCTATTCATTTCAATGCGCAGATTATTCAGCGACTTATGTGACATCTTTTGATCAATATCGTTTAATGACTTGCCTATGTCATTTATGTCGCTGATTAAACAGCGCAGGTCTATGAAAAGGCTAGACTTTTAATGAAACGGCTGATTAAGCTAGTTGGCTACGACAGATATAATAACGTTTTCTACGGATGCACCCCCATGGCCTTTATATTTGACGAAATAGGGTATCTATTCGTTCAACACCCAGTGCGAACTGTGTTCCTGATCAAACTATGCCCCATTTGCTGAAAACTGTTCCAAGTCCCCCGTCTACCTGGACTCTTGAGGATTTGAACAATACCTCCAATGCCACACGTGGCCATCTACTGGGCCCAAACAGTACCAGTTAGAAGTACCGTCGATACCATAAAAGTATAAGAAAAACCGGCCAAGTGCGAGTCGGACTCGCGCACGGAGGGTTCCGTAACGGCATAATAATTACGTTTGATGTATGGGAGCCTCACTTAAATATTTATTTTATTCTGCTTTTAATATTTGTTGTTATAGCGACAACAGAAATACATCATCTGTGAAAATTTCAACTGTCAAGCTATCACGGTTCATGAGATACATCCTGGTGACAGACAGACGGACGGACAGCGGAGTCTTAGTAATAGGGTCCCGTTTTACCCTTTGGGTACGGAACTCTAAAAAACGAGTCGAGTACGCAAATATGAAGATATCATTTAATTACCAAACTGTTGTAGTCTATCGTATTTTAACACGTATATTGAGTGCCAACGACATTATTTTCTGTTCTAAAACAAAAAAAAAATGCGGAAAGGACTGCCCCAGCTCAGCTATTATAAAAAGAAAATCAAGATTAATAGCTCACAGTTGGAACTACGTTGGCAATTATTCAATGAATGTGAATTAAATTATTTATCTAACCGGGAGCGCCGTCGATAACGCGTAGTTACGTGTTTAGTTATTTTTAATCTAGCAGGAAGCAACCCAGTCTATACCACAGAGCACCGACCATTTCTAGGGACTGAATTGTCGAAGTTCTCGTACAAACCAAGGTATTAGTATCATCGTTGAATCATAAAAATGTATCCTAGACAAATAAAATATGAATGTATTTAGTACGACATGCGTCAGTTAGATTACATCGTACGTCACGCGTCAGTATTATTGATTTGTTCTTTTGATAACTGATGATGTGTGTAAACATCATTACGAACTTTGTTTAGTGATGTATAAAGCTACAATTTATGTATAAATATTTGCAATCATAGTAGTCAGGTTTGGTACCAAACATTTTTGTAAGTAACATCTTTTACCATATTTTTTGCAAATAAAAAAAATATGGTTATTATATACAAAATTTTTATACACTGCATTGTCAAGTTTTTGTTTAGGTAAAAAGTGCGAAACGAGGGAACGTGCGGGCAGGAATATTTAATAGTAATATCGTCTCTATAAATCACTGCGTCAAGAGTTAATTCCGTGCCCTACCTAGTACCTACCTAGTTATTACAAGTAATTTAATCAATTTCTAATTTACTGAAAGGCTGTAATCAAATAGAATTACTTTGTTTTATCACATAGGCTTAATGCCATTAAGTAATGACCGAATGAAAGACAAATAGAGTTGCGTGCTGTTGCCCGCGGCTCCGCCCGCACGGATGTCCGTTATCGCGTAAAAAAGTAGCCTATATCCTTTTCCATATCCCAGGCTATATATCTGCTAAATTTCATGACGATCCGCTCAGCCGTTTTTGCGTGAAGGCGTAACAGACAGACAGACAGAGTTACTTACCAACTGGATTATCTAATATCTCAACCCGCTCCTATCCAATAATCACAGCCACGATAAATGACAGCCTTTGTGACGCGAACGACGGATAACTGGATTATCTAATATCTCAACCCGCTCCTATCCAATAATCACAGCCACGATAAATGACAGCCTTTGTGACGCGATACGACGGATAGTCACCCATAGCGTGTCGGCTTGCAGGCGTTCAAGCGCAACGCAATAGGAGCGGGCCGAGCGTGATGCCTTGTGGCATGCCACGCGTTGTATTGTCAATGCAGGTGTGTAAGGTCAGCAAGTAAATAAGTAATTATGCATTTATGTTTTCAAAGACATGGCGAGTGTTCATAGTTCTGTGAAGGCTTGCGTGGTGGCTGGAGGAAATGGACCTTACAGCATGTAGGTTGGCAAAAAAGAACTGGCTTTTTTGAACGGTCATGATAGAATCAGTAGGATAGATGAAGCAATATATATTATATTATAAGTTAGGGGAGTATATTGAAGATAAAAATGCTTGGCTTAATGCTGGTCCTGCTCCACAACGCCACTAGGCAGCCACTAGGGGGCTCAAAGTAATCTGTTAGCATTTGGTAATATTGTTGGACCGGCTGAAGATTGTAAGAATGCTATATTTTCATTGTATAGACTCAACTTATTTAGTGTTGTATAATTTTATGCACATGTGTGAGTACTGTAATGAAAACCTTTGAACTATAATGATCATTTTGGGCAGGTCTTTGACTTGGAATGTACCCTGGCGATTGGGGATGTCATGCTCACTCAAAAGTCTGGCTGATGGTGGCGCATGCGTAGGATCATTTGGTTCCCTTAAAAATGGTTGAGCCGAATGGTGCTAGCGTATGCGTCATGTTCGTGAACGGGCGCCGTCAGCTGAGACTGGTCATCTCTCGGCTGCCATGGTTTATTTTAATTGTTGCTTTTTTACTCCGGACTCTTTTATCCTGCACGTCTTTTATATCGTTCTCACATATATGTATAATTTCAATATGAATGATGTAACCATAATTTTGTAAAAAAAATATTATTTTTAAAAGAGTGTCCGTGGAGTTTCTTGTACGTTCTTCTCCATAGAGATCTACGCTTTGGAATGTGCAAATAGCTTCATCTTTTTGCCCGACCGACCTTGACAATTCAAAAGTACCTGTAAATGATCTAATTGAAATAAATGCTTTGACTTTGACTTTGAATTTGGCAATAGTTTGTTTAGTTCGGGTCAGTTGTTTGCTAGATATTCTAAATATTCAATTTTATTTTTCTATTTCGGGCGTTGTAGCAGATAACAACGAACTAAAACAAAAAAGTGAAATTAAATATAAGTATAGATTCTATCCAGAGAATGGGCAGCAGCATTCTCTGTACGTACATTGCAACAGCTACACTGTGATCACCAATCCGCCTTCCAAGCGTGGCGATTATGGCAAACCCCCCCCATCTGGGGGAGGCCCATGTCTAGCAGTGGACGTCTTTCGGCTGATATGATGATGATGATGATAGATTCTATCTAAATATTATAAAGAGGTAAACTTTGTGAGTTTGTGGGGTTGTAGGATTGTATATCTGGATCTACTGAACCGATTTTGAAAATTCTTTTTGTACATGATAGCCACATTCATGAGGAAGGCCATAGGCTATACGGGAACGGGAAATTCCAAGGGGACATACGCGTGCAAAGTCGCGGATAAAAGCTAGCTTTATATAACCCTATCGATCTGCTGGTTTACGTCTCTAGAATACTTAGTCAAATCTTTGACATTCTTCTTCTCTTGACCAAGTACGAAGTATTCAAGAAAGAAAAGAAAAGGCAATTTAATAAAAATACCTTTGAAAAAAGTGCAATTATACTTTGCTAGTTCTCTCTATTGTAGACTGTACCGCCTTTAAGTTCTACTTAGGTATATTGTAGACGACGAAGTATGAAGGAATTATGTCATTGATTAAAGCTTAGGAGCTCTACGCTTTGGGTGTGGTACAGTGCAGCGACGCAAGGTCGAAAAACTTTTGTCTTGCTTTATAACAAATAGTGGAACACAATTTTTTGGGCAAGCATTTGTTACGATTTCTATTTATATGAAATTGTCAACACGAAAGAGTTTTTATACAAGTTAAGATTCCAGAAACTTTTCGAATGAGAGTGAGAGAGACTCTTTTTTATTAAAACTGGGGTTTAATAAAAATGTGTCGTGACGGTCGTTACATATAGATTCAGTGTACCTATTATTTAATACATAAGTATATTATGAAAGGAACTTCGTTTCAGCCGGGTGAAAATATACCATTCTTGAAGCTGCATTTTGACAAATTACTAGTGCCTATCGCTAGTATTCAACTGAAACTCAAGGATATTATACTAGTTTCTGAATGTTGTAGCAAAACATTTTGGGTTAAGTATAAGAAGTCTATGGTTTAAAAAAAAAATACGATTCGTTCGGAAACCTTTGCGTCCGAGTTTAAATCGCACTTGGCCGGTTTTCGCAACCTTGGTGCCACGGTATATTTATACAGTGGTTGTGCCTTTGATTTGGGAAATTATAAAACGATCGAAAAAAAAATAACTTCGACTGATGATGAGCTACTGTTATTTTATTTATTTATTTTAAATTAATAAATAGATAAATAAATAAAATTTAAAAAAATATGTATCTATATTTTATTAATAACTTGAGCGGTATGAATTTGAGTAAGCGAAAAATTAACTAAACTAACGATGAATATTGATTATTATAAAATCCAGAACGAGCTTACAAAAAGTTGGTTGTAATTAATCAATTTCAGATATTAAAATTCTACCCATGCGATTAAATTACTAAGTGAGCTACTAGAAATACAGAGAGGGCAACAAATAAAAAAAAATAAAAAATTGAGATAGAGACGATTTTTCCAATTGAGGTTTTAACATTTTGGTGTTTTATTTGGTGCGCAAGAGCAAGTGATGCGAGCTCGGGATTTGGGGCACCCCGACTCGGACAGGTTAGGTTATAAGGACATGGCGGGGACAAGTGAGCGAGCGAAGCGAGCGAACACCCCGCCATCCCCTTCGTGGTTATTTTTTTTTAAACCACCCAGAAATATCATTTGCCAAATATTTAAAAAAATGCAGGACGTAACGTTGATACTCAATCAAACATTAGGTCGCTCAAGTATTATAAAGCTTCTCATTTATTAATGTTTGTAAGTTGCTGTTCTGTTGATTTCTCGTCACTCGCAGTCAGTCACTCACTTAGTAATACTGAAATTAATTATTTTTGTCACTTAAAACTTTAATTTACAGTCACTCGTTTAAATAATACCCTTTGATTTTAGCGCCAATACAGAGCACAGTTTAAAACAAAACAAAGAAGAATGACCGCTCTCCGCCATCCAGAACTGCCTTTTTGGTGTAGTTTGGTGGAATTCAATAAAATAAATAGTGTGCAAGGTAATAAATAACTTGCCGAGTAATGTTCTTTTCAGTCAGGTTTTCACACTATGTGATCTATGTGAATGTATAGTTGGTTTATTTACAAGACCTTCTAATAGAGAATAGGAGATGTACTCTCTTAATAACATACACATTTTATAAACAGAAAGATTGAGGTACGAACAAAAGAATTCAGCTGCCCAATACATTATATTTCATAACTCATAACTCAACAAAATGAACGGAACAGCAAATTTTTCAACGATTTCACGATGTCCAAAAACAAAGAGTTGTTCATAATGATGCGTGCAATGACCCCTTTTTCGGTTTTTCGTTATTCCTATAATATCTTATGCCTTTATGTATAGGTACCTATATTACTAGAAGTTTTTACGGGTAGTTTTATCTAACTCTATACCTACTCACACAATATTGCTGCAATATTCACGCTGACAACCAATTACGTCTGCTTTTTGCTGTAGCTAGTACTACATCTTAGACTATCTATGGGTCTTACTATGAGTATTTGCAAAGATGTAAACTTTCTTATAGCTTTCAACGAAATCGTGACCTTTTCTGACTATCTAAGAATACCAATATTACCTACGAGATATTGTTAATCTTGTCTTCTCAGAATATTGTACTGAAATTCAATTGAAACATATTAAGAATGTGGTACCTTACAATTTTAACGTTACTTGCTGTAAAGATAACTTGTGTTAAAATATAATTATTTTCAAATCAATTGCCACAGATATTCTATGCAATGTGTCTCAGTTCTTAAAAAAATTGTAATTTTAAATAAACAATTTATAAAAGTTTCTTAATGAGATAAGACGGCGACAAACGTCCTTGAAAAGAAAACATGGGGGTCGAAACGCACTCGGACCTCATGACCCAAGCGTTTTGACCCCAAACGATAACTGTAACAATAACCGTAAAAGGTATACCTCAGCAGCCGCATGCGACAACGCAGCGCAAGCATGTAGGCGACATTAATACCACCACAAAAAATCAACGTAGCAGAATCAACAAATGAGATTCGCAGCGCCATCTATCTCGACAGCTACGAACTAACTGAACAAAATCCTTAAATCGCGATATCAGAGTTGACCGTTTTTGCGATTAGAACACATGCAAAGCCCGAATATCAACTCTCGGGCAGTTGCCCACCAGACACAAACAACCGTCTGGTCGGAGGATCCTCCCTTTTCAACGGAGGTATGTGGGACTTTACTCTCTGTTCCGCTACCTCCAAAAGCACAGCCCGCCATACTTGCAACATGGAATGGTGCACGGGTGTCAACACAAGTTGCGTCCCACACACAGGTTTTTTTATGAATCAGTCAGGTTTTTACAATGTTAATAATTCTGTATTCAATTAGAACTCGGTCCACTTTACATCGAAGTAATTTGGCGAAATGCTACACATTTACAATGGACGGAACATTAAACTTTTACAACTTCAATAGGTCAAACCTTCGGTCTACTGCTAGGATCGTAATAAAATTTTATATTGGACTGAATATTTGTTCAGAATTTTTCGATAAAACTTTATCACTGTGAACGTTCCAACCAGTAATTTTATAAATTCTTTCATTTTAAAATGTAATATGTCTGTCGTTCGTTAACTGTGTTCTTACACATGATTAACTTAGAAACGTCGTTTGGCATAGTACTTATGTACCTACCTATATTTTATCTTCATTATAACCGATTTAAAAAAAAGGAGGTTATCAATTCGACCCGTATGTATGTAATATTGTCAGAATTGCACCGTTTTTTGTATATATTATGTTAGTCTTTACCAGCTTCTAAACATGTGTTCCAAATTTCATTAGTGAATGTATGTTTTCCGCGCATATCTCAAAAACTATAAGTCTCATTGCAAAAAATATTTTTAGTTGGACTTGGTGTAGTCCAACTTAGGGAAGAGTAAGTTTCATTAAAATCGGAAAGAAAAAACTTTTATTTCTCTCTTTTTAGATTATAATTAAACTAACAACAGGTTTGAAGTCAGTTCAATTTTTCTATTTATTTTTTTATAGTCGCAAATGTTAATTGACAGGACCGAGTATAGTCAGCCATCCAAATAATACTCAAATTTGAACAGTAACCTTTTAGAATAATGAAGACCTTTAAAGAATCAGTGAATTCAAATACTTGGTTTCCTAACTTGTTAGACAGAAAGTGCTTGCAAAAGATGTGGCAACGAACGACACAGAATCAAAAGAGATTTAGTATTCCAGTGTGTAGATGTCACATTTAAAAGTTTTGTGTTTGAAAAGGCTTAAAATTTAAAGTCTGAGCTTCTTGCGAAAGTCTTTTTCCATGAAAATGTTTCATCTGAAGTAGAACAAACTTCTTTGAGTACTTAAAACTTGTTACCGCAGTTTTGCGATTAGCTTTAAACTTGGGGTGGGTTATGTGTTACTGCTGACTTTTTTGGGGTGGGTTATGTTTAGAAGCGTCAAAATCTATTTTGGAGCTCGCAGTTTCCTAAAAGATTGTTAGCACGCTTATAAGATTTTCGTAAATACAATACAACATTGCTGTCCTAAGTATTTTAGTCGTTAATATTTCCTAGGTATTTCAAGTGTTCTTTTAGACCTGGATATATCTTACTGAGCGCTAGGTAGTGCCACATGAATATATTCTTAACAGGCAGATGAGACCTACACTGCAGCAGCAAGTGGCAATCTGTATTTGTATAAAAAAAAAAATACCACTCAGCCTCAGCATTTATCATGGATTAGTTGGTCATTTAAAGTGAACCTTACCTGTTCCTTGTCCTCCTGAGACTTCGGCCACAGCGTTACATTCAGTACGATCTCTCCCATATCCTGGGTGGGCTTCCCAGGATCTCGAAGACAGAGCACCAGGTCCTGAGTCCGACCGAGCTCTAGCGCGGTCAGGTCCATGTGGCAGGAGCCCATGAAGTCGTCTTGAAGACCCCAGTCGTAGTCGAAGACCTGTAAAGTTGTAAGGACACGTGTAATAATGTTTGAAGATTGGAGTAGAAAGGATTAATTTACGTAAACTGCAATCTTCGAGGGTTACATAAAGGTCTGAGTTGAGCTACACGATAACAGACAAATGCTTGCACTGTCTAGACAGGTCCATTCAAATCAGTGTGGTGCTTTCCTTAAGAGCCCTCCTCAGATGTTAGCCTACATGGTTCTCATATATGATTCGACCAGTACGGATTGTATGAACTTTAAAAGAGACTTTGACCTCTGAGATTGTTTCGGTGTTCCTTCTCAGGATAGTCAGACAAAAAACACCGGACTTATTTAGTCACACACATGAAAGATTGACATTTCAAAGTGCTACTTTTAACCAATTTGCAAAATAAATATTATCAATTACTTTCATCGAAAGAGTTAGGCTTGTTTATTTGTTTCAAAGCTGGACAATGGCGTCTGATAAATTGCGCCATTTATCTTATAGATATTGCTTTCATTGTAAAAATTTGGCAAGAATATGTATGTTCAAAATTGAATATTTTCCAGCATTTTGCTTTAAAACTGGATCTTTGGTAAGTTTCAATACTCGCAGTACTTGTTAAGATTGAAAATAATCTTTGAATATCAGCTATTGGAACTGCCAAACCCTATAAAATACCTTGCGTTATAGTAATAATAGAGTTTTTGGGTGACACACCGGTGTGCCAGAAGCGCTTTGGCTATTAATACAGGGTGAACTTTTAAATTAGGCGTGGATATCCAAATCAGAAACTATGAGGAATAGCAAAAAATACTCAAATCAGTCTCGGGAACGATTTTGATGAAAACTAAAACTCCATCATTGGATTTTTGAAAAATTAATCAGTTTAGAAATTAATAGGTAATGTAAGAAAATTTAACAGTATTTTGGCAAAAATTTGCTTTTTCTTTTTGTTTACAATTTGACTCTCATTGGTGAAACTTTCGTTAAGTGTGATAATATCATATGAAATAGGTATCGTGTTTTCCAATATTCCTCATAGTCCCGGATTTAGCAGTTAACGTCCACTTGACAGCTTCACGTTTTTTATAAATAAAAAATAATAAAAGACAACAATGCACTAAGTTTCATTTCAGTTCCGACGCATAAGCTCCTTAGCTGTCAACATGTTCTTGAAATACTTCGACTTATCCGAAGCATATAAAATGCCCTATTTACGATAGTGTCTCATTCATAACATCATATATTATAAGCCAGACAGCTTGCTGAACGTATTAGCATATTATTGATTTTACAGAGACTGCAAACTAAAACACATCTCATTTTATGCATGAAAACATTACTACAGAGATAGTTTTCTGTTCCCAGCTGTAAATGTGTGGAACATAACTTTTTTCATTCCACTTTTTATGTACACTCTCGTTTTTTCAAGTCATTAAGGTTTAATTCAACTTGTAATGTTTGTTAGTTTGTCGTCGTCGTCTGCCTGGTTTTTTCCCAACCATATTGGGGTCGTCCTCCAGTCAAACCGGATTCTGCTGAATGCAAGAATTTTACGTAGAGCAGCTGCCTACCAGACCCCCACAACTCATTAACTGGGTAACACGTTAATTCTTGGCAAGACTGGATTAAAATTTTACTGGTTTCTGGCAATCTGTAACGAAAGCTGCCAAAGATTTACAAATGACTTCCGAGGCATGGAGGAAACTCGGTATGTAAAGATGGTCACACATCCTCAGACTAACCTTGGCAAGCGTAGCTTAACCTTGAAGATCGACCCGTACGGCTGTTATTCTGTAGCCACGAGCTCCACTTGTTAGTTTGAACAGGTTACATTTTGCAAGCCGAATCAGAACCACTTCCTCTTATGTTACACAGTTGAAATTTTACATATTGTGTCAGTTCCAGTGTTTTTTATTTTGTTTTCCTGATTCTCCATTTAGGGTTAGCTTCAGACAAAGTAACTCCTCAACGGTACACTGTAGCGACACGAGAATTTTCTTGTTTTACCGCGTTAAAGTATAAGCTTGTTTAAAAACATAATTCATTTGAGTTAAATAACAATACCATAAAATAGATTTTACTCTGAATCAATGGACTGCCTTGTCTTGCCTTGTTGCCTTGACCCTGTACCTGCTAAGCTGTGACTACTATTGGTATAGTAGTCACAGCTTCGCATGAGGTCCATGGTTCGATTCTATGTTTGGGAAAAGTATTCCGTTCCAGGGCCGCGGTGACTCTTTCAAACAAAATCCGCAACCCTGGCAGGCTCTGCGGGCTCCGTCTACTTTGCAGACATCTCTTTGAGGCGCGCGTGGAACACAACGCGCCGTTGACCCGGGCCTGGTTTTGATCAGACAGCGAGCCATAGATGGAACTCTGAAGACGGGTTTAAGCTACTTTATTTTGGGAAATAAAACTTCGACTCGTGCAAAGTTAGGGGCAACAGCTAGTGTAAGTATAATTTTACCTTTAAATATAACTTCCTGACTAAATACGGCTCTCTAAGCGATGATATACGTAGTAACATTATTCTGCCCTTGGGACCGTTTAAGGGTTAATATTAAATTTTATTCACTTTAGGAAGTAAATTGTGTGTAACAATAAAGTATTCATGCCGGTCGGCTTGGTTTTTATGAGGCTTTCATGACCCATGTGGAAGGATTATGTTTTTATGTTTTTTCCAATATATTTATAAGTGAAATCTGTTTTACAACGTGCAACAGAATAAACGCGATACCTTAAAAGGGGTCACTGTACTCATCATTATGAACAACTTTAACTATGAGACTGACAATAAACAGAACAGACTGGACAGAAACTATGCTGGAACTAGTAATCGAAACCAGTACGTACTTGGAAGCTTGGATCATAATGAACCGGTGTATTCCGCAAACATCATTCTCATCATGAAAACTTAGGTGAACTGCGAGCTGCCATATCACTGATGATGACATATCACATTAACAGTTTGTCCAGTTCACTTAAGTTTTCACGCTGATTAACAGAATAATGTTTTTAATGAAGACGTTGCACTCACGACCACAGACCAACGTAAGGCAAAGCATACTGATATTAAAATGACTCAAAGTCTCTCACCTTAATCTGCACAGGCTGAAAAGGATCTTCAATTGGCACAGTGAAGCACTCATCCCAAACCGGGTTGAGGTCCCGATACACAATCCTGGACTTGTGCAGCAACCTCCCTCCAGCTTTAAACTTGACGTAGGGATCACTCGTGCCTGACAACAAACCTGGTTTTGGACCCCACAAAACACTACAGTTAGAAAAGGAAAAAGCAAAAATAAATGAAGAAACTCTAAGTAAGCTACGGATTTATTACTACTTAATTTTTGGTAAGGAAAGGGTCGAGGGCAGAATTTTGAACAGTTTTAAATGCTTGACGCAAAATTTAGCACGTCCTTGGCAAAGCTTTGCCGACATTTTGGAATATTAAAGGCCATCTGCTCTGAGCTTAAGTATAAATTACATTAACTAACTTATACTTGAGGAAATGCGGTAGGACCCAATTTTGTTCTAGAGATTTGTTTTTCTCCGAATAGTTCCGAAGTTGCCCGGACAAAAGCCGAAGTCAATTGATTACAGCATTGATTGTTTCGACACAAACTTCGAGATTTTGGATATGAATAGTCGAAGGTGTGGTACTTATGAGTTCGATTCGGAGTTGTATTGACCAAGTTTGAAATCAATTTGATTTAGTTTACCAAAATAGTGATTCTACCTACAATTTCAATAGAGTAGATCTTAGTTTCTTATAAGTAGATCTTAGATTAGGATACTAAAAGGTGATCTGTGGTAAGAAAGCAAAAGCATTATTTGCGTTAAAACAAAAGAAAACATGCAAAATAACAATAACAGAATAATGTTGTTGTTGTGTTTTGTGTTAAAAGTTAGTTATTTAGCGAAATAATGATAAATTTAACGATCTTTTGAGAACAGGGACATCCAATTTGGTCGACAAATTGCATAAGCGCGATTGTCGGAGAAAATTGTGCATTTGAGGTGTCTGATTGTCTGTGGCATATATGTATATACAACATGCGCAACAGAACAGCAGAAAATGCAATTTGTCGCTCACATTGAGCGCATCCCATGAAAAATAACGATGTGCCAATAAAGTGTAAGGTTCATTCACTCTTGTGTCAATTTCAGATGGTGATTCACGTATCATTGTTTTTTCATCATCTTTTAATAGTGAATTAGTGATTGATCAAGCTTGTCATTCATTGGCTCATCTGCCAATTATTATTTTTTAATTTGCAATCAATATTTGTGTTTCATTATGCAATGTGTATATTATTAGATACTAGCTGCCGTCCGCGGCTACGCCCGCGTGAATGACGATAATTATCCCAAGGGAACATACTCCCGGAATAAAAAGTATCCTATGTGTTATTCCAGACTATAATCTACCTCTGTGCCAAATTTCATCAAGATCCATTCAGTAGTTTTTGCGTGAAAGAGTAACAAACATACATCATTCCATATTCACAAACTTTCGCATTTATAATATTAAGTAGGATAGGATGTATTATTTGCTGTCAAAGAGTACGATGACACCTCGGCGGTTACTGCTAGAGACGGCACATTGTCAATACTTTCACTACCCCTACAAACATAGATTGTCACTGGGTTTCCATTCCATCCACCCTTCTAAACTAGCGGCACGTGCGATTCTGAACATGGCATCTTGTGCAGACTATTCAGCGTGTTCCAGAAGTTCGTGGTTATATTATATTGCATGAAAAGTCATTTGATGGGAACGCTTTAGTCGTTTACTGTACTTAGTCGATTTTTTGAAAACAATAACTTTTTTTGTTTTGCTTTTTTCTCCTTAATGTATGTCAGCTACCCTACATCAGCCATATGACCACGCACTACTGGAACATCCTGTATATACTGAACTTGGACCAATAGTAATGATGTCTTTTTAATATTTTATGACTTCATCATACCAGCCGAAAGAAGTGCACTGCTGGACATAGGCCTCCCCCAAGTGTCGCCACAACAACCGGCCTGGTGCGTTTCGCATACAATCGGCTACCAGCGACCCTCACCAGGTCATAGGTCCACCTTATGGGACGCCTTCCATTTTCTTAACTGCACACATCCATCTCATCATTTTCATTTGGTTGTCGATATGCAAGGCTTTAATTCCGCCTCTATGCATTTGTCCTTAAAGTCTAAATAAAAATGGAGCCTCTAGTCCCTGTCTGCGGTTCCGTGCTCTGTGTTTGCAGTGCATCGCCTAGCAGTGATGTCTGTGTACTAGTGTAGGTGACAGTGTTGCGGTGATCCAACATACCATTTTTGTCCATAGCTACTAAGTTTTGGCCTCGTTTTAAATGTACCCTCAATTGGAAGAACGAGTATGTTCGCAGTTGCTGTTCTCTTAGTCTTTGACCTTCGTCGGGTTCCTGCACAGGAAAAATACTTAACTTAATTATGGTACCTATACTCCATCCGAGTAGGTAGTTAACTAAAGGTAAACAAAAACACCACGTGACAGGGTTACCCGGCTAAACGTAATGACAGTCACTTCAGTTGCCATGCTACGTCACAGTTGTACTCTTCAATTTAGCAACGTTATTAACGAATAGTAACGTTGCTAAATTGAAGAGTACAACTGTAACGTATCACTCTATAACTACCTACTCGGATGGAGTATAGCTGTTTAAGCGGGAATTTACCTATTTAGGTGGGTATTATTGCGGGCCTAATCCTACTTCTTTTTTTCTTTGGGACAATCCCGCCACACATTCCCAAGCCATTGCAACTCCTGAAAGCCAGAAGCAACAGTGGCGACCACCAGAAAAACGCCGAGTCAATGAAGCTCGGTGAGTCACGGAGAAATGATTCAACTGTCTTGGATCTCGCAATGAAACTAATCAGAAAATATCAACGGAGGAGTAGGAAAAAAATATAATTTCCTCTTCCCTCCTTATCAAGCAGGCTGACTTATCCACCTATTGCTGGAAGGTCTGTTCTGTCTGTTCAGTGTGGTTATCGCAGACAGACAGACCTATATTAATGAGCGAACATGGCCTGCAGGTTTGCCTACGGGTAAGTTCAGAAGTTCAGAATATATAATCAAGAATTCCCCACTGCTGGTCTTAGTGCATGCGAGTTTGTTAACTTACCCGATCGCATAGTTAACGTTAATTTAAACTAAAAACTGACTAAGCAAAGCACGGTCTGATGATAATAATACCTTTCGTTAATATTAACGCGACCAAGTACGTTAAAAACTCGCACTAGTCCCTCTGCTTTAAGCTATGAAGTCAACGGGTGAGGCATTTACGTAGTATTAATGAAATCGTATCGTAGAATAATTATTTATATGTCCTATTCAAAAGGTTTGCAATAAAATATTTAAGGAAGCAGAAACGGCTGTATTATACAATGCAGGTAATCGTATGATAATATAATTTTATTACAGTCAGCGCCTGAATACATTTAAGGAGCACGCACAACACTCATTGCTATTTATATTGGATCAGGCGCTGTGGTAATTCTGACATAACAATGTGAGGCGAGATGATTATGGTTACATCCTTTTTAAATGTTGTCGTTATTAAATAAGCCTTTTGTAAAGCAAAAGGGAGTTAAGAAACTGTTCTTAGAGATTTAAGGCTTCAGCTAAGTGTCTTGGTGTCTTCGAGTAAAACAAGATTTAAATATTAAATTCATCAGTCTTCATTACTACCAAGCAAAAACTTGTAATTGAGGCTCTGTCCCCAAGTAAGCTAATTAATAATCACTTAGCTTGGTTTTCAGAGTTCCGTGCCAGAAAGGTAACCAACGGAACCCTGTTACTTAGCCTCCGCAGTACCTGTTTGGTAGCGGGTAGGTAGATAGTTTACATTTTCAGTGTGTGTGTTTCTATTGCCGCTAAACCAGCAAACAATAGAACTTAAATCCTATAAAAGCAAGATTTTTTTTGTCGTTTGTGGTATGGAACTGAAATCATCAAATGATTCCTTCCGCTAAGGCCAGTGCAATCCAGGGCCGCGATGACTTGTAACATATTCTGCAAAACTGGCAGGCACTAACCCTAGCGGGCCGCGTCTTCTATGCTGACATCTCTTTGAGGCGCGCGTGTAACACAAGGCGCCGTCGACCCGGGCCTGGCTTTGATCGGACGGCGAGACGCCCGACGCTCGCCGTCTGCAGGCCCGCGCCTACGTTGGTTGGATATCACCCTGCGACGGTCGACGGCGCGTTGTGCTCCACGCGCGCCTCAAAGAGATGTCAGTATAGTAGATGGAGCCCGTTAGAGCCAGAGCCTGCCAGGGTTGTGGATTCTGACTCCCGCTCCACCCAGAGCGAAAGGAGTCATTTGATGATTTACCATCCATAAAAAAGGTAGGTATGGAACTCTTGGAGTGCAATTTCGACTCGCACTTGGCCAGTTTTTACACCAACGAGATTTTTAATATCTAGCAGGAAACTCTAGAGGCAAACAGAGCAAAACGCTTTAAAGAAACCGGTACCTAACTACTCTCATTAAATTGCTTTCTGAGGTAAAAGAAACCTCTTTTAGAATTTAACGGAAAAACCGAGAGATTTAGGTTTTTTGATAAAATTTCTTTAACTTCAGTAGGTACTTACCTATATAAAGTGGAGTAAACGAAGATAATGATAAGACCTTATTAGATTAATAACTAAGTATTCTTAGGTAAAATTGGAATGAGCAAAACCGATTCAAATTCAAGTCGCAATATAATTTCAGCGACAATCAATGAATGAAACTTGTCAAAATGTATTCTGTGTTGATGAGTTTGCGATTGCGATGCAAATGCAGACGTTTCATAAAAATACGAAAACTAATTAATTTCCATAATTACTTCACTTTGAAAACGAAAAAGATTTGCAGTCGTGAATTCCACTCATGTTTTTGTGATTGAACTATGCAAACAATTTTGCCAGAGAAACATTGTTTTTCTTCTTGTTAAGCTTTGTTTGACGACTGTCTCACCGGACGGTAAGCGAAGATATGGTCGACGATGGAGCACCTGCATTGAAGTAACCTAATCACCCTTGACTTAAAATACCCCCAAGGTTGTAGCTTCCAGAGCACACAGACTTTGACAAGGCATTCCACCCCTGTATTCAAAATATGATTCTCAAAACGTTTTGTGCGAATGGGTGGGATGTCCAACATAATAACTGCCGGTGGCGACATGATCGCTAACGTTTGACTTTTCAGTAGTCTCTAAGCGTACAGATGTGTTATTTTTAAAGATGCTCCCTCACCTGGAGCTGTAATGTAATATTTCAGATTCGATTTGGAGCACTATATTATGCGTCCGCGACACGCTCAATTACAAGTGGTGCGCATTGATGTTACAATATGTATTAAAATATTACACATTGTAACATCAAGTTGCGCACTGTAATGCTCGGTTCTCTTCCCTCACTGATGTAATGCACGTCTCTGTAACGTTGCATTACAGGCGAATCCTCCAAGTAAGGTCCTTTTACCTTAACAAGTATTTCGTATTACATACCAATTGTAAGAGTTCAGCGGGCGGCGGTCTTGGGTAGTGCGCAGGAGTGCCTGAAGTGGACGGCGCTGGATCAGTCGACACCTGACGCGTCACAGAGTCTGTAGACAAAGGAAACAACACTTTTAATTAAGAGGTAAATTGAATAGGGTTCTTTAATGAGGTACTTGGTGATTCAAATTCAAATGACGAATTGGTAAAACTGTGGGATCCTGATGAAGAATTATAACACGAGGAAGAGAGTGGGGTCTACAATGCTGCTTTCTTCGCCCACTTATTTTTTGTCATCGTCTTTGAATCTTCTGCTTTGCCGTGAAATGTTAATACACCTTACCTCACATGAGACACAGACAGACAAATATTTTGCGGAAGCATTCAATAATGAGTTCCTTGCGCACAGGATGGAATTAACTGTTTGAAAAAGTCACCATTGGAATTCATAATTATATTGTTTCGTCAAAAACATAATGGTTCTAAATATAAAAAATCACGTAAAACCCTTTTTCTGCAGATAATATATAGTGTATTGCCATTGCAGTGTTAAAGATTTCTGATATACCTAATGTAGAGGTTGCCAGCAGCCAGGTCTGGGCAGTATTTAAAATTACTTGTAATTAAAATACGTAATTGAAATATCAATACGTATTGGGTATTTGTATTTCAATTAGATACTTTTTACAAATGTGATTTGTAATTCGTATTTCAAATACCAGACGCTGAGGTATTTTCTAACATAATATTTTTAATGGGTGCGTTCTGCAGAAAACAGCGCTCGATAGCTTTCGTAAGCAAAAAGGCTAACCTAACCTAACACCTGACTGTATTTTATCATTTGAATTTTTTTATTTATTTGTATTAGTATTTTTTTTGTTTGCAAGGCATGTGTTTTGCACATGCTTTGCTTAAAGTAGCAAGATATTGAACAAACTATAAAATAGCTCATAAATTTTAATACCACAGTATCGATATATCCTTGTTTTCTTGAAATCGAAGCAATTTCAACTCTTACCAAACTTACCGTCTCTCTTGCGGAAGAGGCGCATTCTCCGCCACTTCCTGACTGCGGACTTAAGTTTCTTCATCAGCACACAGTTCAGAAATGCACGGGCTATCCTTCGTCGCCATATTGTGCACATCTATTGACTATTGTCTTTGATTTTTCGGCCCCATCACTAGTTACATGGTTGAGTTTTGTTGTATTGAGGTAGGATCAACACTGTGATATGATAAAATGACTATTTTAAGTTGGCATTGAATCTAATATGTGTCGGATTATTGGTATCTATACTAATATTATCAAGATGTAAAGTTTGTGAGGTTGTAGGGGATGTACTGTCAATGTACAATCTACTGAACCGATTTCGAAAATTATTTTTGTATATGAGAGGTACCAAAAATATAGGAATTATATATTTTCTTTGGTCATGTAAACAAGGAAGTCGGAATAACAAGAGAGCGTTAAAATTTACATACGACGTCACGTATACGTAAAAAGAGCCGTACCAAGCGCCTACTCTTTGATGCGTTTTATCATTGTTAATTTTTTTAAACTAGGCTCTAGAATTACGTATAGTTACGTAAGAACTAAATTAATAATAGATAACTCTCTTAGTGCAATATAATAAATATCCTAGAGAAAACTGAAAGAGAAGCTTTAATAAGTAGGTTGCAACTAGTACATAGTTTCAAAGGGACTTCCAAGGTAGTTTTATTTTACTCCTTTATGCCTTTGAGTAGCTTCTGAGAAGTTGCAATTCAAAAGCGCAGTTTTCTTCAAAGCAAAATATTTACAAAAGTTGTTTGTTTGGTTTTATAAAGTTGTTTTTCATTTTGAGTCACAATGCAGGTAGAAGAACCAGTAAGTATATCGAAAACTATACGAAAATAGAATAGGTACTAACTGTGAAAACAAAATCAAAATTGATCGAAAATCCTAACATAATGGCCCTCTCGTAAAACGTCGTGAATAACTCGTGTTTGACCGCTATCACATCTGATGGTTAGCGATCATGGGCCAGTGCCTGCCTGGGCTGCGGTTCGAAAGTGTCACCGTGGCCCTAGAATGCACATTGGAGGAAAAAAAAATGGAGGAACACGGATGGGTTTTAGTCAGGAAGATTCTGACACTCCCTTCCGCTCCGCCCAGAGTGGAAGGAGTCATGTGATGTATTCCTATCCATAATAAAAATAAAATATTCATATAACGTGTAACAGAATAAACGCAATATACTCATCATTATGAACAACTTTTACAGTGGGATCAACTCTGAAGTCGAAAATCAGCTGTTCAGTACATTTTGTCGAGTTATACGCACAGAAATGTATGGGACAGTAGCAGTCATCATTATCATCATCGTATCAGCCGAAAGACGTCCACTATTGGACATAGGGTTCCCCAAATGGGGGGTTGCCATAATCACCACGCTTGGCAGGCGGGTTGGCGATCACAGTGTAGCTGTAGCAATGTACCTACAGAGAATGCTGCTGCCCATTCTCTGGTGAGTCCCTTAGTCGCCTCTCACGACACCCACGGGAAGTGATGGAATGGTGCTACTTTTTTACGTCCGACACCATAGGGAACATACGGAAGATAGGCAGACACTCCACGTATAATACTGGTTGTTTGAAGAAGATTAAGAATACAGCTTTGCACTAAATAAATAAGGCTATACCAACCGAACTATGTACCTATCTACCTAAATCTTTCAACCAAATGTGGCTTATGTGAATAGCTTGAATGATATAACGTCGGTTGATATAGGCGGCTATAGATATACAGCACTAACCACAGCGCCCGGTTCTCGCCATATCTCTGTGAGTTATCTGTATCCCGGATTTAGTTCTGCTGACCAGTGGTGATACTGGTGTTGTCATGTTATCTAGTTTATTTCGGGCTTGTTGGACTATTTTTATTATTTTACTGCAAATAATTAGAATCGATTTTGTCGAAAATAATTATGAATTAATTAGAATAACTAGTTAGTCAATTTAAGCATTAATATGCAATACTGAATATGCCGTGCGTGACATTATGACCCTTATTCATAAAACGTTTTAAAAAACTTTATAAACATTACTTTGTTAAAATACTGTTTATGGGATTCTAAATTCAAATTCTCCATAGAACATTTTGAATAAAGAATCTGTTTATCAGTATTTTTGCTCATTAATGTTTTTAAAGTTTTTATGAATACGGCTGTTTGAGTATGAATGTGAATTAGTTTTAAGGGCTCTTTCCTTAAAACTAATTCACATTCATACTCAAAATTTCAAAAAAGGAAACAATGGATGGCTCGAGTGAAAGATGTTATGGCTAAAAAGGAAGTGACGATTGATGACGGCAAATAGAGATATGGATAAGAGAGAGAATAAGAGATGGAAGGAGACTTGCTGTGCCGATCACAAATGATTCCAATCCCTTATTCCAGAAAGCTAATTCTACTAATTATTAAACAACGTTCGCTTTGGCATCTGTCACCCTCAATTTCCATACATTTTTGACAGTTTGCGACTGAGAGGCGAATGAGAACCTTGCTTAAAAATTAGTAGAATTGACCCTCTGGGCAGCAGGTTAATAATACAACAACAGCTGCTCAAACTTTATCAAGCGCAAGTTCGATCGTGTATGGAGTACTGCTCGCATCTTTGGGACGGATCAGCCAGATACCAGCTTGATGCCCTAGAGTCAATAGAGAAACGAGCCAAGAGGATCATCGGCAATGATAGGCTCGTCGAGTCGAAGCTCCAAAGTCTCGAGCATCGACGCCGAGTTGCTAGCCTGTCGGTTTTCTATCGGTTGCATTTTGGAGAGTGTGCAACGGAATTGCATAGTTTGATTCCGCCTAGCCCGTTCCACCATCGGACCACAAGACGTACGGCGATGCGTCACCGGTACATGGTGGACATCCCACCCACACGCACAAAGCGTTTTGGGAATACATTCATTGTGCATACCGCTTAGGAGTGGAATTCCCTGCCGGAGTCTGTGTTTCCTGATAGCTACAATCTGGGAGGCTTTAAGTCAAGAGTGAATAGGTTACTTCTAGGCAAGCGTGCTCCATCTTGACCACATCGTCGCTTACCATCAGGTGAGATAGTGGTCAAGCGCGTGCCTATCAATAATAATAAAAAAAAAATAGAACACAATATACTACATTTGAATTATTAAGACTTCAAATTTTGGAACAACAAACTTATTGACAGTATGACTAAGTTCAAATTCCATTACAACCCTTTTAAAACAAATTGTGATTAAAAATAAAATAAAATTCATCAATTGAAAATACCTCGAATTAGGTACAAATCAAGTGACTTATTAATTGTAAAAATCATTGCGCGATCCTTAATGATGTACTTACAGAAAACATGGTAAGAGCATCATAAATAAGACATCTACGACATCATTCAGAAAATCCCGAAAATGATTCATGCAAAAATGAAATTTGTGTCCATAAAAATACCTTATCTTTTTACAGGCAAGTAAGAAGCTGTAATTTTAAGTATTATAAACGAGGAAATAATATCGAATGAACAACGATATGCAAGTGAGAGATGTTATGTTAGTGTTAGATGCTCCGAAACTTAATCGAAACTATCGGATATCCGAAATAAAAATCTATCCGTAATCGTAACCGAATCCGACATAAATGTTTAGGATTGTTTCGGCTGGGTCGATGCATGTTGGTTCTCAATTTGTGTTTTACTTTTACAATTCCATAAAAATCTAATATTTGTATCCCAAACTAACAGATAATCCCAAAAAATGTAAATATCCGTAACCGTATCCGAAACCTCTATAATAATATTTCTATATCAGTATTCGTATCCAGATCCGAAATTTCATCTATAACATCCCTGATGTGAGTTATCACCATGGGTGACATTGAGAGCGTGCCAAATAAGTCAAGGTCATAAGAGAGGAACTTTATAAAAGAGCCAGTACCCGTCCGGTGGCAACTGGCTGTTGACATTCATTGGTATAATTCGGGTTTAATTAATAAAAGTTAGTCTTAGTTTAGTCTTAGTTGATTAAAGTTCATAAATGTGCCATTTTGTCAGAAGAAATGAATAAAACAACATCTTTTTTAATTTTTTTGTTATTGAAAGTAAATTAATGATTTATTTCGAGTAGGTATTATTTAGAATCAATTGCACCCAATATCACAATGCATTTAGCACTTAACTAAAAACTCTATAAATTTTTCTCGCCTCTAAACCTGGCAACAATTTGAATGTAAAATTAAATAAGTAAACAATTAAGTAACAAAAAGTATTTTAAATATAAGTCGGCGACAAATGTTCCTGAAAAAGACACACACTCGGACCTCATGACCCAAGCGTTTCGACCCCAAACGGCTCAAAACTGTAATTACCAATTTAATTTTAATAATTTTTTTTTTTCGCAATTTCAGTATTGGTCCCATAGTAAAAGTTGTTCATAATGATAAGTACAATGCCCCTTTAAGAGGTATTGCGTTTATTCTGTTAGATGTTGTATAAGTACTTAAGTATCTAAACAACAATTTAACTATATTTGTCAACAGGCCTAGGGAGCATTAAAACCTTTGTAACAATCATAACACAAATTACGCTACACGTAAAACTTCAAACAAACAGTTTTACGCGAAGCAAAAACTTCACCAATAACACAATATTCCGAACTTATTTGTGACTGTTTGGCCCACAATTTCACAGACAACAGACATGACTATATTGATCCACTATTTCGGGTTGGTTGTCCCAGTTCAAGGCCTAGTTGGACAAATAAAACTATGTGGATCCCGCGCGAATGGCCTATAGTGACGTGTACGTCCTTTTTGGTAAACAAGCATTTAGTAAATAAGGAGTTTTTAGTCAATCAGACACTCCAAGTGTGGCATATAAATACCTAGATTCAAATAAAATACTTTCAAAATTATTTTAAAAAACTGCTTGAATTTCAAATTGATTCTATTAAAAAATAAAGAATTTTGAAAATCGGTTTTCAATTGGCGGAGAAATCGTCGGACACGGAAACAGACGAGCATAATTATAATCACCTCCTTTTTCAATTCGGTTAATTATTATAAACGCGGAAATTTGCAGGAATGTTTGCTAATCTATCACGCATGAACGACTGATCGGGTTTAGATGAAATTTAGTACACGAGTAGACCTGGTATTGGGTTTCCATGGGATAAGTTTCAACCTACACATGGGTGAAGTCACTGGTAAAAATAGTTTTCTTACAATAAAAATCTCAGTCCACCATATTCATTTTTATTGAACTAGTTTTATACTACTAATACATAAAACTTATAGATTCTAAATACAAACTAGTAAATATACAAGCGGAATAAAAAGGGGAGGGGAAGAACTCATAGGGCATCGAAAAATTCGTCCACATCGCTGTCAACGGGAAAACTGCCCAGAACACTGACCGCGTTGCCACGTTGAATGAATGGCAATGCTGATTCTTTGGCAAAAAAAAGGTCAGCATTCTGGTCACGTGAAGAGCCGACTAACTGCTTGCTAATTTCTGATGAGCACTCGGACCCCGTGGCCCTAGTGTCCGCCATTTTTGTTTACAAAACAGTGCGTGAAAAGAAAAAAACTAACTTAAGGAGCAGGCATGATGGAATTACTATACGGATTTTGGGTCCCTTTGTTTGCTTAAGGAACGTAGCTGTCGCCATCCATCATAAGGTTTTTTTGCCTCTTTTCTTATAAGAAGGAACAAACAAATACCTAAGTACAACATTATGTTGGTTGGCTTCGCAAAGGAGCTGACATCTCGTTTGATAGAAAGGCGCTTATAGACACAAAGGGAATTGCCAATCTCAAGACTAAAGTTGAAAATCCTTTCAGGATTGTGGCTCAAAAAAATTGAGGATACAGGCTAGTGCTAGCCTCATCAAATCACAGAGAGCTTTATTTTTAACGCACTTCATAAAAGTAGGAGGTTCTCAATTCGGTTGTTTTTTTTTTTGTTTGTTACCTCATTACTCCGTCATGTATGAACTGATTTGAAAAGTTGTTTTTTTATATGAAAGTATATACTTCCCGATTGATACCCTTGTAATTTCATCAAAATCGATTAAATAGTTTGGTTTATTAATCAAAATTGGAGGACACAAATATATCATCCATATGTATAAACGACATTGCGTGTTTTGATTTCCTGCGACTTTCCAGTGATGTTGTTAGGTTTGGGGTACCACTGAAAAGTGAAAAACATAAAAGAATTTGTGTGTATTTCTTCTTCTTCTATATAGGTACTTATACATGGATGATTTTGCCACATATTTTTTCCAGCTATTTGAACTAATGAACCGATTTTGATAAAATTACAATGGGACCAATAGAGAAGTACTTATATCCTTACATAAAACAAACACAAAAAAAATACAATCGAATTGCGAACCTCCTCCTTTTTTTGAAGTCGGGTAAAAATAGTGACTTTCTCGTTTATAGTAATAGCAAGAATGGATTAAGCTAACGAAAACTATGATTTCAGAAGTAGTTCTAAAGTAAAATATTATTTAGTAGAGTAGTTCTAAAGTTTAGATGCGCACTATATGCAAGTACGTACTTAATTAAAAGTTATTTGTTTACTACAAAGTGTCTCCAAAATAACTTTGAAGTACTTGCGTTGTGTAAATTTCTGTCATTTTACTAATGAAACAATGTGCGTCAGAAATTTAGTGTAAGTACCAAACTATTTAACTTAAAAGATATTCTAAAACATTAACAATCACGATTAAAGTTAAAGTGTGACAGCATGTAGCTGTCAGCTTCCATGAATTGTGTAGGAATTAAAGAACCGGTTGATGTAATGACGTTTGGGGTAGACTTATGCTCAGCAGTGGATGTTTATCGGCTGAGATGATGATGATGAAGTTAATGACGTGACATAATAACAGCTGATCGTTTGACAAAAAAACATTAATGAAAAATACTTAAAAATAAATTGTAAATAAACAGTGCATTATTTTGCATGCATACCTAACTCCGTATCAAAGGAAATTATGGAGTCTATTCAAACATTGCGGAAATTAATCATTTTAGTAGATTTTAAATTTTTCACTTTAGTTTTGAACTATTTATATTTGTTCCGATCCAGCTTAAAAATTTTGATATGATCAGGGGATTTTTCCCCACACATTGGTATATTTTTCATCCCCTGCAGTCCAACTTGATATAACATATATTTTACTGGATTCAAGGTTGACTGGCCTCTGTACATTTGTGTGTCAAGTGTTAAATAAATAAATGGGACCCTGGCCGTTGCGGGATAGTCCATAAGGCATGAGTCAAGTTCATCTCTCCACTTTTGTCTTGGTCTACCGCAATGTCGCCTTAGCATTTTATATAAATCTGAATCCTGAAAATCAACTATATTCACTAAAAAATTCTGACAGCAGGAAATCTTTACGTAGAAAATATGTAGGTACCTAAGTTATTTTGGAACTTACCCAATTGGAATCATTTTTATCGTCTCAATCATTTCAATATGAATTTTGTAAACGTAAACAACACTCACCATCACAAGTGCCTCGGAAAGCAAGCCGTTGGTCCTGGCTTTCATTTGTAGATCTTTGAAAGTCGTTACGGATTGTCAGTAGCCAGAAAGTCTGACTCCAGTTCTTGCCAAGAAGTAAAGTGTTACCCAGCTTGATTGTGGAGGTCTGGTAGGCAGCCGCTGCACGCAAAATACTGGTATTCAGCTGAATCCGGTTTGATTGGAAGCCGACCCCAATATAGTTAGGAAAAGGCTAGGCAGATGATGATGAGATACTGACAAGGCCCTCGAGTCTTTGTTTTATAATATGTAGTGATGAAGTGATATTCCATTCATCACCGTCTTACGAGTTTATTTTTGAAAGCAGAATCTAGTCGCTCGTCTTAACTCTCAAGGGACTTGATAAATCCGTTTGACGTGAAGAATTGCGCACGAAAACAATTCTATTAGGCTGTTACTCGCTTCTTGGCAAGCCCTAATGTATACGGATATTCTACATATTTCATGTGTCTATTGTGAAATAAATAAGACTTCAGTTTTATTTATTTTTTAACCTCGACGCAAAAACGACGGGTAGTTATAAGTTTGACGTGTTTGTGTGTGTGTCTGTCTGTGGCATCCTAGCTCCTGAACGGATGAACCGATTTTGATTTTGTTTTTTTTATTGTTTGGAAGGTGGATTAGTCGGGAGTGTTCTTAGCTGTTTGATGAAAATCGGTCCAAGATGGCCGTGTTGGGGGTTTTTTAATTTAATTTTTACTTTTTTTCTGCAACGGAAAATATGTAGGCATGAAATATGTGACTTGAAAGAGAAGGAGGAAGCTTCGTTCGAAACTTCTAAGTTCGAGGCTGAACTATGATAGTACTGAATTTTGATAAATTAATTTACATAATTGGTCTCATAAATGTATAAGTATTTTTACGCCAAATCGCAACACATCTCTCACTGTTGTAACCGATGTTTACAAATGTTTAAAAACTATTGATTTATTGATTGCTCCAATACACGTACATCAGGCAATAGTAACGTAATATTGTGGCTCTATTAAAAATAAATAACAAGGCTGACCTTACCATAACCATAACGCCCGAGTAACTAACGAGTGCGGTTGGAAGGTACGATACTAACCACTTCCTCACAACCGCGCCGTCTGATCAGATATTGATAAGCGGGGAAAACAGCCTTGGAATCACGGAAATCAGGTAAAACATGGCTGAATCGTATCGGGAATGACCTGTCAAGAATATCAGAAATAAACGCGGTCAACAAAAAAATGACTTTGTCAAAAAACCCGACCGCTAAAGACAAATAAAAAGTTCCAACAAGTCGTTTCTCAAGCAGTCTGATGCAGTACAATCACAGATCTGAGGCCACATACCTACACACATCAATACATACATACATGCATACATACATGAATACGCTCGAAAAACATTACCCTCCTTCTGCTGCAGTCGGGTAAAAATAGGCTGAAGACCGAGGGTCAATTCACATGTTAGTCGAAAAGCCTCAATTTCCCTACATTTTTGACAGATCGCGATTGACATGCGAATGCGACAGATGCTTAAAAATAGTAGTATTGGCCCTCAGGTACTTTAGAGTCCATCCAACAAAAGAAGTCCCGCGGAAATAAATGGAACTAACAAGATTTGTTAGAGGATAGCGTACAGTCGCATAGAAACTAGCGCCGCAGTTGCGGAACTTCTTTCGTGGGACGGACTCTAACGACAAAATTTGGTAGATTTTCGATCTAAGGATATTACCACACCAATCGATCGAAATTCGATCAATGCCATCGATCGATTGTAGAACGGATTAGTTGACGTCGATCGATAGTTTCTACTTCTTTCTTCGATCAACCAAAGCTGCCACATTGATTGATCAACGTTGATCGATGTCGATCAATGGCATCGATCAACGATTGATAGATTGGTGTAGTAACACCATAAAGCAGGTTTTTTCTGCTAAGTAAGACTGATAATATAATAATCGTTTCTTATTACGTGTTTGCCCTCGTTCTTGGACTCTAGACAAAAATACAAAATATTAGTGATGACGATTGTCTAATTCCAAATGTCTTGCACTTCCGAAATGTCACAACATGGTCTTAAAAGTAACGTTTATCAATCTCAACAAACAATTTGTCGACTGTTCGCGTGACCAGAGGGCTGGGCTTTTTTTTGGCCAAAGAATCAGCATTGCCATTCAACGCGGCAATGCTGCCAGTGTTCTGGGCACTTTTGCCATTGACAGCGATGTGGATGATTTTTTTGATGCTCAATGATTTATTTTGTTTTTATACACGTTTGTACATAATTTGGCAATTTTTAGTCTAGTTTGTATAATAGGTTTAGTAGATATAAATAGTTAAGTTAGTTAAATATAACCATGTACCCAAATGAGAAATAAACAAAGAATAAAATCAGTAGTTTCCAATATAATCTCAGCTATTTCAAACTTTAGGCTATCGACTTTGAACCATTCCTCTTCTACGAAAGTTTCGTAGCTCCTTCGTAGCCTCGTAGCACTCGTAGCGAAATAATTCGTTTCGAAAGAAAGATTACGAAGATAATTATGTAGTCAAAGACAAACACTAAACATTTAGTTAAGTCCTAATTTTAGTTTATAGGATTCCGAACTGTATTCCGCATTGTATTTTTCATAATTAAAAAAAAACTAATAAAAAAAAAATATTTTTGGAACCAGATAAAAATTTACCATTCCTATTTATCTCCAAAAGTATTGAGCATAAATTGATTAGACATAAATAAAATTAAAAAAAGTTCCGTATGGTGTCGGACGTTAAAAAATAGCACCATCCCATCACTTCTCGTAGGTGTCGTAAGAGGTGACTAAAGGACTCACCAGAGAATGGGCAGCAGCATTCTCTGTAGGTACATTGCAACAGCTACACTGCGATCGCCAACCCGGCTGCCAAGCGTGGCAATTATGGCAAACCCCCCCCCATCTGGGGGAGGCCTATGTCCAGCAGTGGACGTCATTCGGCTGATATGATGATGATGATTGATGAAAATAAAAAAAAAACTACTACCTATGTTTTTAATTTAATTAAACACATTTTATTTGCTTTTTTTTGTCATGGCTTACGGGACGGGTAACTAGGGAACCCTATACTGTGCGTGGTCCGACGTCCGACACGCTCTTGGCCGGTTTTTTTTAGCTTCAACTCATAATCTACCTACCTAGCTGTATCCCAACTATGTAAAGGTCTACTTTTTTTTATTTCTTTTTGTTTATTATTGATAGGCGATATTATGGTTGATTTACACATTAGCCAGGCCGTGGCCGTGCAGGTACCGTGCATCCGTATCTGCATGTCCGTGCGTTCGACCTGGGCACGGAAGCTCCGGCGCCTACCCGGACACGGATGTGTGTGAACGAGTTCATACAAAATATTTATTTATTAAAACTTTATGCACAAGTAAAAAACACTGTACAAAAGCGGACTTAATGCCATAGGCATTTTCTTCCAGTCGACCTTAGGGTGGTGCAGAGAAAACATGGCAGGTGCAACTTAAAGGAAAGACAAACAGAGAGAGGAAAAAAAAATAATACAATCATAGATACATAATTACATACACATAAACAAAGTTGTTAAGAAAAAACGAATCCAACGATTTAACGCTATGATGATTCTACGAACTTCTTGCGAAAAATATATGCAACTATATTTTTTTAAGCTCCGGACGGACCACGGCCCGGCCACGTCCCAGAAACGGCCCGGCTTTGTGTGGATCAACCTTTAATATACCAGAATTTCACATGAAACGATTATTACAGTTTCAAGTGTAGTATAATATTGGTACTCCATAACGAAGTGACATAATTACACCATTATGTATTACATGGGTGTTGACATTTAACGCTAGGTCGTTTGATAAGATAAAATGAATAGCTCACGTAAAGTGGACAGAAAAGATTTATCAGACAATGATAAATTATATTTATTTTATAAATTGGTTATAAATATTTCTTAACTGATATCACTTCACCTCATCTCAGAGCCATAATTAATTTCAAAATATTGAAATTGCTCTCTGTTATTTCATCACCTTATTTATGATGAGAAATTAATTAATTTAAACTTTATGGAGGTACAATAGTGGTACATATGGAAATTATCAAATAATTTCATCCTTCCGCTCTCGGGGAAGGGAGTGTCAGCCTCTTACTGACTAAAACCCATCCCAGTTCCTCCTTATGCCCTTTGCCAGGGCCGCGGTGACTCTTTCGAAAAAAATCTTCAACCTTGGAAATTTTGCGATACCTGGTAGTGTGCTCTTTTGAAGATCGTATATATGAAATAAAAAAAACAGTTACATTAGAACGAAGTAAAATTATTTTATCTAATCCTTGTTTAAGTAAGTAAATGAAACATCTCCAAAGCAAATACCAACAAAAATGCAAAACAAAATACTCATGAAAAATGTCTAACATTTTCGCTCACGATCCTCATTATAGCGCAAGTAGTGCTGGGTAGAATAAAACCTACTTCGAGAAATCGTCTCTCATTGGTTGGCGGCACATTCTAGTCTTCAAAGCTCATATTGGCACGGTGCGGCGTGTCACGCCTTTCTTAGTGCCACGCTTTTCCCTTGATTACACAGCAGCAGTGCAGTTATGGGGCAGAAGGCTGACTTTGTGTGATTTGTCAAAAATGTAGTTTTGATTTATTTTTGAAATTCTATGAATAGGCCGCCACTGTCCGTTAGACTGTCTGTCAGCGGGTTGTATCTCATGAATTGTAAACCGCGGCAATTGAAATTCATCAACAATCTGTGAAAATTTTATCTTACACAAATTGTTAATTTCTATTCCCGCTATAACTACTTATAAATAAAATTAAAATAACACTAAAAAAAAATTTGTTTGTTTAAAATCCTATTTAATTTAAAATATTAATAATAAATAAATTAATTCAATATTTTTAAAAATTGTATGCACAGATTTTTAACATGACTTTTCTGAATGAGACAATCTACTGACGTGAGACCAAATAAGAAAAAAGTAAATGTACATTTTTTATATTCTCTTAATTTCACGAGCCTTTTTTATGGGAAGTCATCAAAAATGTCTCTTTCTGCTCTGGGCGGAGTGGCAGGGAGTATCAGACTATGATCAGACTCTTAGGCTGGCCGCATACGCACGATTTCCCGATTCCGTTTCCTGATCAGGAGTTCAGAATCGGAGTCCTGAATGCTTGTCTTACATACGAAATGTTCAAAAAGGCGCACACGTTCGTTTGCTTTCCGAATGGAAAAAATATCTGACGATCCTTTCGAAAACAAACTTAATGTTCGGGTCGGAAGAACGAAAAATCGAACGTCTCACGGAATTGCGAATCTGAATTCCTGATCGGAAAACCTAATCAGGAAACCGTGCGTATGCGGCCAGCCTTATTGACTAAAACCCATCCGTGCTCCTTTTGAAAAATTCCGCAACAATTTCACGAGCCTAGCAGCTTAGCATGTTGATAAGATTGCTTGAATTGGTTTGTGTTTGACCTAACCCAGTAAACGACAAAATTAATATTGACTATTAATAGTATATAGTAGACTATTAGTAGTATATTAATAGTATTAATAGTGACTCAAGCTTTGATAAATCGTTTTTAGTTTAATTGATTGAATTTTGGATAAGTGTTACACTTACATGAATTAAATTGTATTATTTACTAAGTATTTTCTATTTAATTATTACGTAGGTACTTACCAAGACATGTTTTTAAAAGACTTTAAAAAAGCAGGAGGTTCAATTCGATTGGTTTTTTTTTATTGTTTATTTTTTCAAGCAATAAATGTCGCACAGCGGATTTATCTATTCCAATGTTTTTTTGTTTGTAGGCCTATGTTTGTGTCTGTTCCGGGTAATCTTCGATTAGGCAACACCAATTTTGACGAAACTATCACTGGCAGATAGCTGACTTTATAAGGAGTAACTTAAGCTACTTTTATTTTAAAAAAAGAATGAGGGTTCCGTGCAAAAAATTAAAACACATTTTTAAAAGCCTAGTTCAGTGACCTCTATTCAAATCTATTATTGCCGTAGTCTACTGCCACGAGTCTGTGGGGTAGTATAATATGGAAATGAAACCAACGACCCGTCGCGAACGACTTCCGCAATATTATTATCACTTTGACATTTGCTGACGTTTTGTTAACGCAGACAGAGATACTCAAATCACAGGAAATCCGACAACATTCTTTATTATACACTCATACGAGCTGTGTGTTTTGTTTGTAAAGGTTACTAAGGCCCAGTTTCAGGACAATGGAGATGCGATAATAATATCGCAAAATTAATTTAACAAATTTTCAAACGAGTATTAAATGCGTTTGCGATGTACGGCATTTCATACAAACTTTCAAGTCCTTATTTTTCGAATTGAATGAACCGATGTTAATGAAATTTACTAAAAATATTATTACAGCTAAATTCGATGGATTTTTCCATTGAAATTATAATATTATAATTAGATCTATATGTATCCTGCAGCGTAGGAAGTTTCAATAAAATCGGTTCATTTGTTTCGAAGAAAAAAGGACTTAAAAGTTTGTATTAAATGCCGTACCGCGCGGTAAACGCTCTTAACTTGAGTGATTGGTTGAATGAAGTTTCAACAGCCAATTTTCTTAAAAAAAATACCGGTTTTTCTACACTATTCACCAGAACTTCAAGACTTTATCTACATAATAGTAAGTCAATGCAAGTTCTAGTGGTTGGCAAGCTTTACTACTGAATTTATAAACATCTTTACTTGTGAAATAACATCAGCTTAGAAGATAAGATTACTTCGTTTCTATGAGGCCTCCTCTGGAAAATGTACGATTCCTGTGACATAAGCCAGTAAAGCGAGATCGCGCGAAAAAGCTAGTGAGTTGTAAAACAGCAAATTACCATAGTAAAACATTAGCGAGTCATTAAGGTTGGCCATTTGGGTTGGCGCCTGTCTGTCCTGGGTGCGGCGTACCTGTTATAGTAGTGGCACTGTAGTGAATTTACCCGAGTAAAGTTGTTGGGTATTTTCCCAAAGGTAATATATCCTATTGGTTTTGGGTCGTAGAATCACGAAATTTGGCAAAAAGCAAGGTTTTGCAGCACAATCAAAGGAAAAATTCCAAAAAATAAAAAAAAGTTGAAAATTAAAGGGTGTCCCCATACATACGTAGTTGACGCCAATTAAGATAATCCTCTTAGCCGTATGGGCGCTCATAGAATTCAGATAATGGTACGGAACCCTTCGTGCGCGAGCTCGACTCGCACTTGGCCAGTTTATTTTATGTTTTAATGCAAAATATATTTTAACATTTTCAATTAAAGTGTCTATTTGAATTAATAATATCACATACACCTAGGTCTAAGATAACAAATTGTTCATACTATTGTATGCCTAACATGGTGGAGCAGTGCTAAAGCACACCAAAATAACTCAATAACAACGCTGTTACAACTGTCTTACATTAAAGATCTTTGATTTTGATTTGGAATATATGTTTTAGTCTACGGCTAGCTACACATAATTCATTAAAAGGTCATTAATTAATAAAATAGTTTTTCGTCAAATTGTAGCTTTGTCATTTTGACTTGTAAAATACATATTTGTATATCACTATGACTTGTAATTTCAGTTTCAATCAAGTTCAGACACTCCTACGCTATTTTAGCATATTATATTATTTTGAAGTAATTAAATTAATTGCACATACTTACATTCAAAGGTCAGGAAAACTTTGGAAGTAGATAGGACGTACTAAGCTTCACAAGGTGGTCATTTTCTTTTTTGTTATGGTTCCAACATCTAAAATGAATATCACTCGTGTCTGTCATAACTAAAAAAAAACTGGATTTTTAACCGACTTTATAAAATGGAGGAGGTTCTCGATTCGGCGTGGAAAATAAAACTCAAAAAATTTATAGTGTTTTAAAATCTGTGATAAACTGAATTTGCGCCATCCAGTACAAACGACATTTTGCATATAAGGATAAAAGACTAACTTCAAAAATTTGTAACTCCTCTAGTTTGCTCTCAATTTAATTTATTTTTTCACAATCGTACAATTTCAGTGATAGTTTTTGTATAAGTATTAATTCATCTCGATTTTTGATAGTTGTCAAATACCCTTTTTTATGGATGGGAAATCATCAAATGACTCCTTCCGCTCTGGGTGGAGCGGGAGGTAGTGTCAGACTCTTACTGACTAAAACCCATCCGTGCTCCTCCTAGTGCCCTTTCTCTTCCAGGGCCGCGGTGACTCTTTCGAACAAAATCCGCAACTCTGGCAGGTGTCAAATAGACTATTGTAAATCTTCAACACTCGTTGTGGGTAGCCAGAAGTCAAGATATTGGACACCATCCTTGCACAGCGATATTGTGGTAAACAATTACTGGGTTGTGGAGGTCAGATGGGCAGTCGCGCCATGTAAAATACTGGTATTCAACTGCATCTAGTTAAACTGCAAGCTGATTCCAAATAAGTTGTGAAAAGGCATGCAGATTGTTTCGTTATCAGCCGAAAGACGTCCACCGCTGGACATAGGCCTCTCCGTGCGTGTCGCCACAACAACCGATCCTGTGCGACTTGCATCCATCGGCTACCCGCGACCCTCACCAGGTCATCGGTCCACCTTATGGGAGGCGTTCCAACGCTGCGTCTTCCGGTACCCGGTCGTCACTCCAGATCTTTTAGGTCCAATTCATTTCTTATGTAGGTATTATAAAAAAAGCCATTCCTCAGGGGTGCTATTACGTTTTACAGTGTACTTTATGGACGTCATAGTTAGGGTTTTTCACCCGACTGCCACATGAAGAGGGTAATGTTTTTAGAGTATAATATGTCTGAATGTATGTGTGTCTATTCCCTGTAGCCTAAACAAATAAGGGTTCCGATGTTTCATGCGGACCTTTGAAACCCTAACTAACTACACAATATGTAGATCAATTGGATATAAGACTTCTCAAATAGTAAAAGTTACATGGTAGTATGAAATCCACCATCTGCTTGAAAAGTAATTCTGTTTATTTTCTTTACAATCAGAATATTATAAGTTGATATTTTAAGTTTTTTACAAATCTAGCAAATATGCTCAGATTTGTTGACCATGTTGGTTCTACAATAATGATCTTCTATCACGGAACGTTTGGCGCTAAATATTACAGGTTGTCGCTTCAACTTAGGCAGACTTGGGCTATAAACCTAAATAATACCAAGTTACCTGTAATAAGCTGCTTAAGAATAGTTTCAAACTACTGGCCGTTTTTAAACCAAATAAAGTTATACTTTAGTTGAAAATTTTATGAAAATTATACAGTTGTCCACTCAAGCAGAAACTTCTTAGTTTTCCGGGCAGAAAACTATCCTACAGTACCTATGTTAATTTAGTATTCATTCTATTTTAGTTTCGACTTTTATTCAAATCCACTATTAACAGTTCACTCAGATAGGAACTAACCACACTTATCAAGCTCTGTTCAGCTTTTCTCCATTGAAAACAAAGATATTGTATGAAAACTGAATAGACGCGAAAAGCTGAACGGATGCGTACACATCTCCATACAAAATCATTTTTTTCTTTGGACAAAAGCTGAACAAAGCTCAATAAGTGTGGTTAGTCACTTTTTATGGTTGGGAAATCATAAAATGACTCCTACCGCTCTGGGTAGAGTGTCAGACTCTTACTGACTAAAATCCATCCGTGCTCCTCGTAGTGCCCTTTGCTTTCCAGTGCCGCAGTTACTCTTTCGAACAAAATCCTGTACCCTGGCAGGCTCTGGCCCTAACAGGCCCCGTCTACAATGCTGAATTGCTGACTCAACGCGCCGTCGACCCGGGCCTGGCTTTGATCGGACACACAGACCCGCGGTGGTTAGTCCCTTAGGGTCCATTTTAGGTAGAAGTACCCATGCTTAAGATGTTTGTTGGCAAAAAGATGTACCGCTGCGGCCCCGACATGTGAAAATTCCCAAAAAATAGTAAATCTTATGTAATAGGTAAATAAACATTAAATTCGCGATTAATTCGCGACACACCGGTGTGTCGCCGGGGCCGGAGCGGTTAATAATAACTCACCCAAGTAAATATTTTTTGTTCCGTATGGTATCGTACGTAAAAGAATTGCACCATCCCATCACTTCCCGTGGGTGTCGTTAGAGGCGACAAAGGGACCAGAGAATGGACAGTGGCATTATCTGTACATTGCAACAGCTACACTGCGATCTTCAACCCGCCTGCCAAGCGTGGCGATTATGGCAAACCACCCTTTTGGGGGAGACCTATGTCCAGCAGTGGACGTTTGTCGGCAGATATGATGATATTGATGAGGTAATTAATTTTATCACTGCTATAAATATTAGACTATTAGCACGTTTGGTACAAATAACCATCGGAAATAGTAACGTGGTCGAAGCAAAGTAATGTAATAGCAGGCACAAACTACCCACATACGAGTATAACGAGCATTCTCTCTCCAAACGTTGCAATAACTGCACGTGGCTTGTTTAAACCCGATTTGAACACGAAACACGTAAGTTTTAGCCGGAATTGGTAATAAATTTTGAGCTAATCTAGACTTTGGTCAAGTGATTTAAATTAAACCGTAAGGGGGAAGCTCCCCACCAACCGTGTCTCCACGTTGCCGTCGTGGTGGGGCTTGCGTGTCTCAATGATCTTGGGGGCTTTGCCGGTAGAGCCACTCATGCCGGAAGGTCCCAAGTGAGAGACCAGACCAAGAGAGACACAAGAGGGGCACACCGTTCGGAGACTTGAGCAGCGTTCGGGTCCTCGGACGGTGTGCGTCTCATTGGCTTGCTCGCTGCTCTCTGGTACGCGTCTGATCATCAGACGTGACTGTGAGGGCAGCGAGCAAGCACTGAGAGAGAAGGGGAGAAAGGGACCGCACCCTTAAAAAGGACAATCATGGACAGGCCTGCTAAAAAGTTATTACCCCAGGGCGGTACGGACTGCACAGCGGTCCGAGAATCCGCCACGCCTCATGCGTCAAGCCCCTCGTATTCTGGGGGGGGCAACAGGGCTGTCCACCAACCGTTTGCCGATGGCAACAAGGGCCGAGGAGGCCCCCGATCCGAACTATCCGAGGAGGACCCGATCGGTATTAGTTTTGGCTCGCCCGACAGAGTGTCGGTCGGGCGGAGCGCGGAAAGAGGCGCTCTATATTGGAGGAGGGGCTCGCCTGAGCGTCACCCGGGTGCAGAGTCGGAGTCCGAGTTGGACTCCGACGACCTGGTGACTATTAGCTCGGCGAGCTCTGGACCCGAGGGGGCGGGGGCTGCTGCGGAGGACTCCAGGTCCTTCCGCAAGCGGCCCAGAACAGAGGAAGACCGGGGGTCGTCCGGCAGCGAGGAGGTTGCCTCGGCTCGCAAGATCCCCACCAGCAGGCGGGGCAAGGGCCGAGAGGGAGGCAAGGGGAGATTGCCCGCCTCCAAGGTGGCTGGTCAGCGAGCCGGGGAGCTCGTCGCTGACGGACGACCCCCCGTAGAGGGCGGTCGCAGGGCTCCTGGTCCGGAGTCCTCCGGCGGTGAGCCGGATGACTCCGGACAGGAGCGGGTCCGGAGGGCCGGGTTTGCGGAGGTAGTGGAGGCCGCGCTTCGCGATGTGGCCTTGAAGAGGAAATTGTCCTCTAAGAACAAGGCCATAAGCGAGGCGATGGCCTCCATTCTGGCGGCAGCGGAGGGTAACCCAGGGGGGCCTCCGCGGGACGAGATGTCCAAGCTGCGGGCGGAGGTCGCCCGCTTGGCTGCCGCCACGGAGCGCCTCCAGAGGGAGAATGCGGGGCTCCGAGCAGACCTGGCCAGGCTCCAGGGAGCCGGCCCACAGGGGGCGCCTGAAGGGGGACGCAGGGAGAACAGCCAGCCCGTGCCGCAGGAGGGCCAGGTGCTGGACCTGGTGCGGCAGGAGATGGCTGCCTTCCAGACGCGGTTTTCCGTCCTGGAGGGCATCGTCCTGCGCCCCCCGTTAGCGGCGAGTGGGAAGGCTTCAGGCCGGAAGGCGGCGTCGTACGCGGCCGCCGCGGCTGCCACACCGGGGTCGTCCGGCCAGGACAAAGGGTCCGGGCCGGCACCCGCGAAGCCGGTGCCGGGAAAACCGGACCCGGCCCCGGGAAGGAAGAGAAAGGGTGGGGTTGCTGCGCGGACGGCGAAGGCTCCTGCGCCGTCTGAGCAGCAGCTCCCCCCGGCTTCCTCGCCTTCAGCTCCTCCCCCGGCTCAAGCCGAATGGCAAGTTGCCGGGGAGAAGAAGAAGGCGGGAAAGGCAGCCAGGGCGGCCAAGAGGCGGGAGAGGAAGCGGCGGCAGAAGGCGCGAAGCGTCGCGGCTGCGCTGCGCCCCCCGAAAACCGCGGCTGTAGTTCTGACGCTGCAGCCGGACGCGGCGAAGAGGGGCGTGACGTACGCGGATGTGCTCACCAAGGCGAAGGAGGCAGTGAACCTTGGTGAGCTGGGCATCGTGGGGGGCCTTCGGCTCCGGGTCACCATGACTGGGGCCCGGATGCTGGAGATCCCCGGGGCAGCCAGCGGCCCAACCGCGGACGCTCTAGCCGAAAGGCTCAGGGCGTCCCTAAGCGCGGACGATGCCCGAGTGTCCAGGCCCACCAAGCGCATCGACATGCGCATCTTGGGCCTGGACGACTCCGTCACGGAGGCGGAGGTGGTGGCCGCCGTCGTTAGGACGGGGGGGTGCTCAGCAGAGGAGGTGAAGGCGGGCACCCTACGTCCTGACAACACGGGCATGCGCACCATCGTGGTGAGCTGTCCCGTGTCGGCGGCCAAGTCCATCTCGGAGGGCCGTAGGTTTTTGGTGGGTTGGGTTTCCGCGCAGGTCAAACTGCTGGAACCCCGACCTCTGAGGTGCTTCCGGTGCCAGGTGGGCCACCATGTAGGAGCACAATGCACCTCGGAGGTGGACCGCAGCGGTCTATGTTTCCGCTGCGGTCAGCCCGGTCACAGGGCCGGCTCCTGCGACGCCGCGCCGCACTGCGCAGTCTGTGCGGCAGCTGGCAAGCCGGCCGACCACTGGGCTGGGGGTAGGGCCTGCGCCCCACCCGCCAAAGCCGGAAACAGGAGAAAGCCCTCCGCCACCGCCGTCTCTGCCGCGACCGCCGCCACCGCCGCCGCTTCCTCCGCCGCCAAAGCCGGTTCCACTGCGGCTGCTGCTACTGCAACAGCCGCAGTGGAGCCCCTACAACGGGCTCCGGAGGGGGCTGAAATGGAGTGCCAGTAATGGCCCCATTTCACCCCCTCCTGTTGAACGTCAGCCACTGCGCCGCCCAGGAACTGATGCTCCTGAGCATGGCGCAGTGACTGATGCCTGTGGACGGCGAGCAATGGGTAGCTCGCCGTCCGATCAGAACAGGCCCGGGTTGACGGCGCGCTGTGTTCTACGCGCGCCAAGCCAGCAGTCGTCAGCATGGGTCGGGGCCCGTTAAGGCCAGAGCCTACCAGGGTTGCGGATTTGTTCGAAAGAGTTACCGTGGCCCTGGAACGTAAAGGCACTAAGAGGAGCATGGGTGGGTTTTAGTCAGTAGAAGTCTGACACTCCCTGCCGCTCCACCCAGAGCGGGAGGGGTCATTTGATGATTTCCCATCCAATAGAAAAAAAAAAAAAAAAAAAAAAAAAAAGGGGGAAGCTTAGGATCGATTTCTGGGTAACTCTGTACCCTAATTGATGTCTCACAATCCAATGATTTATAAGAAAACTAGCTTTTGCCCGCGACTTCGTACGAGTGAGTATATTCCGTTTTTTCCCGTTCCTGTAGGAATTTTGGGATATACTCTGTTAGTGCCCCCAAGGAACCAACATTTTCGTGAAAATCGTGGGAGCCGTTTCTGAGATTCAGGTCATATACAAGAATTACTCGTTTAATTAAAGGTATTAAATAGATAGTCGACTAATTCATTTTACCATCGATCGACCGTTGATCGATTGGTGTAGTAGTAACCATCGATCGATCGTCGATCAATTGATGTGGTAACACCCTTAAGGGAACTAAAAAAGTGTGTGTGTGTGGTGTGTGTAAAAGTGTTGTATGTCCTAAATCCACGACATGGCATCCGTTAAGACGCAAAGAGGACACAAACACAAACAAACTTACTTTCTCATTTATTACATTAGTTTTTGCTCAGAATTCCATCTCAAAAGTTAAATTCAGAACCGGTGAAGTTTAATTGATTTCTTGAAATCTCAACCGTTAACTATTTGTTGAATAATTGATGAGGATATAATGAGAAAAGTTTTGGTTCGTGTGTTCAGATAATAAGACGAAGAGTTATTAAATAATAATAATAATAATGATAATCGATGTTACCATTCCACATGACGAGAACCTCGTGAAAGCTGAGAAAGAAAAACAAATCAAGTATCTTGACTTAGCGCACGAGGTTGTCGACATGTGGAATGTGGACTCGGCTATCATTGTGCCGATGGTCGTTACGGCCAATGGTCTGATGGCCAAAAGCTTCGACGACCATCTGTCGAAGCTGGCGTTACGCAGTTGGGTAAAGGGCCTGATACAGAAGGCAGTACTCCTCGACACGGCTCGTATTGTGAGGAGGTTCCTTTCTCTGGAGCCCTAACCACCGGTAGCTTGGACCCAGCTCCCGACACCGGCGGACTACTATTTTTACATTTTTAAATGTTTTTTTATTGTTTTTTTTTTTATTGAAATATTTAAAAATATAAAAAGTATGTTTAAAAAATTAATAAAGAGAATAATAATAATAGTTAGTTAATCATTTCGCGAATTTTCAATTAAGATAAATAAGAGGTGATGCGTAGGCCTCAAACACAGCAAGTACCAGAGGGTAAATTCTTGTATTTTAAAGTACGAAATTGGCCCTCTTACTGAAGAAGCCGGTGGCGAAAGCAAGTAGGTATAAATAGCCACATTTGCGAGCTTTTCCTCTCTATGTATACTTTCCTTAGCTCATGTAATTTTTAGCCCTTATAAATAAAGATCAGGTGTCGCTATGTTGGCTTTTCGTCGCAAACCCATAAAAGTGCTTCTCTCTTAGGAATATGAGGGAACGGTCACTTTTGTGACGACAATAATGAATTCCGCACGCGGAGAGGAAGCCAAGATGTCATGAAAGTATTAAGGATGGCAACGGAAAGAGGAAATGTAATAATTTAATGTAAATTAAACCTTATGACATGTTAAATACAGATGGTTGTGGAAATGGCTGCGTTTTTTTCTAGGTGGAAATGATGGTAGCTTAGATCTTTATGTAAATTGATTTTCTTGTCAATTTTCTCCTGATTATTACATACTATTCTGGTTATACCCTATCACCACAGGAACCGTGCACATTTCCCGTTAAAGGATTTCAAAAATCGAATTTATAATAACTTTGGGTGTTGCCACCACACCTCTTAGGTGGGGTATGCGCTAACCGGGTAGGTATCCGAATTATCCGGATATCCGTTGCATTAAACATCCAGATATCGTGTATACTACTATCCGAATAATACAAATATCTGGATTATTTGTATTATCCGGATAGTAGTGCTTCGTAGCAAGTATTTGGTAGGGCTCTTTGATAGTGAATTGCCCTGAAAAGTCATCTCGACTACCTGCAGATTTACTAATTAATACAAATACAATCTTACTTTACCAGTGCATAAAATGTTAAGCAAAACATGGGGGCTACACACAGCGCGATCAGGCCTTATTATTTATTTATGTCAGCACAATCCGAAATTATAAAATATACATCTTTCCATCCCGTCATAGTTGTATATAGGTACGTTTGTGATATGTATGTACTGTGTTTTATGTTTATCAATTCAATTCAATACAATTTATTTTTACTAACTCAAGTAACTAAGACTCATTTGTTAGTAAAAGACTTAATCTATGTTAGTAATTATAAAAATATACACACAGCAGCTGCACTGTCCGACACATCAACGCGGCTGCTCCATTCCATGAGAAATGGCGCAGCAGCGATTCAGGTACGGACAGTCCAGCCTGTTCGAAATTAGAGATAGGATACTGTTGCCGCTGCCCCACACCGCACGCACCAGGGACGTACAGCGCTTACGCATAGTGGCAAAGAAACAATCCACACGCGCGTCCGCAAACATCCCCGATGCGCTGCAGTAGCGAGGCAGCCCCAACAGCACCCTGAACGCATTGTTGTACTGCACGCGGAGGGCATTGTACGATTTTTGAGTATATCTAGCCCACAGGCTGCTCGTGTAAAACGCAGTGCAGTACGCTCTGAAAAGAGTAATCTTGACGCTTACCGAACAACGAGCAAACCTGCGAGCCAGCATGTTCGCTCTAACCGACAAGGCCCTCCGCGCCCGCTCAATGTCTTCATCGTCCCTGAGATCAGGGGTAAGTATGTGGCCAAGAAACTTAAACTAATAATATAACTATTAATATATTGTTTTATTTTTACCCACTTATAACTTTTACACATAAGCTCATATTCCAAAACGTAAACTCCACCCCAACTCGAACTCCAACTCCAACATGAGCACAAAAATGTCAATGAAAGCTTATCTAATTGACGTTTTCGTACTCGAGAGATGAGCAAACAAATGATGGAGTTGAGTTGGAGTTTACGTTTTGGAATATGGGCCATAGTGTCTAAATCTCTTTTATTCGACTCTCTTTTCGCAGGTACGCTGAAAGAGATTTCTGTGGAATTAATCTTTGAGCCTATTTTTCTGTTTCTTTTTTCTTAACTTGTTGATAAACGTGTGTACATACATTGTAAAAAAACCCCACGGCCATTACAGACAAACTCTACAAAGTATACTTGGCAGTTTTCATATACCTACTAAAAGAAAAAGTACCCCATAAAGGGAGCCAACACCACTCTACATATGTAATTCAGCAGGCCTTATTTCACCGAAAATACTGTGCTTTTCTCTCATACATATTCTGTCAAAATTTTTCCACTGAAATGACCGAGCTGTGGTACATACATAAATATATTACATAGGGTTGTCTCCAATACATAGTAGGACGGCGACTAGGCCTAAAGAATTTGCATGATAATAGCAACCCGTGTTGAAAACATTGACAAACTGACATTTTTGTTTATTTTAATCAAAACGAGAAATTTAGTGATAAACATTTTGTTGTTAAATTTAGGATGGAAATGGCCCAGGCTTTTCCCAATTCTAAAGATTTTTAACTGTAAGCCGAATGATAGTTAAAAGGTTAAAAGATAATAAGAAATGCTGAACAGCTTTTAAGGGGAAACAAACACTTGCAGGTTCCCAGCTCAAGCACCGGCGACACACCGGTGTGCGCCGAATAAATCGCGAATTTAATGTTTATTTACCAATTACATAAGATTTATTTTTTATTTGGGAATTTTCACATGTCGGGGCTGGAGCGGGGTTACATAATTTGCGGAATTTATTCGCAAGAGTCACCGCGGCCCTGGAACGCAAAGGGCATTAGGAGGAACACGGATGGATTTTAGTCAGTAAGAGTTTGGCACTCCCTCCCGCTCCGCCCAGAGCGAAAAGAGGCATTTGATGATTTCCCATCCATTCAAAAGAAGTACATCACCATTATTTATGTATTCAACGTTATTAAAATGGATAAGTAACCTCGTTACCCAGCATCGGCAAACCATTTTTGCAAAACTGAGTTTAAGAGTCCGTAACTCCCAAAAATGAAAGCAAGAAACGAAAAATATATTTATAATCCCAGAAATACAGAACTTCATAAAACTGTATAAATTGTAAAGTTGAATACGAATATAATTTAATAGAACACAACGCAACTGCAGAAAATACAAAGTAAAAGAAATAATTGTAAAGGATGATACAATTGCGCTGAGCGAACCAATACAGAAAGGGTTACCATCTCAGCATTTGCTGGGCGTCAGACAACAACCGCTGATATATTCAGTTTGACACCCCACAGTGGCACACGGATGAGAGTAAATAAAATAGAGACTGATTTGCATTTTAGTAATATATACTTTTAGGGGATAATTTAATGTTCAAAAATACGAAAATTAATCATGTAAAATAATATGAAAGAAATGGATTGCTTTATCATCTTACCGCTACAAAGGTTTTAAAGTTTAGCCAATGCATCAAGTAAGCATATACCTATGCTAGCACAATTTGAAACAATACAGTAAGACCTAGATGTATGTACGTGACTAGTACATAGATAGAAAGCCTAACGATTGCAACGAGTAGAGTTTTATTTTATTTTCCGTGAAACGTGATATGAACGACACCGATGGATATCTTGTTTCCCATTCAGGCTTTTGCAACGGGGCTTAATAATTTGAGGATTTAACAATCGTATATTGTCGAAGGATTTTATTTGAGTGGTACGGGATTGTTTGGAATGTACATTTTATTGTAGAGGTTTCTAGCTGAATATGAATGCCACTAAACGCATGGGTCTGAATTATAGAGTACTCCGTTGAGCCTAACAAATATCATAATTGTGGCTCTTGGCGAGGCAGTGAAGCCAAATGGTGTGATATAATATACCTATGAAATTGCCGTTTTGTATGAAAAAATTTAAACGAATTTTTTTCATGTATTTTTTATTTGTATTAATCGAAGTAATCACCCATGCAATCAATGCATCTTTGCCAACGCAGTGGCAGTTTATTGATGCCCTTCTTAAAGAAATCAGGTGGACGGGAGGCAACAAATTCTTCAAAGGCATTTTGTACTGCCTCTCGGGTATTGAATTTTTTTCCCGCCAAGAAGTTATCCAAATTCTGGAAAAAGTAGTAGTCTGTAGGCGCAAGGTCTGGTGAGTAGGGCGGATGACGGAGAGCTTCCAACCCCAGTTCTTGCAACTTCGAGACCGTCTGCTGTGCAGTATGAGGTCGCGCGTTGTCGTGCAGGAGCAGCGGAGACGAGCGATTGACCAATGTTGGTTGGAGATGTGCCAGCTTCTCCATCATTGCGTTCAGTTCTTCACAGTACACATCTGCAGTAATGCTCACCCCGTTTGGTAAAAAGCTGTGATGAATCACACCGGCGCTAGACCACCAAACAGTGACCATCACTTTTCTAGGGGTAAGTTTTCGTTTAGGGCATTGTTTAGGTGCTGAACCAGGATCCAACCAACTTGCTGAGCGCTTGCGGTTATCAAACAGAATCCATTTTTCATCGCAGGTAACAATGCGGTTCAAAATTCCTTCATTTGTGTGTCTGTTGAGCAGTGCAAGGCACGTCTCGACGCGTACTTCGCGCTGGCGATCATTGAGTTCGTGGGGCACCCATTTGTCAAGCTTTTTTACCTTGCCAATTTGACGCAAATGGACCAATATTGTTTTGACGCTAACGTCGAAAGCTGCTGCTAATTCAGCCGTAGATTGTGTATCATCAGCTTCCACAATCGCCTTTAATTCGTCATTGTCGACCAAAGTCTTCGGACGACCGCGAGGTTCATTTTTCAGGTCGAAATTTCCAGAACGGAAGTGAGCAAACCAATAACAGGTGGTGCGTTGGTTTGTAGTGTTAGCTCCGTAAACGTCGTTGATGTTGCGTGCCGCTTGTGCCGCGTTGCTGCCACGACGGTACTCATATTCCATAATTACTCGAATTTTTAACGTATCCATGATGACGAAAAAGATTGAAATGCGATGAAAATGTAACACTAATCAAAAAACAAATTACTACTTTTGGAAAAAAAAACCATGTTTTTAAAATAAAATAAATTTGAAATTAGAATTCTTAGCCAAACAAAAATTATTTTGATTTGAAATGGCCAGTACTGCAGAACGGCAATTTCAAAGGTAAAGACCTAATATCTCAAGTTGAGATGATGTGTCTATTTGAACAGCTTCTGATTGAGATACCTCGACGGTGCTAAGCCGTACGTTGTTGTTTAGATGGGGTCGACGCAGCATTTTTTTTTGTTTTTTTTTTTTACTATTAATAGGCAAGCGTTTGTCATTGTCTTTCATACAAGCTGGATGTTAATAATTGAAGATGTGTAATCTTCGGTCACTCCTCCTAAACCCTCATTTCCGAATCGTTGTTAGTATACCATATTTGCCAGTGTTAGACCAGTGTTGTCAGATATTTGTTTTCTGTAGCCTAAAATAATTGTTCTAGCTATTTGGTTGATAAAAAACAATTACACCAAGGCACGGGTCTCAGTCAAGGTATATCCAGATGAATGAACATTATACTTAAGAATGTTTGTTCACCCATATAGATTGACCGACTTGACCGTGAAAAGGATTAAGTACCTGTTACTTTGAGCATCAATCTACTAGACGTAATACGACCCACAATTTAAATACTTTAGCGAACCGATCCGGGAACCAAGAGAAACGTTTGATACGCTTAACGAAAGTAAAGTAAATCATAGTTCGGAGGTCGAAGCTATCAATTAAAGAACTCATAGTAGACACCAGATAAATGTGTAATATCGGTCATTGACCCTCGACATAAAGACATAACCTTTTTCGAGTAATGAAAAACAATGTTGATCCAGGACAGTTTAATGTCATTATTTCTGTTTTAGGAAAAGTGTGTCAATAAATGTAGGTGGCTCAATGACCGTTATTGCAAAATTATCTGGTGTCGAACATAGTACCTATGTTGATCATTGTCGTCTCGATCTTTTGTGAATTCTTCTCAAAGCATAACACTGCGATCAATATAAATTACGACTGCAAGACTCGTCGACATTTTTAACGAACCCATTTCGCCCACGATATGAAATACCGTCAGCAAACTCAGTCGGCAGCGACTGTAATAAAGCTCCATTCTTTTACGTTGACTACTAGTTTAATAGATAGTAAGAAAGAAACATTTATTGCCAACACTAGTCTTATTATTAGGACAAAAAAAAAATAAAAAGAAAAGAAAGAAAATGCGTTTATACCGCCAGAAATTAAATGTTCTTTATGAGATAACGGTGTGGCAAAAGGAGCAGGTTTAGCAAATTTTGAGCAGTGTGCAGCATAGCCACAACGATGGTCAACGTTAAACTCTCAAACAACTCTAACGTAAAAAAAAACCAACATACCTTGACTAAAAAAATAAATACCCATATTAGACGAGCATTATTACTGCATTTATCATCTGCCTAGCCTTTTCCCAACTATATTGGGGTTGGGTTCAAGTCAAACCGGATTCAGTTGAATACAAGTATTTAACATGGAGCGATTGCTTATCAGACTTCCACAACCCAGTAACTGGGTAACACGGTATTTCTTGGCAAGACTGGTGTTAGATTTTCTGGCTTCTGACAATCCGTAACGACTGCCAAAGATCTACAAACGACAGCCGGGACCAACGGCTTGACGTGCTGTCCGGGGCACGGAGGACTCTCGGTGTGTTAAGATGGTCACCCATCCACAGAGCGACCTCGACATGCGTTGCTTAACCTTGAAGATCGATCCATGCGGCTGTTAATATTTAGCCACGAGCTCCATTGCCTCTTCTATCTAGGGTGTAATTCGTACCTACAGTTTCTTTATTTTCTTTTTGTAAACCAAACTGTCCTATTTTGCCAATGGCCCGTTTAATAGTGATAGTAAAGTTTATGCAATGAGGGAATTTGTGGTTGTTTTTTCAGGGTAGTTGTTTTTTATTATGTAAGTACCTAAATGTCAGCTTCTTTTTGAAACACTTAATTTATTATAGTGTTGCAAACATCGAACTAAGTGCCACTAACTGCCGCTCGCGGCCCCGCCTGCGTCTATGTCGAAAATTATCCCAAGGGAACATACTCCCAGGATAAAAAGTATCCTTTATGTTATTCCAGACTATAATTTACCTCTGTCCCAAATTTCATCAAGATTTGTTCAGCCGTTCAGACGCGATTGATTAACAAACATACATCCAACCATACATCAAATTGCCAACTTTCGTATTTTTTTTAGTTTTTTTTTTATAAGTACTGTAGCCTCCTTGGCTGCAACTTCTGGCAGCCAAGCCAATCACAACTTCTTTTGAAGTGTCCGGTAGAAGAATAGATTATAATTTAAATCTATACATATAATAAAACTGTAGAAGACGTCAATTCTGTACATTGAATGAAAATAAAAAAAAATATTCCAGGGGTGCTTTATACAAACAGTAGAAGCCAAAAATATTTTTTTTTATTTTCTTGTCTGTCTGTCTGTCTGTCTGTCTGTTGTTCGTCTTTCACGCAAAAACCACTGGACGGATTTTAATGCAACTTTTTTTGTTGTATAGCTATTAGTCCTCGCCAACATATAGGCTATAATTTATTTTGAAGATCTGAATACAAGACGTGGAACCTTAGCAGCCCGGCTAATCTATAAGAGATATTAATATACCGCTTTTGGAATAGTTGGTCAACATGATGAGTACTGTCTGTCGACATAAAAAAAATGAAGGTCTAGAGCATCTGATGTGGAACCCTTTCAGAGAGCTAAGCTATCGGCTATTTTAATCAATTGTCAACAGATCTCATAGTCCGTTTGGTTTAAAGTCTGCTTCTCGAAAGACTAGGTATGGGTTCAAATCCCACAAATTTTGTAATTATTTTTGAATTATTTTTATCTTATTTATTTCCTTATTTTTTTATTCCTACCAAACCTAATATTTTCAAATATTAATAATATGTTATTGCTGTATTTTGCATATCTCTTTAGAAAGACAAGCAGAACCTATTTTTTGTTTATATGTATTATGTTTCGTTTACATCGCGATAAAAAATACAAAACTAATGTAGAAAACATTCACATAAACCTGATAGGATTATGGCAATCTAGAAGAAATCAACTTATTATCTACATGCATAGTAAGTAGGGGTAAGTATCTTTAATGACACTTGCAATGCCATCTGTTGAGCGAAACTGTACTTACCATCAACAGCACGAGAATTACACCAAAAAGTATTTTTTAGTTAAAGATTCTTTTGATACCAGGCGTTACGCATTTGATGCAAAAATAAAATTGCTCCACTGACTTTGTTTTCATTTTTTTTTACTTTTGATAGGAACGCGTTTGACCACTATCTCACCTGATGGCAAACGATGATGTGATCGAAGATGGAGCACGCTTGCCTATAAGTAACCTATTCACTCTTGATAAGACTCCCAGGCTGTAACTATCCAGAAACACGGACTCAGTCAGGGAATTCCACGCCATGTGTTTCCAAAACGTTTTGTTCATGTGGGTGTGAGGTCCATCGTGTACCGGTGGCGTACCGCCGTACGTCTTGTGGTCCGATGATGAAACGAGCTTGGCGGAATTAAACTATGCAATTCCGTCGCACACTCCCCAAAATGCAACCGATAGAAAACCGAAAGGCTAAAAACTCGGCTTCGATGCTCAAGACTTTCACCTCTTGGATTTCTTTCCCAGGATCTCCCTCATTCCTAATTATTTTCTGTTAATTTTGAAACAAAACTGTTCAATTCCCAGTCAGCTGGTGATTCGTCGTGACCAGCCTAGGGCCAGAAATTACCAGTAGCGGGTTTCACACTCCAGAGCTTCAAGGGGAACTGTGGATCCCTGGGCAATGACGCCACAGAAAAACTCGCCAAGATAGGTTTCGAGATGGTAGTGCTGGACCCGTACCCGCTCCTCCTTCTTTCTTTCTTTCACACAGTTTCGTGCATGAATTTGCCAGAGAACAACTGTACTTCATGACAACAAATGGTGAAAAAAGTGAAAAATGGCAATGACAAGTCTATAAACGTGACTAACTAATTGACTTCTCAGCTTAAGTAAAAATTACCTCCATAATAATAGGGATTATAATTACGGATCATTGCCCTTAAATTTTTTTAACTTATGCACTACAGACTCCCCAATTTGCGGAGGTTGTTTCGACGCCGGCTACGTCATCCTGGCCATGACTTTCCGACGTGAAAAAATCCTCGGAACGGTGAGGTGCAGGTTTCAAATCAAATCGTTTATTGCAATCCATAATGTACATTTACAGGTGGTAAATATAGGTTTGTGAGTGCTAAGTGATTGAGCTGACTTTTATCTCAGATTATCACTCCCTTGCGGGTTGAGTATTATCGGTCGTCTCTCCGCTCAACCTGTGAAGCACACTGGTGGCTTTTGTACATTTGGGCGGAGCTAGGCTTGCAAACTTAGCCAGGACAACGGAGTCTCGACTCTACTCTATCCGTTGTGGGTTTTTTTTATGGATAGGAAAACATCAAATGACTTCTTCTGCTCTGCGTGGAGCGGAAGAGAGTGTCAAACTCTTACTGACTAAAAAACGTCCGTATTCCTCCTTATGCCTTTAACGTTCCAGGGCCGTGGTGACTTTTCGAACAAATTCCGCTCCGTTCGGACAGTGAGCCAACCTACGCTCGCCATCTGCGGGCCCGCGCTTAGGGTGGCTGGGAATTGCCTTGCGACTCCCGACGCAACGCCCGGGTTGTCTTTTTCTGTTGCGGCGGCTGAGGGGGTCTACTCTCTTAAGCCCGAAGTCTGTAGTTTCGGCCTTAGTGTTGGGCGTTTTCTACTCCGTATCACCTACGGACTTACGATTGGTCCCGAACTAGGAATAACTATCAAATCGTGCTGTCATTCATTCTTATATTCTTCTCCGGACCATGGAGTAAACCAGGACGCCGCAGCCGATCGCCTCGACGAGGACACGGTGATGCTCCGCCTAAGCAGGGCAGACCTCCACCGTATGCTCCACCATGTCCTCTGCGGAGACTTATCTTCTGATAGTTTCGGCATGACCATTAATCAAGCTCAGGGACAAACTATTAGTCGTGTTGGTGTGGATCTGCGGTAGTCCTGTATCTCGCACGGTCAGGCTATATGTCGCTTTGTCGCATGTAAGCTGCGCGCAAAGCCTGTGTATACGTACTGATGAATATCACATAACAAGTAATATTGTTTACAAAGAAATGTTTTAAGCGTTAATATTCGTTCGTTCTTCGTAATTTTGTAAGTCATGTCATAATCACGATGAGTACCTATATACATTTAGTGAGTTTGTGTACTTAATATCTTCCTAAATACGAAAAGCAAGCGCGAACGAAGTCGCGGGCACAGCTAGTTTTGAAATATGGTTAGAACTTTTGGTTTGATACACTGACAGACGTTATTTGAAGCTTCGAGCCATGGGGCTCCGATACTAGTCCCTTAAAGTTCAAATCTGAGTTTTATTTAAAGTATTTAGAACGTAGCCCCCAGTCCATAATCATGTGGGCTACAGTACCTAGATAGATTACTTTCTCAAGAATGCATAAAAAAAAACATTTTATAAATGAGACACCACTACGAAATGCGTGACTTCATTGGCTCCACTTCGGCAAGTTCCAAGCCCAAAGCTAACAATTCATTTCCTAGTTTCAAACTTTGTATATTTTATGGCGCTTAATTTCGGGTATAAACGGAGTTTCAATCAAAAGAAAACTTAATCTCTCTTTTACTTACCTATGTATATCATTATTGACACTATATAGCTCTTCAAACGATTTTTTAAATAACTTCAAAGTTATAAAAAAATATTGAGACCATATTAAGCCATATGATACGTTGCAAAACGCAGTTAAAAACTATTTTAATTTTTTTAAATTTTTCCCCCAATAGTAATCCTGCACTTTTTTGTTTAAGTTCAAAAGTTCATATTATGTGTACCTATCATATTTCAACTAAATTGATGGTTGATAAATTCGGAGCTAAATTACTGTGCAGACGGACAGACGAAACGAGTAATACTAAAGGTTTTTCATTCGTACGGAACCCTAAATAAAAGATCCCTCCAAACTTCCAAAAAGCAAAGGTCACACGTCAATATTGTTACCGAAATAAACGTGGACCGGACGGAGTTAAAACAAAAATGGTTCCGAGTCAAAAGTCGATGGAATAATAAATAAATAATTGACAAAAAGATTTCGTATCTTTATTTATTCAGTGGATGAAAACGAGGCTACTAGTTACATGACTGAGAGGAGAATTTTATTTTGAACTGATACTTTATAATGGTACTGAGAGGAACATTGCTTTGCGGTAATTGTAAAAAGTTCCGTATGGTGTCGGACGTAATAGTTATTTATGATATTAGTGCGGTAAGTTGGTTTTTACAAACGAGTAGACGAATGTAAGCACGAGACGAAGTCGAGGGCTTACCATAGTCACGAGTTTGTAAAAACCAAATCCGCACGTGTGTCATACAACGTTTTTCGACACATTACAATAAGTAATGAAACAAACTTTTTGTCTCTAGAAATCAGTCGGAAAGTCGCAACAATCTTTGACGTTTCTAATATGAAAATGGCGCGAATTTGCAAAGGGCGCCACATGCGCGTGGTGAAAATTAGAACCACATACTTTATTTTTTTTATTTATCTTCTCTCATTTTCTCTATAATATTAAAATGAGACAAACGTATACAGCAAAAGCGCTTCCAAGGAGGTTCGATCATTCAGCTTATTTATTCTCGTCATATGAAACTCCTTGGTGGAATTCTTATTAATTTTTATGGAAATTAAAAAAAAACCGTAAAGAATACGCACGGCGCTATACAACGGAGTTTGCGGTAAAATATGTACTTAGGTGAGAGTACCTACTTTGCCGCACGCTCCATTGTGTGGTGCATAATTTTTAACTTTCGAACAATGCATACAGGCTTCGTAAATGCATTTTTTGAGCAAATGTGTTGAAAAAGAATTAGCACCATACCATCAGTTCCCGTGGGTGTCGTAAGAGGCGACTAAGGGACTCACGAGAGAATGGGCAGCATCATTCTCTGTACGTACCAACATTGCTACAGCTACACTGTGATTGCCAACCCGCCTGCCAAGCGTGGCGATTATGCCAAATCCCCCATTTGGGGGAAGCCTATGTCCAAAAGTGGACGTCTATCGGCTGATATGATGATAATGATGATGAATTGTAAAAATGGCAGCCTATTGTGTATCGTCGACGCGTAGGAGTACCAGTGCCTTAAGGCATCTTCTCGGCACGCTCGGTCCATCATAGACCTCATCCATCGCTTTCCATCAGGTGTGATCGAGGTCAAGAGTTAGCACATTCCTCTATAAAAAAAAATGGGTGATCAATCTTCAGATCTGTGATGAGTAAACGCATCTTGTTAGAGTGTGTGCCTGAACCCCAAGTACTTGTGGTAATCTATCTTACTGCTGACTATAATCTTCCCGACCGAATATCGGCCACGGTTGCCAACCTCTCAAGGGAGATTAGTCATACAGGAGATATTATAGTGCTCAACTACGTGCTCAATTACAGGTGCACTTTCGGTTCCTTGACTCATAGTCCGATACGACCGGGGAGAGATCAGGCGCTTTGCTAGGCACGGGGTCGTTACGCGCTTTCCTAAGCAGAAGGGCGTTACGCGCTTTCCTAGGCACGGGTTGTTACGCGCTTGCCTAGGCACGGGGGCGTTGTGCGCTTTCTTAGGCACGGGTTGTTACGCGCTTTCCTGGGCACGGGGTATCACTTAATCGACTTCCAAACTCCGGGCTGCTATTGAGAAATCCCTGATGGAAAAATCAAACAACACTTTGGCTGACCCAGACTATCATACTCAGCAGTGGACGTTCGTGTCTTCTAGAACAAAGAGGCAGTTAGTGACTAGCCCTACCGAGATTTTTATGATTCGTAGCTTGCCCAATAGCTACCAAGTATATTGAAAATTCTAACAATTACTAAGTAATAACACAGCTGAAAATTTACATGACAGTTAGGGATACCAATAAAATGAAATTGTGGAAAAGTCTCGATAGAACCAATGTGTGCTAAACAAAAATTCAAGGTCAAGTCCTCAAAAAAGGGGTTACCTGCATTTTTCAGTAAAACGGTGAGTTTTTTCACAATCTAGATCGGACCAAAACTGTAGGTTATTCAATTATCTATAAAATGTGCTTGTACTTTTTTCCTAAGGATCATCATTTCTCAGTTACAGTAATTCAAAAATTTTCGTCTTCACAATATGTACGAGTATAGTGCATAGACTGGCTGACTGGTTATATACTGGAGTCGATTTGTAACGATTTTGACCCCGAAAACCGTATCCGGGTTATTTTCGAGCAAGCAAAAACCGTATGATATAAATTGTCTGCCTATATTTTTTTTTGCCAACTGCAATGTAAATGCAAACGGTACTTAAAATACTAGAATTACCTCTTTGGGCTTCAAAAAATGCCAGCCAAAGAATTGTAAACTGAGACCTGAAACAAGTCCAAACAATTTGTTTCGGGTCCTTCCCTGGGGAGTAGGATTTATTTCAAGACACGTCCCAATGTCCATGTCTCTCACTTTGGGGTTTGGGACAAAAATATACGCTCAACAAAAGAAGTTGTACCTACATTTATTTTTCAGGGGCAACACTACCTTTAATTGAAATGCGTTTGAAATATTCAGTTGGCAGCATTGGGCGGTTACTTAAGGAGATTGCCAACATGACAAATTGAAAAATGTTAGAAGGACTTTGCAGGAAGTTCTACAACTACTGCACCATGGACACTATTATCATCTGCCTAGCCTTATACGTTGAGATCATGTTGGGGTCGGCGATCATTCTGACCGGGATACAGCTGAGTAACAGTGTTTTACATGAAGAGATCTGACTACAGGATCTGACCTTTTTTTTTAAGGATGGGTAATTTTCAAATGACTCCTTCTGCTCTGGGTGGAGCGGATAGGAGTATCAGACTCTTATAGACTAAAACCCATCCGTGTTCCTCCTAATACCCTTTGCGCTCCAGGGCTGCGGTGACAAATGTTGCAACCCGAGGATCTGACCTCCTACAACTACTACATTACTACACAGTACTACAGTAGGTACTATGTAGTGCGATACCCTGTCAGGTTTTCAGGTTCTGGCATCTGGTCATTGTATAAAAGTAAACCTGTAGGAATATTATAATCTCTTAAAGTATTTCTGTGGAATTATATGTACCTAAATGGTACATAAAGTAAGTATGAGTAGTGCTAATATATTTATATCCTACGCCGATTTCGGCTACGGTGACTAATTTCTGTTGGCTGTGGCAGGGTTGCGAGAACGTGCTCATAGATGGCTAAAAATTTTAAAGTGCTTAAAATACATAAGGATCCCAAAAAAATACTTTGCAAAAAATTATCAAAGACGTAATAATCACAACGACCCACAGACAAGAAGGCATTAATGCCACCATAATCCCCTGTGAACTTTCACAACATCTTATGGGGAGAAAGGGGGATATCTCATTCCATTCTTAAAATCATCAGGAAAGGAGGGCACGGTAAACCTATAATTAACTAAATAATGATTAATTTGGGAGCTTTCGCCCTAACTACCAAACTTATAACTTCCGCAAAATGTTAAAACCCAATTTATATGTAGGAGACTTTCCGAGGAAACAAAATTTTCATAATCCTGGCAGGAATAAGGCTTTGAACTTCTAGCTTTAAATCCTAATTCCCATGCTGGGAATTGAGGATAACATGCATCATTTCTTGGATCATCATCATCGTCATATCAACCGAAAGACGTCCACTCCTGGACATAGGCCTCCCCCAAGTGTCGCCACAACAACCGGTCTTATGCGTCTCGCATCAGTGTGATTCTCGCATCTGTCAACGGTAGCGTGGTGAAGGCGATTGTCAATACGTCAAAAATGTATGGGATTGACAGATGCTGTCGAAATGTCACGTGATCAATCCCTTATATTTTGACATTTCGACAATCACAATATGTCTTGAGCCTCAGGGAGCCAATTCTACTGATTTTTAAGCAGAAACCATGGGTGGATTGAATGAAAAATTTTATGGTTGTAGAGGTTTTCTCACCGCGGCACACCAACAGGCCAATTCTACTAATTTTTAAGGTTACACTCTTCGATATTTTGTCCATACAAATTTCGGGGGGGTATTACTGCACTGTTTGACATTATGCATTCAAAGTTAAGCATGATATCGTTTTATCTCATTATTGATTTTGTCTGTACAGAAACCGAATAGTAAAATAAAAAGCCATTAAAAAGTTATAAGCCAACAAAGATTCGTTTTTTTTGCCAATTTTAACGCAACTTCGGGCGTAAATAAGTAATAAAAGAAGTATTAAATCTCAAAAACAATGTCGGCAACGACAAACCTCAATTGTAGAAGAGTTCAATAAACTTTATTTGTAATGGATTTATGCAGTGGTTTTTTCATAAAACTCAACCTTCCAATAGACTTTTCGTTCATCGTCTAACGTTGTTTTCGTTCGAAACGGTGTTTTGAGTGTGGAAACTAGACATTGTGCGTTTAGACTAGCATCTAAATGCTCATCACTGATATTGTCTCTGTCGGGCACGATGCCACAGGAGCGTGCTTTTTGGCCACGCTTACCAGCGAGTTCGAGCACGCGACTAGTTCAACCTTAAGCAACTTTTCGCATTCGCATCCCAGTCGCAGTCTGTCAAAAAAACCTTAATTACCCTACATTTTTGACAGGTTGATTACTTTTTCATACAATCCATCCATGGTTTCTGCAGACGTCTTCCTCTACTCTTGTAATCATCCAACATTGAAAATTAATACTGAAAACTTGTATAAATATATCAAGTGCAGAAAAAACAATCCTCTCAAAATAAATAAAAGTTGAGTAGGTTACCTACCTAAAGTTTTTTTTTCACAATCGTAGTTTTCAGAAGAAGTGTTAGGTACAACACTTAGAGCAATAAAAAAGTACCTTTGAAATAAATTATAACTGAGTGAGTGCTTAAAACAAGGTCCTACAAAAATAACAAGTAAAGTTTCACCGCCTACGTAATCTAGACTTCAGTCACGTTCTTTCTGTAAAGAAGTGTAAATGAAAGAAAAGCTTCTTGATTTTCGCCTCATTTCTATAATAAGGAAGTTAGCTGGAGTGGAACTACCAGATTATTTAGGAAGGTTCGCGTTTGTATCTCAATCTCTTTGTCAAAAACATCTTTAGTTTCCCGACATTTTGATGAGTTTTTAAGTACTAGAGTTTGCCTGTTTTTTCTTTCTACCTTGCACCCTTAATTTAGGAGATAGATACCTACACTAACAGTTAGGCATATTATAATAAGGGCTACTCTCAAAACTGTTGTTGCCAGGGAAGTACATAGTCATAATCTTAAATGCTAAAAAGCTATAATTGCTTGATTGTATATTTTTAAATAGTGATTAATCTATGGAGTTATTAAAACTATACTGAAAATTCCTTCAGTGACAGAAAGCTATTGTTTTGGTTTCAAATAATACACGAGTCATCCAATAGGTTTGGGATAGGCGACGATTAGAGCGAGCCGCAGGAAAAATCAGTATAAGGCGATCAAAGAACTTCAGTACAGGAATCCAATAGCAGAGCCCCGCGCTACCAACTAAGCTCAATGGCTAGTACTTAGCCCTTTTATCACAAGGTTCATTTTCGCGTTACTCGAGTCGATGCACAATAAAAAAAAAGTCAAAGGAAGTCGGTGCTGTATTTTATTCTTTGTAACAAGAGAAAACAAAAATTTATCATTTTTCAAAACCAGCTTTACGGTCTATTAAAATTAAATACAAACGCAAAATTTCATGTCTGTACGGTTGACTGTTGAGGGGATGCTTCGCCTGGAACTAACCCTAGATGGAAAACCAGGCCATACCTAGTTGTCATAAAAATAATTTTATTGACATGGTTGTAATTGGCTTGCAAGATTTGAAAGATAAATATTGTAAGAATATTTGTAGGTTTGTATACTAATGGTAGGTGCTAGATAAACTTGGTACTAATATCCCTTCTTAGATACTCGAACAATAAATTATGCACCGTTTTTCTTTAATAGAGAACGTAACGATCACGAAAGAAATTCAATTCAGGACAGCTCTATGCCTTTATTTCTGTTTTTGCTACGAAGAAAGTCAATAAATGTTTTTTTTTCAACTTTGCCCCCACTCGGAATTTCTCCGGTACTGTGGGTACAAACATACAAGCTTACATACACAAACAACCAGACCCCGAAAAAACTACGTATCTGTAGGACATAAAAATATTTGTTCCGTGCGGGAATCGAACCCACGACACGCAGCGCAGCAGCCAATCGCTCAACCACTGCGCCAACCGTGCCATGAAATGTGGGTCAATGACCGTTATTGCACATTTATTTGGTGTCTACCATACCTATTGTTTCTAAAATGATTGCACTACTTAATTCTTTCGTAATAAAGAACGTGATGACACTATATAATTTATGACTTCAGCTGGAAAAGCGGTGGTCAGTGTGGCAACTAATATTTTCAGAGTGTTTGTAGGTCAAACTGATCGGCTAGACGCCTCGAAATAACTAAACGTTAAGGCTATATTTAGGTTTTTACGTCCATAAGTCAAATCGTTCCGAATTGTGTTACGTAGACTAGCTTTTATAAGAAAAGGTTTTACGAAGGCCCGCTAGGGCCAGAACCTGCCAGGGTTCAGGGGAAGAATTAGTTCGGAAGAGTCACCGCGGCCCCGGAACGTAAAGGGCATTTGCAGGAACACGGATGGGTTTTAGTCTGTATGAGTCTGATACTCCCTTCCTCTCCACCTAGAGCGGAAGAAGTCATTTGATGATTTCCCAACCTTGAAACAAAAAAGGCACGTAGATACGCGGATTTAGGCGCGGATTTAGGCGCGGATTTAGGCGCGGATTTAGGCTACATAGTAATAGCCGCATGGATTGATTTTCAAGCTTAAGCAATGCTTACCGAGGTCGGTCCCTGGATGGATGACCATCCATTATATAGCAAAGCTCCTCCGTTCCTTGGAATGCACGTTACATGTGACTTTTCCTAAATTACCCTTTTTAATGGATCGGAAATCGTCAAATGACCCCTTCCGCTCTGGGTGGAGCGGGAGGGAGTGTCAGACTCTTACTGACTAAAACCTATACGTGCACCACCTAGTGCCCTTTGCTTTCCAGGCCCGCGGTAACTCTTTCGAACAAAATCCGCAACTTCCTAAATTACCATAGTCTGATAATGTTTTCGTATTTCCTAAATTATCCTCAATTTAAGCGTCGGTTTCCCCAGCCAATGGTTTCCCCAGCCATTGGTTCCGGCTGTCATTTGTATGTTCTTTGACAGTCGTTACGGAAAGTCAGCTAGAGAATCTGACACCAGTCTTTTCCAGGTTTGCCGTGTTACTGGAGTTACCGTATTACAGTGGAACAGGAGTTACTGGGTCCTCAACATACATAGACTATGAACTATTTTAAAAAGGCTAGGCAAATTGAATTCACCTCCCAACGAGCTACTGAAAAATGAAACTAAATGAAAACTAAAAACTTCATGATTTAGAAGAGCCGAAAAATTCATTAGTCCGAACTTTTCTGGCACGTAATTGGAATTCTGAATTGGGTAATTTACTCAGAGTTACAGAGACTCGGATCCAGCCATTCAAGATAATCGATTCCATTTGTTCGTTAACGGGAATAGCTTAATACCGTGACTGAGATAAATTCGATTTACATTGAAAGAATTGGTAAAATATCGAATTGATATCCAGATATAATAAACTAGCTGTACCGTGTCCAGGGTACCATCTATCTCTGTTTTTAAATTGATCAAAATCGGTTCGGCGATATAGGCATGTACGCACAAACAAACAGACAAACTAACTTTCGCATCTATGGTATTAGTTAGGAAGATTTAGAAAGAATAGAAAACATTTATTCGACATACACACAACACAACAGCAACAAACACGAAGTTAAAGAAATAAATAAGAAATTTGTTAAGGTGTTAATGATGAGAAATCATCAAATTACTTACAATTCAGGGTTGCCTACCGGATTTTCGAACAGATGAGCTTTCAAAGAACACGCCAACAATGAAAGTATAGCCGACAACAATCAGAGCGACAGTAGCACGCACATCAAGGCGACAAACGCTTTTAAAAAAAAAAAAACGTTGCCCACAAGGAATTTTGCTTTGTATCAAAACTCGGGGATAAGGATAGTACCTAAATTTTTTACTTACGTGTTTATTTTGGGTTGGATTAGCCCGACAAGTTACAAACTCGACCAAAACTCTTTGCTATGAGTTCATCACTATGGCGAGGTTACTAATCAGACTAACATTGCGTTAATTCCTGACTGTTTAAGGTCGTTGTAAATGGGTTATTTCTGACTGTTAACGGTCGTGAGTTTTAAAAAAAATGTCATGCTTTTCAAAACGATGCAAGCATCCGTTTTACTGGGGAGGACGCTGATCAGGCAAATCTGGAACCACCTCCGTCTGCAGACGCAAAAACGCTGTCAGATCCGGTTTCAAAGAATCCTGACGGACTATTGAGAAACAGGGTAGATTACAAACCTTTTCTGTAGTCTTGATAACAATGTATTAATCTTTTGTGCTTTGTAACATTTTGGTCAAATTAGGAGAGGAATTGTTATTTATGTTTGTGTCACCATGGTGTATGTGTACGTTGGCCCCGCCTGCACTAACCCGATCATTAAACAATGTGCTGTCAGTAGTTTCATTTGTGTCCTTACGTACCTACATAACATTGAGCCTTTCAATAATGATAAAAAATACTTCAAGGAATACGGTAGAAGTTAAAATAAACAAAAGAACGTCGATTTGAATACACTAGATATTGTTTGCACAACGTACATGCGAGCTCAAATTGATTTGCTATTCCCAGTAAAAGCAGCCATTTCATCGAGCAAATTGTCAGACGTTTAAACCCCGCACGCCCTAGTGATCGCTAATGATCCCAATGTCCGTGTCGCAGCCGCAACTTAATCAGCCGTTTTACTAAAAGCCTAGCTTTTTCATTTAACTGCGCCGATTTCAGCTACCTAAGTAACTTCTCTGTTTCAATATAATGACTTGCCCGTGTCACTAATGTCGCTGATTAAACGGCACAGTTAAATTCAAAGCCTAGGTTTTTAATGAAACGGCTGATTAAGCTAGTTGGCTGCGACATCCGAATTAAATGTCGAACGCTTTAAACCGCTGGAATTGTTGGAAGTTTCGAGATCTGCAATAGGTATTACGATTACGTGATGGAATTAAATACAAAGGAGTTTAACCTATGATCTACGAGTAATAAACTGTAGACGCGACTTTAAAATAGCAACATGTGTAAAAAAAAGGTAACAACCGCGACCGGGGCATACGGTGGCGGTATACTTTTGAACAGATGGTCGATGGGGCCGAAAAGTTTTGGAGTGGCGACCGCGTACCGGAAGACGCAGCGTTGGAAGGCCTCCCAAAAGGTGGACCGATAACCAGGGCCTCAAGTCTGCTATTACAGTAGTGTCAGAATGGTCTATCATTGATTTCATAATTGTTGATTTTGACAAGTTTGGTAATCTACTAATACAAAAGCGTCATTATGACTTTCCAATGGTCAACCACTGACACTCCATTGAAAGAAATGGTATGGAATGGTAATCTCGTACATAATGACAAATGAATTACAGACGTATGCGGTAATCTGCTAAAATTTTGACAGTTCCTTCGATTAGTGACCTACCATTAGAACGTTATTGTGCAGTCATTGCTTTTCAAAGACATTGAATATTTAGAACCACGATTCTATTACGAGACCATTGAGTGACCAATGATCGACCATTATGAATTTAGCAGATTACGAACTTTTAGCAAAATGACAATGGGATCGAGTTGGAATGACGAATTTATAAAAATAACAGACTTGGGGCCCTGGTGAGAGTCGCGGGTAACCGATGGATGCGAGACGCACAGGACCGGTTGTTGTGGCGACACTTGGGGGAGGCCTATGTCCAGGCAGTGGACGTCTTTCGGCTGATATGATGATGATGATGATACTTTTGTTGATATTTTGTTTTTTTTTCGTCTGCTCTTTGGAGGCTTACGTTCAGCAGTGGATGGCAATTGACTGATATAATGATGATGACGATATTTGTTTTTCTTGCTACCGATTAGTTAGTAGGTACCGATACTGCTTGCACTTTTTTTTACTGAATCTCCCATAGGCTTTTGCCTTGATTCGTCAGTGTTGATCTCAGCTTAAGTTCGACGTATAAAATGGTTGCTAAAATTGTATTTTCCTACTTTTATATATTGTAGGTACATAATAAAGAGTATTCTTTCTATACAATGTGTAACAGAATAAACGCAATACCTCTTAAGGGGTCTTTGTACTCATCATTATGAATAACTTCTAGGGACCAACAACGAAATCGCGAAAAAAAAATCAGCTGCTCAGTAGGTACCTACATTTTGTCAAGTTATGCGCACAGAAATGTATGGAGAGTACTCGGAGAAAGACTGGAAGCAAAAGTCTGGAAGAAAAGTCTATGTTCAGTAGAGCACTGCGAAGGGCAGAATGGTATGCCCAGTTCACAAAATGGGTTAAAAGACAGATGTAGTTAGGTGCCTGCATACTTGTCTATCTAGGTGACTGTACGTAACTCGAATGCTACGTTTGGGTTCCCGAGTTAACTGAAGCGAATCTAATTTCCTGCATCCGTGCTTTTGTATTTAATTTGGACTTTTGTTCTACGTTCTTGTTAATATTTTACTTTGTTTATTTTGGAGAATGAAAGTTGATAATGAATGCTGAAGCAGCAGCATTGTATAGACAATTAGACATTAAACTCGTATGTATCATTGTACTAACTAGTCTTTGTTTATCGCTGAACCAATTTTGGTGAATTTTAGGTACATAGATAGATGGGTAGGTTTTTTTTTAAGGATGGGAAATCATCAAATGACTCCTTCCACTCCGGGCTAAGCGGAAGGGAGTGTCAGATTCTTACTGACTAAAACCCATCCAAATGCCTTTTGCATTCCAGGGCCGCCGTGACTATTTCGAACAAACTCCGCAACCAGATGGGTTGGTGTGAGATGGTTATAGATGGGAAAATAAAACTTAAGCGAATTAAGCGTCAGGCCAAGGTTATTTTTGCTTTTGGGACTTCGGTTCCAGAATTGCGTGGTCATATTGGGTAGCTGATAAACCTACATTAAGTAAAAAATTGCAAATAAAAAAAAACTTTTTTTCAAAAAATTCGGTCTGAAAAAACGACTAAAACGTTTTGACGAAATAACTTTTCAAGAAGTCTGATGCAGTTGGACATCAAATCTTGAATTAATGTAAATGCCACAATAACAAACTGTTTGAAATGTAATATTATTTTTTAGTGTTTCTTTTCTTTTTTTGTAATTTTTTTTATTTCAGCTACCCAACATGACCCGTAAACCTCAACATTTTTACTAATGATAGGTACGTTAAATTGTAAATACTCGTGCCACAGCTCGGAGCTGAGGAGCTCGTAGCTAAATTATAACAGCCACACGGACCAATCTTCAAGGTTAAGAAACGCTTGCCGAGGTTGGTCTGTGGATGGGTGACCATATTAACATACCGAGACTCCTCCGTGCCTGGAAAGCACGTTAAGCCGTTGGTCTCGGCTGTCATTTGTAGATCTTTGGCAGTCGTTACGGATTGTCAGAAGCCAGAAAATCTGACACCAGTCTTGCCAAGAAGTACCGTGTTACCCAGTTAATGGGTTGTGGAGGACTGGTAGGCAGCCGCTCCACGTAAAATACTGGTATTCAGCTGAATTCGGTTTGACTGGGAGCCGACCCCAATTTGGTTAGGAAAAGGCTAGGCAGATGATGACTCGTGCCACAGCTCTACCCCGATAGACCGCGCAGCTTGATTATTATTGAAATAAGATAAATATTATAGTTTATTGCTCGGGTTCCTACAAACAGAAATTAGGAAAAGGGCAATGACCGCCTTGCCATTCTAAACCATAACAACAATAGAGCACTATTCAAAGATGAAAATGAAACTAAAACACTATCGAACGAACTCATGGAACACCAGAAGCACACGAGTTTTAGTTTTATACGCCACGAGAGTCTACTAGTGAATATACTCGTATTTGATTTATTTTACGACTATGTTCTCGTCGCTTCCGACTAACTTCGAATCTATCAAGCTACATTTTATCGGGTGAGGTATGAAGGTAGTTTCATGTGATGTATCCGTTCGCATGATGACGTCATACATTTTGCGATGGTTGGAGTGAACCAGCGATATATTTGTTAAAGTAAATTCGACCTTATGACAGTGATTTTATTAGTACTTTTCTCCAAAATTGCTTAGGGTTATCTTTATCATTTAGTATAGTGAAGTGTTAAGTTTTCATAGTGGCAGCCTGCTGAAGATAACTTTATAGCTTGTGGGGTGGGCAGTAAAATAGTTCTGGCTGGATTTGAACACTCACGCAAATATTAATTCGAGTCGCTTGTTTAGTTTGTCAGTCATCGGATTCAGCTAAATTCCAGTATTTTCAAATCAAATCAAATCAAAAGTCATTTATTCAAATTAGGCTGAGAGCCAGCACTTTTTGAACGTCAAATTTTACATGAAGACAGTCCCCCAAAACGCCCACCCGTCACCGTCAGTCCCGTTTACGTGGATGATGCTGGTACCAACGGCTTAACGTGCTTTCTAAGGGGTCTCGTTGTTCTAAGATGATCACCCATCCACAGACCGACCTATTATTAATTAGCGACGAGCGACTCCACCAATCTAAAGACGATATTTGTTTTTAATTATTTTGAAGTCTACTGCTGGTTTCCATTTTATTGAAGGATGATCAATCAACCCGGTCCCAGGAGGTTTGACGTGCATAACAGTTTTAAGTAACTATTCACAAAATCCAAGCGGACAATTCGGGGGCAAAATCTATAGCTATCAGATTTTTACAAGCCAGTAGCATGTCCATGGCTCTTATAGAGTCGTGTAAATCCATAAGAATCGTCGTACAAACAAGCTCGGAAAATGGAAATCTTCATTTCCACATATAACCCGTCTACCTTCAAAGCATGAGTGAACAGCAGTACGATTCTGTACACATGTCTATGTGAACACTTGAGCGGGGTGCACGACGGGTGAGTTGTCAAACCATACAAATACGATGGAATGACAGCTCACTTGTCGTTCACTCCGCCTAGATGTACACCGTGAGATGTCGACAGAATCGAACGGCAGGCATCTTTTGGGCACGCTCACTCCATCTAGACCTCATCTATCGCTTTCCATCAGGCGTGATCGAGGTCAAGAGCAAGCCCATACTTCAATAAAAATCTTATGAAAGGATCAGTTCCTTTAATAAGATTTTTATATCAAATATAAATTCGTGAAAGTAGACCGAATCTCGAGTCCTTGATTTAATGAAATCACTAGCACTGTTCTGTTAATAAATCTTCTATTTAATGTTTCTTAATTCTAGTCTCATATTGTTACACATTAAGCAATGATACTGCTGCCCGAAATTTTATTGATATAATAATGTTGGGGAATCCGTTTGAATCCTAAGGATTGGAATTTGGAAAAATCTTTTCGTAGTGGATGTTTAGAAATTAAAAGATAAAGTTGTAAATGCTGGTGTATTTTTCATCCGACTGCCTGCCCATCTTGCCCTGCGGTAACAGTTAGAGGCATATTTTACTATGAATACTTAAGTGTTCGTACGTGAGGTCGTATTTTCACGGGAAAATATTTCATTATCAAAGTGGTATCTTAAGGACCAATTGCTTTGTATCCTCACTAAAGGGTCATCAGAATACAGACAATGTTCTATTGTTTACTTTTAATTAAACTCTGGAAGGTTGGCACTATTGACTGACCAAAAGAATAGAGCGACAACAAAGAGCAACACTACTCGGCCGTAAATGTGGCAGATCAGAATTTAGAAGATCATCGGATTTATAGAGCAAATGTCTTTGGTACTTAGAGTGTAACATTCTCTTTTTAAAAGCTTTTATTTAACTTACTTTGTAAGTTAGTTAGTATAAGTATGTATGGGTCGATTTTTTTTTATGGATGGGAAATCATCAAATGACTCCTGCCGCTCTGGGTGGAGCGGGACGGAGTATCAGACTTACTGGCTATAACCCATCCGTGCTTCTCGTAGTGCCCTTTGCTTTCCAGGACCGCGGTAACTCTTTCGAACATAATCCGCAACCCTGGCAGGCTCTAGTTCGACATCTGTGGGAGTCTGTCATAATGGAATTTAGATTTAGGTATTTGGCTAGCCGTGAATAGTCAAATGAAAATTTCAAATCAATCGGTAGGGGGATACCTAACTATTTTAAAATTCAGTTGCAAGATTCGACCCATCCGCGTGAGGGAGAGGCAACCCTCCCGCTGCCCTGCTGCCTAACACTCCTTCCCGCTCCACCCAGAGCGGCATGAGTCATTTGATAATTTCCCATTGTCCAACAATGGACATGTTTCGGTTGAAATTATAATGATGATGAGCCTATTCTCAGGTTCTATATAGTGTCGTATTAACACCTAAGTACTACAGCAGTGCGATTCTGTAAACATGTCTATGTGAGCACATGGGTGGGGTGCACGACGGGTGAGTTGTCAAACCATACAAATACGATGGAATGACAGCTCACTTGTCGTTCACTCCGCCTAGGTATATACGTCACAGCCAATTAGCTTAATCAGTCGTTTAATTGGTTGCCTAGCCTTTTCATTTTAAATGTGCCGATGTGCGACTTAGGTGACATTTTTTGTTCAATATCGTTTAATGACTTGCCCATGACACTTATCTCGCTGATTAAACGGCACAGTTCAATGAAAAGGCTAGGCAACCAATTAAACGACTGATTAAGCTAATTGGCTGCGACATATACACCGTGGGATGTCGACAGAATCGACCGGCAGTACTTATTTACTTGATTGAATATAAATAGCGTGTGAAAACATTGAAATGCACATGGCCAAGGGTGTGTGAGTAATTGGATTTTTCTATTAAATATAGACGACAATAATATTCTAACACTTTCTGTCTTATTAGAACTGTAATATAAACCCATAGATAGTTAGCAAAATAATAATAATAAAATTGTTTCTTTTCTCATCCACAAATAAATCAAATGAAAAACTTAATAACAACAAAATAAAGGAACTTAACTTCGATCATGATGACATAAGTAGGTAAGTATTATAACTATTATAAGAGATGTAAAATAAATATGAATAAATTTTTATTTGTGTGCCCAAACCAAGCCGAAGCCTGTATTTTAGGACACCAGTTCCCCACCTAAACGCTTGAATGATACTATACAGTAAAAGTAGTTATGCCAAGATATTGGGTTTAATGCACAAAAACGCGCAAACTGATTCCGAACCCTTGATTCAGTAATACATGATTATGAACACCCCAGCGTTGGAATGTTTAATAATGAAAGAAGTTAAGTAAGTTCTGTAAAAGTTGCAAAGTATTTTAACCCAACAGAATATTTTCATAAAGTAAGTTTCTTGGGATGCACGTACTACGTAAACAACAGCTCAACAGCTCACTTCACCGAAGAATTTGAAACCAAAAGTGTTTGATACTAATACATATTGGTTTTAAAAAATAAAGTAACATACATCCTACTTTATCATAATAAAACCATTATCTCCCGCTGATAAAAAAAATGTAAACAAAACAATTCGAGCGTGTAACGTGTGTAGACTACCAATTCTCGCTAAGCCCTAAGTTATCGTTGTCTGCCATCAGCACATAAAACGAACTCGTTTAAAACGACGCCGTATAAAGTAGCTCTCAATGTTATGATCATCTTTGGGCTATAAAATAACTAAGTTTTCGTAGATTTTCAGATATACACTTAGCTAAGATTATTTGAGAACCTTTGACCTCAGAATGAGACTTAGGCCCATATTCCAAAACGTAAACTTCAACTCAACTCGAATTCCAACTCCAACATGAGCATGAAAATGTCAATGAAAGCTTAATCTAACTGACGTTTTCGTACTCGACAGATGAGCAAACGAATGCAAAAACTTCAATTTATGACAAGCTCCGATGGAGTTGGGATTCGAGTTCAGTTGGAGTTTACGTTTCGGAATATGGGCCTTAGATATCTAATGGCTTTTCCTAAAAATAACTGACTCGAAAAAAGTTCGATCAGCGAGTTTATAATTTAACTCCGATTCAAGTAACTGAATCTACGAAGCCTTTTTCAATCTAGTTTGGAGTCGGCTTCCAGTCCAGTCGGATGCGCCCGAGTACCTACCATTTAAATTTTACATGGGGTGATTGCTTATCCAAACTCCATAACCTGCTGCTAGTGGATGCAAACTTAAAGGAAGTTTGCTTTTCGCTGTACAGTACCCCACTTCTCAGCACTCCTCAGTTCCGCTGCCACATGAATTTAATTTTAGACTTGCGGAGAGTTCCGCTATTAATTTGATTCTAGCTGTTCTGAGTACTACCCAGCTACCCAGCTGGTAGGCGGCTGGCTGGTGGTGGTAGCTCCACTAAGTAACAAAGATAATCCATACACATAAAAAATTAAATCTAAAAAAGGCATCTTTACAAAATTAGACTAGTAATTTTGGAGATAAATGGCAACATTGGTTTGCACAAACAAACAACCATCCTCTCACCATAAACGCATATACCATCTCCGTACCGTCGTGGGTAAAAACCATAATTCAGAAAAAAGCGCTAGAATAAATTAAATATTTCATTCGTCTTGTTCCTTATCTTGTACCTACATACAATAGATACTAGGATACCAAGGAACGGAAGGGTACTTTTTCATACCGCAGAAGGCGACTCGAATAAAACCACAGTACTTGTAATATATTATGTCATAATAAATGTACTAATGCAGTTTTTTTTTACCTTGCGGGTCCACCTCTTTCAAAATACCAAGTATGTTCCAATATGCACAAGCTTTCTTCGAAGGTCAAAGTTCAAATCCAACCTAAACATTGATGAACACAGTTCAATCGCACATAGATTTGTATTTCTGTTGACGCTACAACAAAAATTAATAGAAAACTATTTTTTTTTCGGAACTCTTCGTGTGTGTGTTCGACACGCACTTGGCCGGTAATAGAATATAACTAGTCTATTAGAATACGAAGGTTTTCCTCTGCGGCCCTACGAGAAGGAGGGATGGAGCTATATAGGGTGTATAGCTCCATCCCTCCTTCTCGCTCGAACTACCTACTCACGCTTTAACACGTCATGGTAGGGCCTCTGGTTGGCATTTTTTCAGCGTGTTCCAGAATTCCGTGGTCATATTTAAGGGTGATATTGAGTAGCTGAAATATATTAAAGAAAAAATAGGAAAAGATAAAAACTAAATTAAAAAAAAATTAAAATGGTCACCCATCCATAGACGGACCTCGGCACGCGTTGCTTAACCTTGAAGATCGACTCGTGTGGCTGTTATTATTTAGCTGCGAGCTCCTCAAATAAAATTGAAATATTTGTAATTCAATAATAATAAATACTTAAATCAAAGTGACAAACTTATTTCATTAAAAAATCACGTTGTTATTTTCAAACCAGAGCATTTTCATTCACTTTTATTGCTCGAGATAAGATTGCTGTTTTATTATTCAAAAGGCTATTGTTATCTTCTTTGTAATTTGGAAAACTATTACACGAGTTATGAAACTAAAATGATACTCAACTCAATATTTAAATCTAGGTATATATCTCTCGAGCGCGGCAGACCAAGGTGAAGAAGGCGGGATTGGTCCACACTTGCTCAAAGCCGAGAGGAATGGAAGAGAAAACGATTCACAAAGGATCTTTGCCCTGCGTAAAATCTCTAATATAATATACTTTAAAAAAAAGTCGCTGCCTGCCTCTGTTTCTCATCTTACTTCTTCCAAACCACTGCAACGAAATGTAATACGGTTTTAATAGAAACAGCGATAAATGAGAAAGGTTTGCATTTCATTTACACACGTGACTGAACCAGGGTAGGTTGCTAGTTAATATTATGAATGCGAAAGGGTGTCCGTCTGGCTGTTGCGTTCCAACCGTTGACTTAATAGACTCTTAGGTTTACAATCGAGATTATTTCGTCCCTGTAATATTTTTTCTGGGGATAATAAAAGCTTGTCAAGAGGGCGAAGCTAAGGGAAGAAACTAGTAATAATACATAACAGAACAACACGCCTGTAAACCCTGCTGATGTGTAAGTACACCCACATTTCCCCAGCAATATTAAGTTTCATGTAATTGAGAGAGAAGCCATCAACTAGCCTGTTAGTAAAGACTGCTTAATGAGAAATTCCTGACAGATAAAAACAATATAACTCTGCCCGAACAGGCGATCAAACCAAGGACCTCACATTTAGAAGTAACGGTTGTGACCGCTAAACAAATAACATTACTTGCAGCAAATAAGGCAGGGTATTCCAATCACATTTCTAAATAGGCCATGGACTGAAATCGTCGAGGGAAACGGTAACGTGGCCGTCCCCGTCAAACCTGGCGACGCAACGTGTTGGCCGAAGCGACGGGCATCGGATTGACGTGGAGCGTGGTGACGCGTGAGGCCGCTTGTACACGCTTAGAAAAATCGCTGGGCCTATGCAAATTTGAAAGAACACAGATGGCATTTGTTCAATAAGAGTCTGACAGGAGCGGGAGGGAGCTCCCGCTCCGGCCAGAGTGGGAGAAGTCATTTGATGATTGCCCATCCAAAAAATAAAAGTAAAGAGGCGTAACATTGTAAGACAATATACTTAGCTAAGTCACCGGAAAATTGCAAACACCGTAAGATTGTAAACTATTTTTCTTAATAAGACACGAATATATTAGAAACTGTTGAATTTGGTTAGGGTATTCATAATAATATCGAGAAATTATAATCAAATAAAGATGTGTAAACAATCTTACGGATTCTGCAATTTTTTGTTGAAAGATACATGCAGTGTGTGAGATTAATAAGGCACTATTTAGTGGCAGTTCTTAGCAATTATTTAATTAAGTAAATATGCTATAAATATTATGACGTGGAGCCCAAACATAACCGGCTTCTGGAGAGGTGTGGTCTTAACCTACCATTTCGCTCGTCGTGGGTTCCAGATCGGCTTCCAGTCTAACGGAATGCAGTATTTGACATGAAATGAAACGACTGGCTTTTTGAACTCCCTGGTCATGGGTACGATACCCCTTCGTTCTTCCTGACTGCTTGTCTGACTTTCGGACTTCTCACTATCCATAACTACGGTCAAAAACATAAACATTAACAGCCGAGAACAATGGCTGCTTTCTGAAGCGTGAAAGGGTCTCGATACAGATGTGATGCCATGTTTAATGAAAGATGACTGGATTCTTAAATCAAGTGTGTGTCATTATGAGTATTATGTCAGCTCGCAAGCTCCCAATGGTATGCTCGTGGCCAAGTAATTAACCCCTACAATTTACGGCCAACGATCATGACAAAATTGCCATATCTAAAGTTGTTCATTACAGAATTTGCAAGAGATCACTGTAGAAAAATTGTTGTCTCTAGAAAATCAGATGATACTAGTGCCAGCCTAGTGCTACCTTTTTCCTCCCACTATCAACAGGGTATTAGTCCACCTACAGACTGTTAAAATCACTTTCCCGAGGCCACATCAACAGAGTTCTGCTAAGTTCATTCATATACAGTAAAGACACATGACAAGCCTATTTACCTACTACATTATTTTTTCCCATCGTTTTGCTTATTTAATCAAATCCTTTGAATCGCGTTTTCTTAAATCCTAATCTCTGAAATTTAAAGTGTATTTAGTAAAATCGCAAAAACTCATTTCGTAAAGCTTATGCATTAGTACAAAAGTACAATCAGGGTTGTATAATCAACCCTTTCAAAATCACAGCTCTACCTCAATACAACAAATTCTGTAAAACCGCAACAATATGAAACCACTGTATCCTCAATTTCACAATCTCATCCTGTTATGAATGGCCATTGATAAGACACAGATCCATTCAGAAAGTCACAATACACTTTTAACACAGAAAAACTTTTCAATAAAACACATTTTGTTCATCACATATTTAAAACATCACTTTTAAAAATTTTAAAAGAGAACACTACAGCGGAAAAATTTCGAAAGAAAAATAAAAAAAAGCGCGGTAAAAATGTGGCGGGAAAATTCGATTCGGTAATGGAAGCAAAGCGTCTGCCTCGCACAGGGCGCGGGCGTTTACTGGCTATGTTGCCTGATTTCAGAAGGTTCTGCTACAATGTATGGTATCAGTATTGAGTTCCTGGATTTGTGTAGCTTGGAAAAGCTGCTGGATTGGTGAGAGTCATTTGTTTTATAGATCTTCTTTTATGCTAAGTCCACACGTGCGTATATGCTCAGCGTTTTTACGTTAATTTGAGCAAGATCAAAAAGAATATACTGTTGTGCATTGTAACTTAGGGCTTATTACTCGAAATCGAACCAAAATGTTTGAAGAGAAAGATCACGTGGCTTTTTGTTTGAAGAAAGGTACTTGCTCATAAAACATCAACGTACGAGTACCTACGTGTGGAACCGCATGAGGGGTGACTGAATTTTTTGTAGCACTATTGATGTGAACGTACATGAACCCATTCTAACAATAACAAAAGTAATGAGGGCAATTCTCATTATTATATTTTTAAAGAAGCGTTTGCATTCGCATCGTATTCGCCAACTGCCAAAAACACCTTTGTTTTCCCTGCATACAACGTGTAACAGAATAAACGCAATACCTCTTAGGGGGTCATTGTACTCATCATTATGAACAACTTTTACTATGGGACCAACACTGAACTCGCGAAAATAATCAACTGCTCCACTTTGCGCATAAATCGACATTGAAATGTTCTGAACAGCTGATTTTTTTTTTGGTTGGTCCCATAGTTACGAGGTATTGCGTTTATTCTGTTACACGTTGTATAGTAAATTATGATATTAACTGTCGCCGAGATGATATTGAACGCCTTCAGATTTCAAAAACTCTGATTTTCCTGCTTTTACTCCGGAATAGAGGATGGTCCCTGTGGTATATGTCACGAGGACGAAACGAGAAAAAAGTTTTGATAACGAGAAATTAATTTCAACAGTAAACTTTAAAATCACACTACATAATTATGGTTTCTCCTCCATATTTTAGTACTCACTCATTTGATTTATTATAACGTAGGTAATGCTAATGACTGGACCAATCAGACAATTACTTTGTGATTTTATTGTCATTTGGCCTCAAAAAAATTCATCCACATCGTTGTCAATGGCAATGTGAGTTTCTAATCAAAACCAAGGTAGATTTTCTCGAAGATCTTTTAATAACATTTCTTTGACTACATTGGGCGTATTTTATTATTTAAAGACCTTCAAATCAATGTTAGGTGTCAGCAACACCTTGGGCTCTAGACAAGTGACATTCTGTCAACGGTAGCGTGGCGAAGGTGATTGTCAATACGTCAAAAATGTATGGGATTGACAAATGCCATCGAAATGTCACGTGATCAAATTCCTACATTCTGGCATTTCGACAGTCGCATTCGCTAATTGAATGGCACATTGTTTAGGGCCTCTTGTCAGCTACAGTACCTACCTACATTGACAATTATTATTAAGGCAGCCAGGTAAACGCAAGGGAGTGCTCTTGCGCTTCGCTTGGCTCGTCTTGGCGAGGGCACTACCGTGCCCCCAGATACAGTATGAACAAGAAAATATTTAGAAGTTAATTATGGCAACAAGAAAAGAAACATAAACAAAACGATTACTTAGCCTAATATTATCTTAGCGGTACCTAACATCAAAACTTTGAACGTTTCAATCATAAATCTCTCTAGATAAAAGTGTTTGTTGATATTTTATTAAAGTTGCATCACCTACACAAAATGAGTTTCGTATATTTCGTATATAGGGATGTTAAGGAGCTTCGACTCCGACAAGTTCCAACTTCCGATTGATATTAGGTACACCTCCGGTTCCGACTTCGGCTTCGACACTTTTGAAATCGTATGTCTGTTTATTGCTTACACCAGTTCATAACAGAACATCACACCGGTACGCTGTGAAGGGGTACGCAGATGTGTACAAGTCAACCATGGTTTTGGGGTTATCTATTCGGACATAACTTTATTGTTTGTGAACCGATCTTCATTCTTTTTGCGTTGTGTTTAGTTAAAGCTAACCACTAAAAAGTGAAAACTACTAAAAAGGCTTAAAGTCACCCAAAGGGCAATGGAGAGGGCAATGCTCAGAGTTTCCTTGCGTGATCGAATCAGGAATGATGATATCCGCAAGAGAACTAAGGTTACCGACATAGCCCGAAGGATCGCCAAATTGAAGTGGCAGTGGGCAGGGCACATTGCTCGCAGAACAGATGGTCGATGGGGCCGAAAAGTTTTGGAGTGGCGACCGCGTACCGGAAGACGCAGCTTTGGAAGGCCTCCCACAAGGTGGACCGATGATCTGGTGAGGGTCGCGGGTAACCGATGGATGCGAGACGCACAGGACCGGTTGTTGTGGCGACACTTGGGGGAGGCCTATGTCCAGCAGTGGACGTCTTTCGGCTGATATGATGAAAAAGTGAAAAATAAAAAACTTTTTTACAAAAAAATACAACCGACTTCGAAAAAAAAAATGTGTATAGTATGTTAAGGTAGGTTACTATTTTTAGAAGGAATTAAAGTGTCTGGCTGAATAATGTTTGTTTTTTTATTAGACCTGCCCTTAACGCATCTCTCTTCTGCCACCACCTCTGACAAATTTAAAAACTCCGATATCAACTTTATTCTGATAAGACCATCTCCGTAACATCCCTAGTTCGTGATATTTCTCGCCTCACATGCTGGGAAGGATTCTAGTGCATTTATAATGAAAATTCTATCCACCTCTGCTTGAACTTTTACAGGAAATAATGCATTTCATACCCGTATCTTTACTTCAAATACATTTTCAGCACGTTTGCTATTTGGCTTTTTAAGTTGCCTACGCTGTAGATTCAAATGCTTGAGTTTGATTTTGGAAAGAAAGGTACCTACTACACATGTAGGTAAGCAAGAAAAGTCATGTGGTAACTTATACTAATAAAAACTGATGTTTTGATTTTGAACACAAATATTAGGTAATTTGTTGATAAAAATAAATTAAATTACTTACTTAGAATATTTATTTCAATGTGATGATGATGGTTTTTTAGAAAAAACAAATTTTCACAAAAACATGAGGCCTCAAACGAAACCACTTCTTTCAGAGATGAGAAAAAGGATACGCTCACCTTTTCCAGGTTTTTGGGTTTATTTTACAGAACACTAGAAACAGATACGATTCAATTAGAGTTTTATCCTGAGCGTCACGTGCAAACGGTGCTTGAACTAAATATCTTCAAGAGTATGAAACATTCTTGAGAAAGGCGAAGTCTTTAGCTCCTCGTTTATTAAGTGCCCAGATGGCTATGCTCTTGATGTATGACCAAGTATTTAAATTAAATACCTAGACTAAACGAAATGAATACGTCTTACACAGGGATGTTTCCTAAAAAAATCGAATTAGTCCGTCTGATAGATTATTGGACATGAACTCAGAAGTATAATAGGTGCCAGATAAACAAAGAATAACGGTCATTGATCCACCTACATTTATTGACACACTTAATTTCAAAAACAGAAATAATGACATAAAGCTGTCCTGAATCGACATTTATCGTGATCCTTAACTGTTCTAGTAATGAAATCAATTCATAATTTACTGTCCGGGGGTACCTACGAAATCAATGACCGTTATTCTTCATTTATCTGGCGCCTACTATAGTATCTCAGTAGTTTATTGTTGTTTTGCTTTGATCTCCGTGTGCACCATATAACAATAAAGTAGGTACTTAGTTCTGAATTCAAATAATTTTACACGATAAATCTAATAATTGATTGACATGGAAATAAGCATTCGCTTATATTCGGAAATGCGATGATTGCCGAATTACCTTATGAAAATAGTTTTACTGCGTTGGAACAATCTACACCAAGAACTCAATTTAGTTGAGATACAAAAACATTTCCTATAAGTAACACACCGGAAGAATAAGAACTAAGGGACAATTAATTGGGTCAGTTCTCTGTGATAAACTTACTTTGTTCATAGTTGTTCCATTCCTCGGAGCAGTGGCGGCCTTAGGGGGTGACGAGCAGGCCAACCACCCGGGGCCTCGCTCATGCAGGGGCCTCACGCAACCCGAGTTTAAAAACATTAGAAACGTTTTAATTTGTGTATTTAATCTAACGAAGTTATTTCATAGTAAATTCAATATTACTCGTAATTAGCAATAAGTGCCATTGATTTGAGGAATTCGAAGTCACTAGAATTTGTTTTCAGATCTGTATTTTCCTCGATTGAATATTTTGATTTAATTTTTTTTTTTTTTTTATGAATGGGTTAGCTCTTGACCTCAATCACGCCTGATGGAAAGCGATAGATGAGGTCCATGATGAAAGCGAGCGTGCCCAGAAGATGCCCTGAGGCACTGGTACTTCTACGCGTCGACGAAACACAGCAGGCTGCTTGACGCCGAACTCCGGTGGGAGGGTGGTCGCAAACCAGGCGGGCGTTAGCCCTACCACCGCTAGGGGAGGATTGGTCAGTCTTATAAGATGTTAGGTGAGACTGTCCAGGATGCGCCGAGCGCTCGGTTCAGTTGAGTGTCTGATGGAACAAATTGCGCTACACGAGGAGGCTCCTTCATGCATCCCAAAACATTTAAAGTTAATCGTAGTCTTCGGTATAACCGCAAACATTCAGAAACATCTACATTCGATTCATATAAATTTCAAAAAAGGAACTAGGGCCTCGCAGAGGTCTGCCGCCCGGGGCCTCGCCACAGTAAAGGTAGGCACTACCTCGGAGAGTTACACAAACTTTAGCAATTACAATATTAGTTAGCGTCGTTCACGCTTCGCTCTCATACGAGGTGGGAAGAACTTATAGAGTGCTAAGAAGTTTGTGTTTATTTATGGTGTCATCCTGATTAAGTAGTCACAATATTTTAGGATAGTAGGTACCTATTTGCTTTTAGGAGCGTTTACGCGGTACGGCTTTTCATATAAACTTTCAAATCCTTATTTTTCGAAATTAATTAACAGATTTTAATAAAACTTGGTATGCGTACGCTAGATATCTAAGTCTAAATAGTTATCAGAAAAGATAATTATAGTGATTTTTCACTTTCTATAGAAAACTTAAAATCGCTCTCTCTCTCTCCCTCTAAAACCTTTTTCAAAAATGTTTTCTGATAACTATTTAGACCTGGATATCTAGCGCATGCATACCAAGTTTCGTTAAAATCGGTTCATTCATTTTGAAGAATAAGGACTTGAAAGTTTATATGAAATGACATACGGCGTACACGCTCTTAAGTTCCCAGAATTTATCCATGTTAAAGTTAAGTTAGTTAGTAAGGTTAGCTTGTATTACTTCAGCAGAGGTCCAAGCTCAAGGATTTCCAGCGAGCCATGGTGCACTATAGGTACCCTGTGAATTCATCTCTCAGACTATCAACTGCTAGAAGATAAATGGGTTGACATTGGCAATGAATAAATAAATTGCAAGTAAGCAAAGGCAAGTAGGTACCTACTCCATCGTCGACCATATCATCGCTTTGCATCAGGTGCGATTGTTCGAGCCTATCAATAGGTTATTTATCTTTCCACTTAAAAAACATAACTTTTTAATCTCCAGTGACAATAACGGAATGCCGATTGGGGTACCTAAGCTAGGTACCCCAATCGGCATTCCGTCAAACTTCATCATGACCTCCATCAACGAGTAGCTAGGTACACGTTGACGGAGGTCATGATAAAGTTTATAAACACGCTCAAGCTACATTCTGGAAGTTTCAAGATAATGGTTGGAGTTCAACAAGACATAGGTAACTAGGTACCTACCTACATACAGTGCGTTTGTTGCTGTCTATTTACTTTGCAGCTGAAGTCTACTTTATTGTAAAGTAGGTAGGTACTGATTTTATCCCTAAATCGGGTTTTATTTATAATATTTGGTAAGTAGACCGCAGATATAGTTCTGTGGTCTACAGTACCTACCTATACATAAATCAAATCGTTATCTAAATGCCGACTAGGTAGGTAATTACCTACTCCTATTAAGAAAAAAACTGAACAACCATATACATGAGACAATATTTTGTATTAAGCAAAGTCTATTGATGCGATTGGCTAGAGAAAAAATCGATTCAACCAATCACAGCTAGGTAACAATTCGTCACAATAATTTTGTGACAATTTTCGTTTGAGAATTGGCCGTAAGCCTCTATTATCGAAACAACAATTTTCGAGTCGTCAATTCAGTCTGTAGCTTTATCATTTTGCTTTTGTAGAAGGCACGTAGTTTAACAATACACGATTAAATGTGTTATTAACGACAGCGCCATCTATCATCGAAGAGTAAAACTATTCTGTGAACTTATTTGTCAATAGATGGCGCTGTTACCAATATCAATAAACTTCGCACTAAGTAAAACTGAGTATTGGCGTGGGATTGTAATAAATTTTGATAAAAACCTACTCATAAACTGCAAAGATAAAATTCGTGTCACGTTATAGTGATACCGAGACTTAACGTGTCGGGTTAAATTTATATCAATGTAAAAAATGACCTTCTACCCTTTTCAATCCCTCTGAACCGAGGGTAAGGACACAAAAGTTCAGGCTTAATTGTACGGATTGTGAACCCAAAAATAAAAACACAAAAAGATTCTCTCCGGCGGGGAATCGAACCCCGGTCTCCCGCGTGACAGGCGGGGATACTTACCACTATACTACCGAAGACTTGCTAAGCAGCGTTGAAATAACGAAGTACTTTGTAAAACGGTCTTGGCTTAAATGACGTCACATAAACAAATTGAGAGAACAATATAGTATTAAGTTATTGTTTTTTTTAATTACATAGAAACATGTAATTACTTACCTAAAATAAGAGAATATGGATGGTTCTTGGCTTCCAAGAAATCCATGTAATGCTTGTTTTTTTTTAAATAAATGCGTCCAAATCGAAATGCTTTCAGCGAAGTAGGTGAGTCCTGTGCAAACACTTAGAATTGCACTAGCGGCACTGAGAGATTTTCAATGAGAATGAACGCCAACACCTTTTTTATGCGATTTTATGAGAACATCTTTTTTCCTGTTTTAAAATTAATTTGCAAGATCTGACCCCACTCTTAACTATCAAGTCAAGGTAAATAAAAGCTTCTAAAAAAAGCTTTTAAAAAAGCCATTTCGAATACTCAATCAATACCTATCTGATCTAGGTATAGGTAAGAACAAAATACCCAGTTTTGAACCGGCCTAAGCTAGAAAAACATTGATAATAATTGAAGTAAATTACCAGTGAGAAGCCTTTGAAAATACTGTAAAACTTCTTTTTAAAGGGAAATGATATGGTAGCTTCATGAAGACTTGAGCAAATAGTTCATAAGCACGAAAGCATCAATCACGGCTGATGTTTGATTGTATTAATTGACACCAAGTAACTCATTTCAAAGAAAAAAAATAAAAAAATTGAGAACAGTGGTCCTGGTAACAAAAAATGTCATTCAACACCACAATGTAAGACAATTCAGTTTCGATCCAGCCTAAGCCAGTAAAACATTGATACCCAAAGGAAACCTGTGAAAACCATTTAACAATTCTGTAAAGCCCTTTAAAAAGGGGAATGTATATAAGACACATAAGCACGAAAGACATCAATCATGGCTGATGTTTGATTTATGGAAAGGAAATTGTAGCTGTTATAAAATTTTAAAAGAGCATTTTCAAAAATGTTTTATTTTAGGATGTGGTGTTGTATGGCATTTTTTTTTTATTATTTATGAATGGGCTAGCTCTTGACCTCGATGACGCCTGATGGAAAGCGATAGATGAGGTCCATAATGAAGCGAGCGTGCCCAGAAGACGCCTTGTGGCACCGGTACTCCCACGCGTTGACGAAACACAGCAGGCTGCTTGACGCCGAACTCCGGTGGGAGGGTGGTCGCGAACCAGGCGGGTGTTAGCCCTACCACCGCAAGGATTGGCCAGTCTTATATGGTGTTAGGTGAGACTGTCCAGGATGCGCCGAGCGCTCGGTTCAATTGAGTGTCTGATGGAACAAATTGCGCTACAAGAAGAGGCTCCTTCATGCATCCCAAAAAAATTTAAAGCACACACATTTCCTCACAAACTGTAGGAACCGTATGGAAGGAAGCCTATGCTTGTTAATAAATATCAAAAAATATTTATGTAGGCATATCACAAACTTACGCTTTTCCCAGTGAAGGTAGACAGAAACTATAAAAATAATAAAAAGTTTGTGAGGTTGTAGGGGGTAATCTTTGGATCTATTGAACCGATTTTGAAAATCTGTTTTTTATTATGATAGCCACATTCACGAGGAAGGCTATAGGCTATACGGGAACGAGAAATTCTAACGAGATCAATGGGATATACGCGTACAAAATTGCAGGTGATGTGCTAGTTTTATTATAAATGCAAAAATGAGTTTTTTTGTTTGATCCGCTTTAACGCCGCTAGATGGGAGCCCTTTTTTAACCGACTTCTAATTTAAGAATTGAAAATCAAATCCGTGTTCTTCTGGTGCCCTTTGCGTTCCAGAACAATTCGCAACCCTGGCAGGCGCCAGCAAACTACTAATATGCTATGGGACCAACACTGAAACCGCGATAAAGAAATCCACTGCTCAAAACATTTTTGTGGGCATGGCTAATTACTTACTCGAGAAAATGTACTGAACAGAAGATTCTTTAATTGTGCGATTTCGCGGTAGGTCGTAAAAGTTGTTGATAATGATGATTACAATTACCCCTTAAGAGGTATTGCATTTAATCTTTAAACGTTGTAAGTACATCAATAGCAGTTCATTAGAGTCGCTGAAACTCAAAAAAGGCTAGATCGATGTTTTTTGTTATTTTGGAAATTGTCAGGTCAAATTTACAAACTTTGACCTGACTATTGAACAAAAGAATGCACTCGTGCGAAGCAAGGGCTGGTCATGTACATAATAATAAAATGATAAACATTACATAGCAGTACACTACATAACTAGAAACTTCTTTAATCTAGAGATCCCTACCTAGTTCAAGATTATGAAGACCCACATTAAGTGTACCCACACGTTCTCTCCATACAGATATAAATTGTGTCACACAAGACAGAATTCTTGTCTGCTCTAATTTACGTTACTGTCTTAAGTTTAATTAGGGTCTGGTTGAGAACTTCGCTTAGTAACACGGGATGATTGTCGAATTGGTTGATAGACAAGAGCACTAAAAACTACTGCTACTGCGAAAGTTTGTATGTATGGATGTATGGATGTTTGTTACTCTTTCACGCAAAAACTAAATGGATCTTGATGAAATTTGACACAGGGGTAGATTATAATCTGGAATAACACATAGGATACTTTTTATCCCGAGAGTATGTTGCCTTGTGATAATTTTCGACATTCACGCGGGTGGTGCCGCGGGCGGCAGCTAGTAAATAGTATAAAACAAAGTCGTTGTCTGCCTCTCGGTCGGTCTCTCGAAGCTCCTTCTAAACAACGCAACAGAATATATTATATTGATACGATTTTCAGTACTTAAGTAATAGAAAGAGAATAAAAAGAGGTAGGTTTTTCTAATTGCGTAGCCATAGGTACCGTAAAATTGACTGTTTAATTAAATGGCCACGTTAAACCTTCCTGTGAGGATGACCTGTTTCTGTCTGCAGGGTATAAAGGAACCTTACATGATTAACTGCAGGTTTCTAAATTAGACTCACAAGACGTCCCAAAGGCACCCCTTTCCCCCGGCTCAAGCCGAATGGCAAGTGGCCGGGGAGAAGAGGAAGGCGGGAAAGGCAGCCAGGGCGGCCAAGAGGCGGGAGAGGAAGCGGCGGCAGAAGGCGCGAAGCGTCGCGGCTGCGCTCCGCCCCCCGAAAACCGCGGCTGTAGTGCTTACACTACAGCCGGACGCGGCGAAGAGGGGCGTGACGTACGCGGACGTGCTCACCAAGGCGAAGGAGGCGGTGAACCTTGGTGAGCTAGGCATCGTGGGGGGCCTTCGGCTCCGGGTCACCATGACTGGGGCCCGGATGCTGGAGATCCCCGGGGCAGCCAGCGGCCCAACCGCGGACGCTCTAGCCGAAAGGCTCAGGGCGTCCCTTAGCGCGGACGATGCCCGAGTGTCCAGGCCCACCAAGCGCATCGACATGCGCATCTTGGGCCTGGACGACTCCGTCACGGAGGCGGAGGTGGTGGCCGCCGTCGTTAGGACGGGGGGGTGCTCAGCAGAGGAGGTGAAGGCGGGCACCCTACGTCTTGACAACACGGGCATGCGCACCATTGTGGTGAGCTGTCCCGTGTCGGCGGCCAAGACCATCTCGGAGGGCCGTAGGTTTTTGGTGGGTTGGGTTTCCGCGCAGGTCAAACTGCTGGAACCCCGACCTTTGAGGTGCTTCCGGTGCCAGGTGGGCCACCATGTAGGAGCTCAATGCACCTCGGAGGTGGACCGCAGCGGTCTATGTTTCCGCTGCGGTCAGCCCGGTCACAGGGCCGGCTCCTGCGACGCCGCGCCGCACTGCGCAGTCTGTGCGGCAGCTGGCAAGCCGGCCGACCACTGGGCTGGGGGTAGGGCCTGCGCCCCACCCGCCAAAGCCGTAAATCGGAGAAAGCCCTCCGCCACCGCCGTCTCTGCCGCGACCGCCGCCACCGCCGCCACCGCCGCCACCGCCGCCACCGCCGCCGCTTCCTCCGCCGCCAAAGCCGGTTCCACTGCGGCTGCTGCTACTGCAGCAGCCGCAGTAGAGCCCCTACAACGGGCTCCGGAGGGGGCTGAAATGGAGTGCCAGTAATGGCCCCATTTCACCCCCTCCTGTTGAACGTCAGCCACTGCGCCGCCCAGGAACTGATGCTCCTGAGCATGGCGCAGTGACTGATGCCTGTGGACGGCGAGCAATGGGTAGCTCGCCGTCCGATCAGAACAGGCGCGGGTTGACGGCGCGCTGTGTTCTAAGCGCGCCAAGCCAGCAGTCGTCAGCATGGGTCGGGGCCCGTTAAGGCCAGAGCCTACCAGGGTTGCGGATTTGTTCGAAAGAGTTACCGCGGCCCTGGGAAGAAAGGCACTAGGAGGACTAAAGGGTGGGTTTTAGTCAGTAAAAGTCTGACACTCCCTGCCGCTCCACCCAGAGCGGGAGGGGTCATTTGATGATTTCCCATCCTCGAAAAAAAAAAAAAAAAAAAAAAAAAAGGCACCCCTTCTTTACCAGATACTATAAATCCAATATTGCCATCAACATCATAGATTTATTTGTTCGCAAATTGTGCTACTTTAGCAACATATCGAAAATAGTAATTATTCATATAGATTTTTGATAACAGTCAAATATTCTATCCTGTTGTATTCCTAAGGCATAGACTAAAACTACTGTTTCAAGAAACTACAGATAGGTAAGAGGGTAAGCCGGTTTAGTGCCTAAGCCCGTTGTGTGAGCCCTTCATCTACCTATTCCTATACAAGTACCTACAGCACTGATAGGACTCAACACAGCGGGTAAAGCTTCCTGTGTTCAGGACAATGTACACGATGTGCAATACGACAGAGCGTAATGGGATGTACATTGTACCAATATGTCACAGAACATAAACGTAGCTACGAGTACATGCTTTAACACGCTTAGGTACGTGACACAAACTTCATGCCTTCTTTAATTTCTTTAGTTGGTTATCTTCTTGATATTGATACACCCATTCGCACAAAACGTTTTCGACATATTTCATTAAAGAGCGCCCATGTTAGTCCGGTTAAGCAGTTAATATCCCACGTGTGTTAACTTGCTAGTGGTCATACCTAAAAAAAAAAAAAAAAAAGAGCGCCCATTGTATCACCCAATATAATTGTTTTTAGGGTTCCGTACCTCAAAAGGCAATAACTAAATCCTTATATAATCACTTCGTTGTCCGTCTGTCGCTTTGTCACGACCACATACGTAAGTCAATTGTACCTTGAACCGCTCGAGCATTGCCGGCACACCGGTGTGCCGCGGATTTTCGCGATTTTAATGTTTATTATACTATTACGTAAGATACATTATTTATTTTGGAATTTTCACATGTCAGTGCTCGAGCGGTGAAGCCCTAAACATATCAAGCTTCTAAGTCAACGCAATAAAATAAGAATACGGCTTTGATTTACTTTGGGTACTTCCCGTTGACCTCTTAGAGCATTTGGTTGACCTAGAATCTAAGAATTTGTCATGAAGCAAGGTCTTACAGCAAAAAGTTCGTAGTGGGAAAAGTCTTTCTAATACTTGATAATATATATTTAATAGTTTTATCACAAAAACGTTATTTACGATTTTAAACTTAAATTTGCAGTTGAAGAAATGACCGTGACGTAGGTATCTTCATCGATGTACAGAACTATGGGAGAAAATTTTTTCAACCACAAAATTAAGTTTTAGTTCCTTCAATTGTATTATCGTTCATAAACTTCAGTAGGTTGATAATGTATTTTCGGAAAAAATCAAGACACGATTCCCGTAATAGACGAACTATATGACATACGAGTTTGTACGGAACCCTCGCCCGATTTTTCTTCGATCTTATTCTGTAACTCTTAGATGGTGTCTTTATTAAAGAGTTTTCCATTTTACTTCTCTGTCGGAGAGTACCAATATTTATGAAAAGCTCGTGGCTAAATTAAAACAGCCACACAGGCTGCTTCAAGGTTAAGCAACGCTTGCCGAGGTTGGTCTGTAGATGGGTGACCATCTTAACATACCGAGTTTCCTCCGTGCCTCGGAAAGCACGTTAAGCCGTTGGTCCCGGCTGTCATTTGGAGATCTTTGGCAGTCGTTACGGATTGTCAGAAGCCTGTAAATCTGACTTCAGTCTTGCTAGCAAGTACCGTGTTACCCAGTTAACCGCTCGAGCACTGACATGTGAAAATTCCCAAAAAAAAAAAGAAATCTTAAGTAAAAAATAATAATAAACATTAAATTCGCGATAAATTCGCGGTACGCCGACCGGTGTGCCGGCAGTGCTCGAGCGATGGGTTGAGGAGGTCTGGTAGGTGGTCCGCTCCACGTAAAATACTGGTATTCAGCAGAATCCGGTTTAACTGGAAGCCAACCATAAATATAGTTGTAAAAAGGCTAGGTAGATGATGATTTTTAACTGCTTTGTAAATGCCAAGAGGTATTTAAAGGTCCTTGTTTTTGTCAAGACTCGCGGCGGTTACTCGAAAATATTTTAAACAGCTCTGGGACCGTCTCTCACATCTAAAAGAAGATAAAGTTCCCAAAAATAGACACACGAAGTAGTTGATTTGCATTCTTTGGGCGAAAAATTCACACAAAGTTAAGAAGTAAGGAATTCCGGCTAAACCCAGGGGACGGAAATTTGCATACTTTTAGTCTAAAAGCATTCGCACACTCGCTGAACTTTGTAAGGATGAAGCCGAGACCGCGTGTGCACATTTCTGATAGTTAAGTTTATGTGCTGGCGAAATAGTACGGGAATGTAAGGTTTGTATCCACTCGTTTCAGTCTGTCTTACTGGTAGTGATAGTTATAATTCAGCAAGCCTGCGTCTGTGTTTCCAAAAGCTTACAACCCTAATCTCTTCAAAGTTAGAGTGAACAGGCTTCTTCTGGATAAGCTCGCTCCATCGCAGACTTTGTCTCTGTCATCTCTGAAATTGATTAGAGTCAAGAGGGGTTTGCCATCAACTATTAAAAAAAAAGGTTTATCGGTATTTTTAAGTTTGGTTGCAGCAGACTTCTTTGTGCTTTTTTCATCAAAGCAATATGCAACTTGTCATCATCATCATCCACATCCCGAATGCGCCCACTGCTGAGCATAGGACTGTATTTTCTTGGACCAATCCCCACATTCCTGTGCCACCATCATCCAGCTTTTACTCGGAATGGCAACGATGTCGTCAGCTCATCTCGCTACCAGGCGACCAGCACTCGTTCTGCCAGTCCTTGGACACCACTTAGCCACTGCCTTGTTCATGTCAGCTGGCTTTTCTTTCAGAAACTTATTTCTTAAAGCAGATCGATGCTTTACTTCCATGACTCTTTGCCTAGCCTTATTTCATTATTTGGGTAACACAAACCTATTCGTACTAGTTGGGAACGGCGCTTAAATCAATGTAAAAGTACGCCAAAACATAAATAAAGGTACTGGTACCTATACAATTGTACGTCGTCTTCATGTTCCGCTTCCGCGAACTAAGTATTCCTGCATGAACATATCCGAGCCGAGGTAAATTTTAGAATAACTGAATTTTCCCCTACGACTGACTTTTGTTCTAAGAAGAAGTCTTTCTTTGTGTTGGGTCCCGAATGACATGGGATAAGTGCAGGAAGATCGGATTCGTGTGTAGGGTCTTGCAACTGATTTTAATAATATGTTTTGATATTGTTATAGGTTTTACTAATGTAATTGTATCTGTTGCAGCCAATCAGCTTAATCAGCCGTTTCATTGGTGGCGTAGCCTTTCATTCAAATGCGCCGATTTTTTAGCGACCTAAGTGACATGTTTTGTTCAATATCGTTTAATGAATTGGCAGTAGTACTCATTATTTGTTTGCATCAACTGTTCAAGTATATTCGTGTGTAGTTTATTTATTTTGGTATATATAAGTATTATAGTATTGTGTAGTATGTATAGTTTATAATATATTTATCTTTGCATTAATTCGTGTTTCGGTTTTTCCCACATTGCACCTACCACTATTATTCTCTGCATCACCCAAAGGTTGACTGGTAGAAAATGCCTGAGGCATTAAGTCCACCTCTGTACATCTATGTGCGTAAAGTGTTAATAAATAAATAAATGTCGCTGATTAAATGACGCAGTTTAATGAAAAGGCTAGGCTTTTAATGAAATGGCTGATTAAGCTAGTTGGCTGCGACATATCTACTATTTGCATCTGAGCAGTTTCTAAATAGCAGAGTCCAAGGGACTCTGAACAAAGAAAAATTATATCATGTCTACAACGATTGCTAAAAGTCTAAAATGTTCGTAATTGACTATGTCATCTTTCTGCTGGTCTCGACAATGAGCTGTCATCCCATCTTGTTTGTATGGTTTGACAGCTCACTTGTCGTTCACTATGCCGATGTTTTCACTTCGACATGTTTACAAATTCGCACTGCGCAATTTTGCACTTTTGGCGATCTCGAAACTCTCGCTCTTTTTAATCATGATAGGAACGGTCCTGTGTTTGCAACTCTTGACTAATCTAACTAAGTATTTTCATATTGCTTACCTATACTTTCTTTTAAAATTCAGCGGTTGCTCATCGTGAAGGCTTAGCTATTCAGCATATTGTTTGAAAGCATTACTAAGCTGACTACCCTTAACATTAGAAAGGAGCAAATGGTAAGGCTTTAAACTCAAATAATTTTACACAATCGTGCAATTCACGTAGCGCGCTCGCTCAACTTTTTAGAATTATTTCCGCGGTGTGGAAAATTGGAGAGCATTTTGCTGTAATTTTGGGCTATAAAGATTTTACTGAAACACGAAATAGTTGAAATGCATTCTGTATTTAGGCTTATATAGGGTTATTTGAAAAACACCAACAACCTTGCAGTGGGTTAAAGTACTCTTGATTATAAACAACTTTTACTATGGGACCAACTCGGAAATATCAAAAAATAAATCGGCTGTTTCATACAAAATGCAATATTCACCCGATGAAAATGTATGAAACAGTAGATTTATTTTTCGATTTTCTGGGTTAGTCTCATAACAAAAGTGATTTATAATCATGAGTACATTCACCCACTGAAAGGTTGTATATTTAGGTTTGTAAATAAAATGATATAAACTGACAATATCGTATACAGAGAACAAGTTGTTTATTTTAGATATCTGGAAGCACAATCTGCGATACCAATCATGTCGCCAAAGATGTGCAACATAGCGAAATATATAGTTCACAAGCATATCATTATAATGTCAAGATCACGTACCGATCATTTTCGTCATTTTATTTTTCCATCCCTCTCAGCAAACCCTTTCAAGTGATACCCATATCATGGGGAAGCACACAACGTAATTGGACTGCTATTTTTGGGAGTCTGCCACATTGCATTTAGAAGGATGATGTCACTTTGCTAATCATACCTACATGGTCAAACTAAACAAATGTGTACCTACGCACAATTTCAGCTCAATGAGTTCGCATAAATATTGTGTTTTAAAATCTAGTTGCAAGAATTGAAGATCAAGGCAAGATAAATAAAACCTTGTAAAAGCTGTGTTTTACATTGAGTGCCTTTTATATAAAAATGCAATCAACGACTTATAAAATTTCTCACTAATTCAAAGGCCTGGTTGCTAGGGTAATTTTGAAAAAAAATAAATTAGGATAAAAAAATACTGAAGAAAATTTGATTAAGTAATTAATTTAAAAAAAAAAATCTCTGAAATATTTAATTAATTTTCTTCATTTCAAGGATGTATATCCTTAAAATTAAGAAAATTACCCCAGCAACCAGGCTTTGGAATTAGTCAGAAATGTTATAAGTCGTTGATTGCATTTTTATGGGAAGAAATTGAAAGCAATACCATATCCAAAGTGAAACATGAAGAGTCTACTAAATCTCTCCTCTTTACTAAAGCAAGCCTATTGGCCTATTTTGCTTTCAATACAATACTGGAAACAAAACAGGCCACAGTGAGATTCACTGTTCCTGTCTTTTCAAATGCCAGTTAACTCGATGAGTGCCACTGTTTCGAGGTAACTTAATTTAAAAATTTACCTCTAAATATTAAGCTTTGAGGTCCAATATTTAGGCAATGTTACACGGTTCAACTAAATTGCTGCACTTAGGTTGAAAGGCACAAATTAAAAGATATAATCACCTTGAATGATTCACTTAGTTGGTTAACCAAACAATTATGGTCGACACCAGATAAATTTGTAATATATTTCATTCTTGATATGCGCGTAAGTCGCGAGAAAAATCTAGTTTTATTATTAAATTATTTTAACTTAAATGTTATCGATTAAAAGTGCCTTTTAATAGTCTAATTGAATAAAACGTTTTGAATTTGACTTTAAAACCCACATTTGCAGATAGATAATCGACCGTGACGTCTATGTTAAGTTTGTCCTTCAATCCTACTCATTTTTTTCCAAGAAACCAAAATAAAAATTATGATGGGACGAAATCCTTTGTGCCATTCCGATTCAAGCCAAGAGAAAATGCTAATCGGACTGGCATACAAATTTTACTTCTGAATCGCTAATAGTTATTTATGCAACTATTGTATAAGATTGGGGTATTAAAACACGAATGTGGGTTTAATATTATCACCTGAGTGTTTTAATACCTAATTATGTACAGTTGCATTCAAGACTTTATCTACACCCATGATATGAATACGCTATAAAAGGTTATTTTTTTATTCATGAAATCTTGGTACTTACACCTTTTCATATTGTTTTCTCGACTTTTCTGGTAATAATTGGTTAGAAAAGTCCTTTGCTGCATTAGAAATATCTGGTGGTGTGTTAGGTACCAAAGATTATTTCACTCATTTTTGTAAACAACAAAGTAATAATTTTTAGCAATACTAATATCGAACAAAGAAAATGGCGGGACACGACGTGAATTGGGATAACAAGTTTATTTTTAATTTTGATGCTTTGGTAGTGAAACGCGCGTAGATGACAATGTTCTTTTTTTGAAATTCATAAAGATTCCACGAATTGAGTAATGAAAATGTGGCTGTTTGGTGATTGATTCCTTTGCTTTTCGATCCCATTTAAAAAAAGCGAAGGAGTTGCGTAATGAAATTTAGTACAACGTTATAACACTCGTTTGGATGATATTACGGTTACTATGACACTAGTTGTTTTAATGTTGGCAAAAAGCTAACTATTTCAGAAACTTTTATAGAGGATTTAAAGCGTGGAAGTAGGTAGGTAAATTTACACTAACATTAGATTCCACCGATGTAGTTTAAAAAGAGAATCCAGCCTTACATTATTCAAATTGGTTGATTAAAAAAATTGACAGGAGTAAAATAAGTGGACCGTGTAATGTTGCCTTTATAAGCCAGATTGGATATTGGAATACAAATTATAAAATTAACTGATCGCAAACTTTTGGGTTGGGATTTTGGAATAAATTTAACAAAATCCTTTTAGTTCGGAAACTCGTGAAATCATTTGAATTTATAACTGATAATTATGTTTTGTTGTTGCTATAAAGTTCCGTATTGAAGTTATAATTACAGTTTTGGTTGTTGATGAAACCATGTCAGATATCTAGTTTATGAAAGCTCAATAGATGACGTTGGCGTCAATATAGATTGCGCTATGGATTCGGTTATACTAATAGGGTCATTCCCATTTTCATAATTTAAACAACCAGCTTAGATCAAAGCACGGTTGCCGTTATATTTTCAACCCTAAATGTGTTATAATAAGATAAACATTACTAAATAAATAGTAAACAATGGTTACAAATCGAGTGATTGAGTTGATGAGTTCTTCGATAACATCCAGGCCAAGTGATTTCCCAACGTGAGGTACCCATATTAGTCAACTTTCAGTTAATCAGTCCATTACACGCTTTTCGATAACAAGCTGAATCTCAGATTACTTATTGACATTGACCATGGCCGGGGCAATTCGGAACGAAAACCGAGAATATTCCACGCAGAACATTAATACAAATTCCAAAATAATCTTGATTTTCAGACATAATCTTGTTCTCACAAATTAAAATAATTTATAATTATTATCTAATTTACCTATATTATTTACCTGCAATGTCGTCCACTATTTTCACTAATTTCATCATTGTCACTTCACAAATATAATTCTTTTACAAATCACAAAAAAAAAAACACATCGAAGTCTAATTCAAGCTAGTCCCACTCCTTTCTCCTTGATATCAATTAGGTTCCTTAAGCCCGATCGCATCAATTTATGACCGTACTATATTAGGAGACATACTCTCACTGCAGTTAGTATAGGACGTGTGACATCGCGCGAAACTTTGACTGAATTTGATTTGAAGCTGTTTTATTCGCCCACATGTATTCTAATCTCCACTGGCGCATGTAGATTGTGTGATTTCAGTGTGTATCGCTATTATTTCATGCAGTGGATTGTGACATTAAAACTTGTTTTCACGAACACTATGCAGACACAAAATGAATGCCGCAAAAGGATAAATGCGGTTTTTTATCAAGTTCAAAAATAGTCAATGCATCGGTAAGTTGCCTGGAACTTGAAGGAACCCGTATATCGACATCTTTCAATATTTTTATTTTACAAGGCCAATAAAAACTAAAAATTGAAGTTTATTCTTTAAGTTTTAGACTTCAACGATAAGTTTGTGGTCATTCTGTACCCAGTTATGATAACACTGAAGGTAAATGGTATTTAGGAGCGTTTGTATGACTACGCATCGCAATCGCAAACTGGCAAAGGCACCACAATAAAAATTGACAATAATTGTCAATGATAATAATATTACAGCTTGAATTTTAACGCTTTTTTTTTCTTTGGCACCCGAACCGATGACTATTCTGCCAGTGTCATGTGGATTTGAACGCTGTGTAAGTACCTATTAAAAGTATCTGTACCTGCCTACTGTAGATATCTTTATCTTTTACTTAAGTCTATTTACATCATGGCTTTCGATGATTTTCAATCTCCAGAAATCTTCAAATTATTTTTGCACTGTCTTTTGATTAAATAACTAAAACTTGATGTTATGTGCAGTCACGGAAATTAACTCTTTATATCGTTCAGAATATAAATCGACAATGTGTATTTGTCTATGTGACAGTCCTTTCAACCACAGCTAGTGCTTCAATCAAATGACAATAGTTATCTCCAGCTACTACGGTATATTGTACATGTATAACAGAACTGTGTTTCATAAAATAACTGTCGTTAACACTGTTACTGTATGCATGTCCTTCACTAACAAAATATACTGTTAGTCTAACTTATTGCGTACCAGCTTTTGCCAACGGCTCTGCCCGCATAGATGTTGGTTATGGCGTAAAAAAGTACCCTATGCCTTTTTCCATGTTCCAGGCTATATATCTGCCAAATGTCATGACGATCCGTTCACCCGTTTTAGCGTGAAAGCGTAACTTGTGCTGTGCTGTTGCTGGTCTTGTGTTCTTGCACGTGCGTTTTTTGAGCGTTGGGCTCCTTTTTTTTAAATCTAAATCATCAAATGGCTTCTGCCACTCTGGGTGGAGCGGGAGGGAGTGTCAGACTCTTACTGACTAAAACACATCCGTGTTCCTCGTAGTGCCTTTTGCTTTCCAGGGCCGCGGTAACTCTTTCGAACAAAATTCGCAACCCTGGCAGGAGCGTTGGGCTCCTGGGTTAGCTTCCTAGAAGGACCCAAGAGGTGTTATTGGGGTATTCCATTAGGATTTTTTCTGTGACACAGTCCAAAGTTTGAAAGTTTGTGTGCGACAACCCCGTGCTTCGGAAAGCACGTTAAGCTGTTGCTCCTGCGCCAAATCTCTCTTCAATCAGATTGCCGTTCCATCGAACAATGATAGTGATAGAAGAGGGAGTCCATCAGAGGGCCAATTCTACTAACTTTTAAGCAACGTTTGCATTGACGTCTCATTCGCAATCTGTCAAAAAAGCCTCAATTTCTGTACATTTTTGACAGTTTGCGACTGACATACAAAGGTTGCTTAAAAATTAGCAGAATTACCCTCTCATATCTGTTTCTGCATTCACTTGTCCACTAAAATTAAGCCCTTGGGATTGACCGCCATGGCCCAAATGCCTCAGGAGGTCTATCAGTTTTGGACATGCATCTATCATTGTTGACGAAGGTGCTTACTTATAATTACTAAACAATAAAGTTAAAAAGTAGATGTTACTTGTCAAGGTAAAGAAGAAGAGAACAAAGCGCTTATGATATCATCGCCATAATCTAAAACAGTAACATCACGGTAATGATCCCAGGCGGAGGAGGCAATTGAATGAATTAGATCTCAGGGAGTGAGTCTAGGTCATGATAGTAATTTTGACTTGAAAAATAGTTTGATTCATTAATTTTCTTATCTATTTTGGTATTACAATGTTATTGTACAGATACAGGTACAGATACTAACTGTGAAATTAACTTGTGTTTAATAATCGAATAGTGTGATGAAAGAGGAGCTCGTGGCTAAATAATACAGCCGCACAGGTTGATCATCAAGGTTAAGCAATGCTTGCAGAGGTCGGTCTGTGGATGGGTGACCATCTTAACATATCGCGAATCTTCTGTACCTCGGAAAGCACGTTAAGCTGTTGGTCCCGGCTGTCATTTGTAGATCTTTGGCAGTTGTTACGGATTGTCAGAAGCCAGAAAAAAATCTGACACAGTCTTGCCAAGAAATACCGTGTTACCCAGTTAATGGTTTGTGGAGGTCTGGTAGGCAGCCGCAGCACGTAAAATACTGGTATTCAGCTGAGTCCAGTTTGACTGGGAGCCTACCCCATATAGTTGGGAGAAGGACCAAGCGAGTGACCAAGTGAATCAAATGATGTTTAATAAATAAGAAAATGGCCTGAACTGCTTCGAGAAAAGCATGGTACGGCCGTGCCGCTTTTTTGCTCGACTTGGCGGGGGCACTGCAGTGCCCCCAGATATAAAGAGATAATAAATACATAAATTCTAACTAAATATTACAAATGCAAAAGTGTGTTAGCGCTTTCACGCCTAAATCAATGATTATTTTTGCGAAAAATCTAGATACGACTATATTATAAGTATTTTTTTGGAAAATTTAAATGTACCCAAGTATCTACTTAATATGTGCGAGTATTAAATGTTCGGATATCACAAGTTTCTTATCTACTCATCTCATTTTATGGAAAGTATTAATATGTGATGCTATGAAAAAATAACGAGGTCGACCCGGGAAGAGGTGGCGAGATGACCTATACGCCTACTGCGAGGGTTGGTATTTGGTGGCTCGGGACAAAAATATCTGGAAGGATTTGGTCCCGAGGCCTTTGCCCAGCAATGGCCTGTCCCATTGCTGGGCAAAGGCCTCGGGACCAAATAGGAAGATAAAAAAATATTACAAAATATTATGACTAGGTATATTATATTCAGCTGTGAACTTTATTAGCTGCTACAACAGGCCGGGACTCCACCAAAGCGGAGAGGAGAGGAGATGTGTTGAATAAACCAATCCGATTTCGTTATTTCCACATCTCTTCTCCGCTAAGCCTACCGGATTGGTTTATTCAACACATTTCCTCTCCTCTCCGCTTTGGTGGAGTCCCAGCCTTATAGTCAGGTAGACTAGAAGAGACTCACTTTGATATTCACAGCTTGGAAGTAATAAAACGCACAAGTAAAAAACTCCGGTTTTATGTAGTTCGTGGTTTTTATTTTCAAACCATAAAATCTCTACAGAAACTTTCTTTTACGACATACAAATAAATAAACAAAAAGATAACAAAACTGGACCAATCTCCGAGTTCATTGTTTTGTTTTTTGTTTATTAATGTGGCGGCATTGCATTTTTTTATTATTATTAATATTGATAGGCACGCGCTTGACCATTATCTCACCTGATGGTAAGCGACGATGTGGTCGAACGACGGGGTCGTCAGTATGGAGGTAAAGAAACAGAGAGTAAAGTCCCGCAAGCCTCCATAGACAAGGGCTAGGATCCTCCAACAAGATGGTTAATGTGTCTGGTGGGCAACTGCCCGACAGTTGATATTCAGACCTTTGTTTAAGTTCAAATCGCACGGAAAACTTTGATACCGCGATGCAGGATTTCGTTCAGTTAGTTCGCAGCTGGCGGGATAGGTGGCGTTGCGGTTCTTTTGTTGCGATGTAGATTTTTACAATATTTTTTTTTTTTTTTTTTAAACGGAACCCTTATATGGAGTCAGACAGGGGGGGTTAAGCTCGCCTCTGCTATTTAACCTCTACATCAACCGGCTCATCGAGCGACTGAGCGATACACATGTCGGCTGCCACATTGATGGAACGAGCGTCAATAATATAAGCTATGCAGACGATATGATACTCCTCAGTCGATGGGTGGGTTGAAGAGGTTGTTATCGACCTGCGAGGCTTATGCGAAGGAGCATGGCTTAATATACAACTCAAAGAAGAGTGAGATTCTTGTATTTAAAGCACCCAAGCAGCAACCACGCAGTGTTCCTTCCTTAAGTCTCAACGGCGTAACACTGAAAATTGTGGATAGTTTTAGGTACCTTGGCCACATTGTCACGAGCGACCTAAGAGATGACGCAGATATAGAGAGAGAGCGCAGGGCGCTGTCTGTGAGGAGCAATATGCTTGCCCGCAGGTTCACTCGTTGTACTACAGACGTCAAAGTAACCCTTTTTAAGGCGTTCTGTCAATCCTTTTACACGAGTGGCCTGTGGGTATCATACACGCGCCGAGCCTACAGCGTCCTGCGTGTTCAATTTAATAATGCTTTTAGGATGCTGTTGGGACTGCCATGGCGTTGTAGCGCTTCAGGAATGTTCGCGGAGGCTCGCACAGATGGTTTCCATGCCATCATGCGAAAGAAAGCGGCCTCCTTACTACAACGCTTGCATGGGAGTGACAACAGCATCCTGAAAATGATAGCTGCCAGACCAGACTGTCCCTTTCAGAGACACTGGGTGGGGACGGTCATAGGTCAACCTAAATAATAAGTAAAATTAAAACACTAACTAACAATACTAACCTACTTATTTAAGCACCATTGTTACTAACACCAAAATACTAACTGAATTATGGACCTTGTCTGAAATAAAGTTTAATTTATTTATTTATTTATTTATTTATATGATTATTTCGTTGCTCGTCTGTCAGTATGTCAGTCTGTCCGTCTGTCACACCAAATTTTCTCCTCTGTGACTGTATTATTTGTTTTTTTTTACTGACCCAAGTACCTAGAGCCTCGCAGAAGGATCCCTTTTTTGTATTGCCTTTTATTATCGTAAAACATTCAAAATTTAAAAAGGATGTATCTACAGAGAAACAAATTAATTATTATTATTAATCGCCATAAGGTTGAATGTCACTTGCACTTCAAAACACGACAAGAATGCAAATTCTAAAATTTTTTATGCAACGTTCGCATTCGCATGTCCGTCTCAATCTGTCAAAAATGTATTGAAATGGAGGCTTTTATGACAGATTGTAACTGACATGTGCAAAATAGTAGAAAGAAAAGTGGAAAATTCCATGACTTTCATTTAGCTTGAATTTGTCAATGCTGTTACTAGCCTGTTTTGCCAAAACAGCTTAGTAACACGTGTATGTCTATACGTTTCACAATGCTGAATTGGAAACTCAAATAGGCCATCATCGATCAGCAGATAGTAATCTAACACAAGGTCGCTCCGTATATTTAAATGCAAAACCCATGTCGTTACACTTCGCGCTGCTGCGGCATTTGACAGCGGGACTGATCGATCCAATTTTAGAATTGATTTGCTGTACTGTGTTTAGTATGAAATTTGCTTTTTTAAACGCTATTGCAATTTCTGGAGTTCTGCTTTCTTGTTGTGTCTATGATGAAGCCTATCCTTAGAACCGTACAAAGAAAAAACTAGAATGCAAATAAAAATTGTGGTGCATGATGGCAGGGACCATCACCGAACACTGCTCACTAAATAAACATTTCCACACGATAGGTATAACGGACAGTCCCCTATGCAGAGCATGCATGGAGGAGGAGGAAACGGTATCGCACGTGCTCCTTGAGTGCACATCATCATCATCATATCAGCCGAAAGACGTCCACTGCTGGACATAGGCCGCCCCCAAGTGTCGCCACAACAACCGGTCCTGTGCGTCTCGCATCCATCGGTTACCCGCGACCCTCACCAGGTCATCGGTCTACCTTGTGGGAGGCCTTCCAACGCTGCTTGAGTGCACAGGCGTTACCGAAATACGGAGGCAAACAATAGGGACACCTAATTCACTCACAGATATCCTGAACACACTGAGAGGACTGATCTGCTTCTGGAGGGAAGTCGACTGGTTAGAATGACGGCCGACATGGCTCACGTACAATGGTCCACAGCAGGACTAAGTGCGGAAACCAAACCCCAATAGATAGATAGAGATAGAAAAATTGTGGTTTTCCTTGATATTGATAAGATTAAGTGCTTTGGGAGCTTGATTCTTGTGATTGGGCCAGTTCGATGGGCCCATAGAGGTAAGATAGGCTGCAAGTGTACTGCTCCATCGGTCTCATGGTTGCGTGCGTATCTACCGAGCATCGGGTTCTGTGGTGCGTGCGGTGCGTTAGGCTCCCAGGTCAGGCAAACAAATACATCTACGAGTACATTATTCCACTGAGTTTCACCGTAGCAGTCTAGCGTTTGGAGGTGTCTCCCACCATGGCCACCATTAGTGAAATTTGTTTGGGAGGATGAAAAACCTGTCTTTTTATAAAATGATTTATTCAATTCAATTCAATTCAATTCAATTTATTTATTTACTCAAGTAACTAAGACTCATTTGTATGTTACCTACGTTATGATTTGCATTGTAAAATATCCAGACAAAAATCACAGTTTATTTCTGAATTTGTAGACACCCAACTACCCACTGTTATTTCAGTGTATGTAACTGAAAAGGTCAATTGGTACGTCTGGCCTGCTCGCAATTGGACATGAAATGATGTAATCATACTGAATCTTTCAGTGCTAATATCACACTGGGAGGTAATTAATTCTGAGACAATGGATATGTGGGTGGGTGGGAAATTTATGTGTCTAATAATTAATAATAATAATAATAATAATAATTTATTGGCATAAACAAGAATACACATCACATTGGTCGTGAAACACTGGTGCCCGTGATAGGTAATTAAAAACCTGTATTACAGGTCACCAGAATTTCATCTCTCAGAAATCGTTACATAAAATCATTGTATGATACCAATAATAAAATACAAGGTAGGCAAGCAAAATAAAATAGAACAAAAAAAAAATAAAAAGTTAAGTGCAGTTACAAAAACAAAAATAAAATATATAAAAATGGATATGATGTGGTACCTATGTGTTGTGTGTTGTGTGATAGTGTGTTGTGTGATGGTATGTGTTATGTGATGGTGACTGTGTGTAAAATGTGTGACTATGGGATTAGCTTAACTACTTCAGTACCTGCAGCAGACCTTCTGTTGCAGTATAAGACTGCTTAAGGAGCCAATCTTGAACAACAATCTTGAGACTGTGTCGGTTAAGTTGGTGCACAGCTAATTTTTTATGTATATTATTATAGAGGTAGGGGCCAAGAAAAACAAAGAATCGATGGCTGAAAGCTTTCTTAGTAGAAACAGATGTCGCAACAAGGTGGTTACGACGCGTGAGCTGATGCGCGTGATACTGAGTCAAGGAGTGTTGCTTGATGACGATCGCCAGAATAAACAACTGTCGTACAGTCAACACTTGGCAGTATTTAAAAAGTTCGACTGTGGGAAATAGCCGGGGCTTGAAACAGCAGACCTTGAGGACGGCTCTTTGGGCGCGCTCAACCTTGATAAGGTTGGATTTCGCAGCACCTCCCCAGGTGGTGTTGCAATAGTTCAAGATTGATTGGCATAGCGCTTGATAGACCATCTTCATAACATCTGCATTAGCGGATTGTCGCAATTGTTTAAATATATATATTAGCTTGCGTACACGGTTAGAGAGGTGATCAATATACTTTTTGAACGTTAAATTACCGTCTATCACTATGCCAAGATACTTCATATGCGTAACTTTTTCTATACTCCCATCAGAAGACATAATTTGGAGAAGTGCATCAGATGGGGTTGTGGAGTTGCGAATTGAGAAGCTAAGTAACTTGGTTTTAGAGATGTTCAGGGTAAGTAGATTAATATTAAGCCAGTCGCTAACAGCATCAAAACCTTTCTGTGCAAGGCGATACGTTTCAGCCCAATTTTCGGAGGAAAAAACGAGTGCTGTGTCATCCGCATAGGAAAATATGTCACCCTTGTCCATTACGAGATTGCACAAATCATTTATGAAACACAGGAAAAGGCTCGATCCAAGGATGCTGCCCTGAGGCACTCCGTAAGCAATTGGCATCGACGAACTGATATGAGACCCTATCTTCACACACTGAGTTCTATTTTCAAGGTAGCTTTGAAATAAGGATAACTGAGTGCCTCTAATCCCCAGATTCTCCAGTTTTTTCAACAGGATAGGAATCGAAACTGTATCGAATGCCTTCGCGAGGTCCAGGAACAGAGCGACACATTTTTGGTTTTTATCAAGCTTTTTAACTATGTGGTCCACCAGGTTATGTACTGCATCAGATGTGGAAATTTTTTTGCGGAAACCAAATTGATTTTTTGATAGTAATTTATGTGATTCTAAATAATCTATTAATCGAGTATTAATAATTTTTTCTAAGATTTTGGATAACGCTGGTAGAACCGAAATAGGCCTGTAATTTTCGACACGGTTTCGATCCCCTGATTTGAAAATAGGATGAAGAAGGGCTCTTTTAAACAAGTCGGGAAAAATGCCTGTCCTCAGGCTTAAGTTGCAAACATAGGTGAGCGGAGGAACAATAATAGTCCTATACTTCTTTATGAAACCCGAGGAGATACCATCATGTCCAACTGCACAGTCGTTTTTCAGAGACATTATCAAAGCGTTGACTTCTTCGTCATCAGTTTCAAGCATCACAAAAGAATCTAGTGTGGCAGGAACAGAAAAAGGCGGCGAGGGGGCTTTGTTAATTTTTTCCGCAAGCTGTTTCCCTATATTAGCAAAGTACAAGTTAATACCGTTCACTGAGTCCTGTTTGTCCACGCAAGTTTCCAATAAAGCAGATGCAGAATCCCTTGACTTGTTAGAGTTTGTGATTGATTTAATTGCTTTCCATAACTGTTTGGAGTTTTTGCCAGCAGTTTCCAACTCCTTTCTTTCGTAATCAATTCTTGCCCGTCTTACAAGAGATACACAGTAGTTATGGTATCTCCTGCAGGAGATAGCGATAACTTCATTCTTGGGGTTTTTCTTATATTGTTTTTTAAGATTATCTCTATGGCGCATACATTTTAGTATACCCGGGGTGATCCATGCTTTAATAGGTCTACGTCTTCTTGAAAGCGGAATAGAGGAGGTGTTCGCAGATAAAACATAGATGATAGGCTCTATTAGCAATTTCGCAGCAAGATTGGGGTCTTGTGCTGCGAAAACAGCGTCAAAGTTTAGTTTGCCCATATCAAATGCTAGGCTCTCTTCATCGACCTTGGTTATAAAAGAACGTTGCGTTGTGTAGGTTTTCCTCATAGAGACAGCTACTAAAAGTGCATGATGATCAGTGACATTGGTTTCTAGAACAAGAACCTTGATAGGTAATTGGGTCTTAATATTAGCGTGATCCAAACAAGTGGATCCGTGTGTTGGAAAAGTATGCCCTGGGTAAAGTCCATGATGAGACAGGAGATCTAGATAATCTAACGTATACGTTGATTTATTTTCCTGTCCAATATCTATATTAATATCACCAACAAGGCAAATATTCTTATAACACTTAAGTTCGTTGAGGACACTGTCTACAGATGTAATAAAGTTAGATGGGTCTTTGAAACCATATGGTCGATATACGGCTATTATAGCCAAGTCCAAACCTATGGTGATCACTAAGCAGCTAGAATCAAGTACAACCGGTTCCTTGACTTGTATATTAGTTAAATTTGATTTAATAAAAACAATGACTCCGTCATTTTGGTTATGATTGTTTAATGTAAAGAAAGAGTTGTAACCGTTAAGAATTGGTATGATAGGATTGCAAGAGAGCCAGCATTCGGATAGAACTATAATATCAGAATCTATGTTGATACGTTCCGTTAAGGTTAGTAGCCCAGAGAAATTAGCTTTAACACTTCGAATATTTTGACACAGTACAGTAATAGTGTTTTTCACTGGTAATATTGAGGAACAGTCTTGGGGGTCACATATGACTGATTCACAAAAGGAGATATTGTCGAGATCGGATAACACTTCATTTATGGCTGCGAATGATTATAAAAGATAAATCTAAGGTGACAAAATTGAGATCTCACAAATAAACGGACCAAATCAGAGAAGCTTTCGACAAAGACAGTATCCCTGTTATTTTTATATAATATACAGTGCCGGTTATCTACACTAATATAATAAAGAGGAAAGATTTGTTTGTTTGTTTGTTTGTTTGTTTGTTTGTTTGTTTGTTTGAAATGAATAGGCTCCGAAACTACTGGACCGATTTGAAAAATTCTTTCACCAGTAGAATCCTACATTATCGATGATGGACATAGGCTATAGAATATTTTCAAAAAAGTTAGGGATCCGTATGAAAACTTCGATAATGTAACCCAAGGTGTGAGAAAAAATCCTTATATCGCGTACGCTGCGGAATCTATTGACAATAGAGCAAAGTGATGTACTACAGTTTTATAGAGGTCATCAATATCTACAAAAAAGTCCGCGATACCATATGTCTAACTATTATAGATAAGTCACTATGACCGCTTTTTGTTCATATTATTCAAGCAAATCCCATGGTGAAATAAAAAATAGTGATTTTAGTATCATGATATTAATCCTTATCCATTTAAATGGTTTAATAATTAAGGTTGATTATGTCCGTGTAAACTACACTTTAAATTATTCAAATCGGACCTTTCATTCAAAAGTTACGACGGTAATAAACATGCTCGGAGTAAGAAAAATGTCGCGGCTTGAGCGAACTGGGGAGAATCGTATCAATGCATGGGGGTATAGGGGGCGTTGAAGTTTGTGGAGTACCTACTAAATCCACGCGGACGAAGTCGCGGGCGAAGTGCTAGTATAACATAAGAACCATTTTACATTCTAATGTGATAATTGCAACATTATTTATACTATATTTTGAATTCTTGGCATTTAAAAATAAAAAATATGATGACAGGTTTGCAAGTAGACTAATCCAGATATTAATTTGAGTTGATGTATTGAGTGTACAGAGTTTGTTTTGTAGAAAGTTATCAGGAGTTTTTGTACAAAAGTGTGGGTTATTGTTGTATAATTGTGTGTGCACGGTAGACGAATTTATTTTGTTCAAAATATTAGTATGAGTATGTGACTTATAATTATAGTGTGTGGGTAGTCTTAAAAAAATGTTCATAGCATAGGAAACAAAGCAAGTAAGGCAATTGATACACAGAGTACAATATGTTAGTTTGAAGTTACAAATAATTTTAATGTTCATAATCAGGTAATACGTGAGTGAAGTATCTAGTCATATCAATTTCTTTAGTGTTGACAAGTCCGCTTCATTTCTAATTTGAACTCGTGTTCCGCCATCGGATCCTCTTACAAAAATTCGGCCATTATTGGTCCAGCAGTATTTGTACTCCAAAGTTTTGGCTTTTTCGCGGGTCATTGCATACAGTTTTCTGTCCTTACTAGTAAGGCTTTCAGCAACAAAAATGGGATTTTTTGGCCCTGGGTGGCCAATAGTAGTAGAAGAAAGCCTATTAAAAGGATTCTGTTTATTGAAATCCTTCACTCCATTCAAGATTTTGTTTTTGGTAAGAACGGTAGTAAGCTCTGTGACAACGGTCGATACGCCAGCCTTTGTTTTTATCCTGTAAATGTCTCTAATATCAGATGACTGTATTTGTGTGTTAATCGCGTTACAAGTTTTAATAACAAGCCCGCAAAGATCTTGTTGTGACTCCGGCTTAATCTGTTCCAGTGGCGAGGGCAAATTTTTGAACTCGATAACTGTGAACTTGGATCTTTTTTGTAAATCATCAATTTTGTTCTCTAAGGTGTTAATGTAATTCAGATTGTCCTTACGTTCTCGTTCCATGTCAAACAATTTTTGCTTCATTTCTTCATATTGCAAGGACATGAATTTTAATGATTTTTCCATTGCGTCGCTAGTAGATTGAATACTTGAATTTTGCTGTTTGACCTCTGCCAAGTCACTACCAAGTTTATTTAGAATAACATCTTGTTCTTTCTTCCAATTCGAGAGCGTGCAGGTGAGCGTACTGGATATTTCTTCTTTTAGAATTTCATAATTCGATTTTTCTTGACCGTCACTACGGAATCGTTTCTGTGCCCTTCCAGCAAAACTTGGAAGATTTTCTGGGTCGAGGGTACATAGATCATTTTCGGACGATACATGATGAACCTTGTTCCCAGGAGGAGTCCTTTGTATTGACATATTCTTAAAAAGGTTAAGTCCGCAGTAGTGGTAGTGGGACTAAGCGGCCGGTGAGTGTATTTAATTAAATAAAATTTGTCACCTTGTTTCCGTTCACGCACGGGGCACGACGCACGGCGTAATATTTTTCGACTCCACACCGATATAGATTATGCATAGGTAACTTTTATTTAAATTGCTTATTAAAATTGCGCAGAACGTATTGGCACAAGTCTTTTCGCTACCGCGATTCGAGAGGATATAATTAGCCACATGGACCGATCTTCAAGGTTAAGCAACACTAGTCGAGGTTGGTCTGTGGATGGGTGACCATCTTAACATATCGAGACTCCTCCGTGCCTCGGAAAGCACGTTGAGCAGTTGTTCCCGGCTGTCATTTGGAGATAAATGGCAGTCGTTACGGATTGTCTGAAGCCATAAAATCTGACACTTATCTTGACAAGAAGTACCGTATTACCCACTTAATTTGTTGTGGAGGTCTGATAGGCAGCCGCTCCACGTAAAATACTGGTATTTAGCTGAATCCAGTTTGACTAGAAGCCAACCCCAATATAGTTCGGAAAATTGCTAGGCAGATGATGAATATGCTGAAACAAACAGGCTTTTAATAAATTAGCTCATGTTGAACTTCGAGGCTAAGTTACGCTTGCCGAGGCCGGTCCGAGGATGGGTGACCATCAATTACAGGCCGAGTTCCGTCCGTGCCTCAGAAAGCTTGTTGAACCGTTCGGGACCAACGTTGGTCCCGGGCTATCATCTGAACATCTTTGACAGTCGTAACGTAACGCGTTGTCAGAAGACTTGAAAGTTTCATACAAACTTTAAAGTCTTTATTTTTCGAAATGAATAAAACGATTTTAATGAAACTTCCTACGTATAAGCAGTATACATAGGTCTAAAAAGTAATCAGAGGAAATTTTCGAAAAATTGTGTTAAGTACAGCTAAATTCGACCGATTCTAAAATTTACCATAGAAGCAGAGATTTAATTTTATTCCCAACTATCTTTTTTTAAATAAGACATTTTGAAAATGTTCTCTGATAAGTGAAAACTTTATGTATCCTGCTAAAACGTAAGAAGTTTACTAAAAATCGGTTCATTAATTTCGAAAAATAAGGACTTGAAAGTTTGTATGAAATGCCGTACGTTGTAAATGCTCTAAAATTAATTAAATATAGAAGTGGCCCACAGCCTTTCACACATTTTACTTTATCTCTGAAAGTCTCTAGTAATATAACAATGACGTCAACGCCTCTTTAATTACCTTCTTAACGATGATCGTGAACGTGAACGTCACAAACAAGAGTTTATGGCGCCGATAAAGAAACTCAATTAGGCCCCAGCACAGTTAAATAAGTTACATAAACGGGGCGGACGGATTCTGTTTTTATGGGGAATAGTAATGTAAAGTATAGAGTAAGGGCCGCATACTTATATTGTGTAGGTAATCTATGTTTTGGCACATATACTCGACGAAAGAAAAGATAGACAAATAACCAAATATTTTTTTGAATCGTTTCATAAAATGGTGTAGGTAAGTACGGTTTGAAAATAAATAATTTTCATAAAAAATATGCTTGGTGTGAAAATCGCACTAAATGTGTTAAACTTTTACTGTCTAAGGCCCATTGTCCAGTTTTAGATAATTATGTTATATCAAGTTGGACCGTAGGTCCGCAAATCTCCTGTATATCATATCAAAGTGGATCGGAAAAAATATAACAAATTAAAATCTAATGTGAAAAATTTAAAATCCATCATTTTGAAATGATTAATCAAGGGATTTTTCCCAACACATTGGTATCTTTTTCATCCCCTGCGGTCCAACTTGATAACACACAAATCTGACTGTACTACCAGTTACTTTCTTATTACTTGAATTACTGTTAATTAAATGTGACGGATTAGCATCGCATTGCTCATAAGTTGAGATGGATTGCTGAACAACTAATGCTAAGTCAGCAAAAAGAAGTAATTCTTGAAAAAACTGTAATTTTCATTCAAAAGAAAAGCTACAACTCTCTCAAAAATATCCTGATAAACCCTACAGAGCCAACTAGGAGTGAATTGAGGAAAATCGTAGTACCTCTTCTTCAATCTCTGAGCTATGGTACCGTAAGCAACGACTAGATGGCGCTGTCTTTTACACAAGCGTTAGTCTCGCAGTTTGTAGATATTGAAGACAGATGGAGCTGTTTCCCGTTTATAAAATTGGTTGGAGCTTGGGAAAGTAAAGATCACAGAAACAAACCTTACTTATTTTCTCAGTAACAAGTGGAATAGAGTAGTGTTAGTACGTACGAGTACTGTGAACGTACACATACCTGCTACCTTGAGACGACTTCGACTATAACGGAAAAATAACATTATTACCTATCATTTTTTTATTGCAATATTATGGGAAGAAGAAGTAGGTACAATTTTACCCAGTTAATGGGTTGTGGAGGTGTTGCAGGCAGCTGCTCCACGTAAAATACTGGTATTCAGCTGAATCCAGTTTGACTGGGAGCCGACCCCAATATAGTTGGGAAAAGGCTGGGCAGATGATGATCTAGCAATACTATAAAAATATACGAAGTCATTGCCTAGCTTAGGTACGTGACATGCTATTATTATCACTACTTCGATATTTTTAATAGGTATGTTATTTTTAGGAACAACGGTGTTGGTAGGCACCTATTCTATTCCATTGAATATTGCCCTTAAAAGCATAGACGTTCAAGTAATTATAATTTCCTGGTAAAATAGTAGTCAACGTACAAAATTATTGGATTTCGACGGGTTTCAATTCTTTGAACACTTGAAAAAGTATTGACCTAATGGCTTTCCAGTGCATTAAACTTAATTGTTTTACAGAAACATAAGTATTCTTCCTCCTGCATTCCAACCATTATTGTTTATTTAAACATAGGCTCGGTTCCAGCTAATGTCGCTTCTTCGAAGAATCGAACTGGCTATTCTGGGTAACAGTATTGTCAAAATATTGCCCACAATGGTGTTTAATAAGCATGTAGGGCTCGAATATGTATATGGGAACCGACCAGTTGTCTAAATGTTAGGCGTAGGGTTCATAGCTTCCTGCCAGGGCTGCGGAATTTGTTCGAAAAAGTCACCGCGGCCCTGGAACGCAAAGGGCAATAGAAGGAACACGGATGGGTTTTAGTCAGTAAGAGTCTGACACTCCCTTCCACTCCACCCAGAGAGGAAGAAGTCATTTGATGATTTCCCATCCTTAAAAAAAAGGATTAGATAAGAAATGAGAATTTTGGGAAATTATAATATTTGTTTAATTACCATTTTTCCACAGCAGCTCCCAGTAAATTGGTCTTTCTAAGGTTGAAGCTGCATATACAAATAAACCTTATCGTTTTACCCATTGCCTTAAATAATGGATGTAACACCTTGAGGTGATAAACAATTATTTGCCTTAACTGTACCCAACTCGAATGAGACTGGTAAAATGGTGGTCTACAATTTATTACTTTAAAAGTTTGATAGTAAATCCCATGTTAGGGGTTGAGGGGCATCGGGCTTAAATGCTTCGTTCTGACGACTGCAGAACTTGAGATGTCACTTAGATCGCTGAAACATCGGTGCATTTAAATGAACAGGCTAGGCTTTCAATGAAACGGCTAATTAAGCTAATTGGCTGCGACACATATTACGTTATTGCAAATTTATCTGGCGTCAACCATAGTTACCTACTTATGGTTACCAACCATACTTCATCATCATCATCTTATCAGCCGAAAGACGTCCACTGCTGGACATAGGCCTCCCCCAAGAGTCACCAAAACAACTGGTCCTGTGCAACCATACCTACTTAGTTAAACGGAATCAATGAAATATAGATTGAAAGACTCGGTCAGTCAGCCGCTAATTTTTGAGAAACGATTTTGTGTTTCAAGTTGTATAAAATCAATAAGCAAATAAGGATTTTGTAGTATTCTAAATGAGATTCGTAGGAACGTTTATCGTTTACGTAGAAGAATTATAGAAGTTATCTATAACAACATCGTCGTGTCAGACGAAAGACGCGCTGAATATAGGTATGGCCGTCCACCAAGCGTTGACGCAACAACGATCTTTCTTAGTTCATAGGGTCACCTTTGGTATTTTATAGATATGTATTATTTTATTATAATTATTTATTTATTTAGGTAAATTTATTTATGTAAGTATATTTGTTTGTATGTTTATTGTAGTTTGTTTTATATTTATTAATAGATAATAATATGTTTTAGTTAAGTTAGTATAGTCTATTTTAAGTTTCCGTTTCTGCCCTTTTACACACTGTGTCTACTTTTCTAATCCCACTTTTCTATCGCAGGTCTGCTGGAAGAAACTTCTTTTGAAATAAGCAGTACCTTTGTGCTCTTTTATCTGTATGGAATTTTCTTTTTTAAGTTTATTGTGTGTACATAAATAAGTAAATAAATAATAAATAAGAGCCTATAGACAAAGTAAGACGTGAAAACGATTGTGGTAAAATCAAACTTGTATTGGATTGAACTTGGGCTCTAGACAAGTGACATTCTGTTCTATTCTATATTTTTATATGGCAAGCAAAGCCGATGTCGACTATTCTGCCAATGTCTAAAGTATATTGGAAAAGCAAGTGTGTTTAAAAAAGCTGGTAATGAACAGTAGGTAGAAACCAGATTCTAAGTGACATTCTGTAACCGGTAGCGTGGCGAAGGCGATTGTCAATACGTCAAAAATGTATGGGATTGACAGATGCTACCGAAATATCACGTGATCAAATTCCTACGTTTTGGCATTTCGACAGTCGCATTCGCTAATTGAATGGCACATTGTCTAGGGCGTCAGGTATTGATAAAATTTTGGCATTTCGACAATCGCTATCGCCGCTGAATCGACTGCTTAGTGCTTATCTGACAATTGACTATCAAAGATGCAGTATATAAAAGCCAGAACTTCATTAACACGAGATCCTGTTGGTAAGATTTACTATCAGTTTTCTTGCCTTCTGACTACCCTAGCGGCTGTCAAAGATCTTCAAATGACGGGACTTACAACGTGTCTTTGATGGCTCGCTAGGGCCAGAGCCTGCCAGGGTTGCGGAAATTTGTTCGAAAGAGTTACCGTGGCCCTGGAACGCAAAGGGCATCGGGCTTATGGATGGCGAGCGTCAGGTGGCTCGCCATCCGATAAGAACCAGGCCTGGGTTGACGGCGCGTTGTGTTCCACGCGCGCCACAAATAGATGTCAGCATAAAAGACGGGGCCCGCTAGGGCCAGTGCCTGCCAGGGTTGCGGAATTTGTTTGAAAGAGTAATCGCGGCCCTTGAACGTAAAGGGCATTAGGGGGAACACGGATTTAGTCAGTAAGCGTCTGACACTCCCTTCAGCTCCGCCCAGAGCGGCACAGTGCGGGGTGGCTGGATAAAATCTGCAATAATTTATCTATTATTGAGTCAAAAATTATTGATTATCGTACCTTGTTCATACACTATTTTACTTAAATATCTACATTGCATGACTACTACATTTTGAAAGACTCCAACGTGATCGTCGTTTGTCTTTTGAGTTTTATTTACGAGTAAATAAACCTACTTTGAAATGCAAATTCATAGTATGAAGACAAATTATATTGAATTCGTGCTTTATTAGCGAGAACAGAATGCTATTGGCACGGTTCGTCTCGGCTGGCTATAAAGATGGTTATGCTAGAAGGCCTTTTAGGAAAATGAAATGAGATGAGCTGACAAATAACGAAGGTTGCCGATTCATGAGATGGCAGAGGCGGTTTGGCTCTGCTGGATAAACCATCGACCTGAACGCTGGAAACAAATTCTAGGTGGGGAAAGAATAACATGCCATAAAATATAAAGTTTATTTTAGCTTACAATTCCAAAGTCAAACTGAAGTAATCAATCACAGTTTAAAAGGTCCCTTTTCATAAAACTGCAAATTCACTGGCAAAAAATACAAGACCCAATATTAGGTACCTTATGTATGTTTAGGTACCTGAAGGAGCTCGTGGCTAAATGATACAGCCGCATGTGTTGAACTTCGAGGTAAAAGGCTACGCTTACCGAGGTTGGTCCCAGAATGAATGACAATCCAACCAAATAGGTATCAATCATCCGAGTTTCCTCCGTGCTGCGGAAAGCTAACGTGCTTTCTGAGGCACGGCTGTCATTTGTAGATCTTTGGCAGTCATTACGGGAAGTCAGAAGCCTGATTTGACACCAGTCTTGCCAAGGGATGCCTGCCAGGGTTGCGAAATTTGTTTCAAAGAGTCACCGCCTATTATGGATGGAAAATCATCAAATGACTTCTTCCGCTCTGGGTGGAGCGGAATGTCAGATTCATACTGACTAAAACTCATCCGTGTTCGTCCTTATGCCCTTTGCGTTCCAGGGCCACGGTAACTCTTTCGAACAAATTCTTTAATTATTGTAGGTACACCTCATAACAAGCACAGGAAAAATGTGTATAACTACATGTGTTAAGGGCGGTTCGAAATATTGATGTGTTAAAGATATACAAGTGGTAAAATACAATTTGTTGATCACACGAATGAGTTCATAAATATTAATAAACTACTGATACCAGCTTATAAATAAACCAAACATCTGTCCCATATACTAAACCAAACATTGGAATTCTAAATCACTTTGTTTGTTGTAAATTGACACGTCTATTTCAGAATAGTATTAAGTTGTCTTCAAAGGAATAAATAATAGTGAACTTTGATTGGACCTCTGTGGAGAAATTTGGTAACATGCGATCAATAGGAATGCCTTTCATTTTGACAATTAAACAATACTGAAACTGCGTTATTTACGATGTCGAGCGAGTCGATGAATATTTGAAACGTCTGAAGCATTGGAGGAATTTCTTTTGAAATCCGTCGTATTGCGAAAAAGAATGTGCCAAGCAAATAAGCGCAGGTACCTACAAGAACATCAACATACACTGCTGATGTTTCTTAAAATTTTAGGGAGAGTTTGCAGTTCAAAAGCACTGGGAAAACACAATGTCAAGGGTACATTTCTGTCGGAGCGAGGAGGCATGGGAAGCCGTCACTTCCTTCTGCGAAGCAGTAATGCTGGTGAAGGAGGAGGCGGGTCGCATGAGGGAGAGACAACCCTCACGCCCCAGCCGCCGCAACATAGGGAGACGCACCAGGCGTCGGGAGTCGCTGGGCGATTCCTGGCCACCGTAGGCGCGGGTCTGCGGACGGCGAGCGTTGAGTGGCTCGCTGTCCGATCAAAGCCAGGCCCAGGCCGACGGCGCGTTGTGTTCCACGCGCGTCTCAAAGAGATTTCAGCATAGGAGTAGGGGCCCGTTAGAGCCAGAGCCTGCCAGGGTTGCGGATTTTGTTCGAAAGAGTTACCGCGGCCCTGGAACGCAAAAGGCACTAGGAGGAGCATGGATGGGTTTTAGTCAGTAAGAGTCTGACACTTCCTCCCGCTCCACCCAGAGCGGAAGGGGTCATTTGATAATTTCTCATACATAAAAAAAAATGGTACATTTCTGTCGTTGTTTTTATAGTTCACTAATACTCTAATAGCTCAATAATAAAGCAACGCTGCAGATTCAAATAATTTTGTCATTGAGACTTGAAGAAGAGCTAAACAGGAAGGGTAAAAAAGGGCCTAAGGTACCCTGGACGTACCTAATAGTAAAGGTCGTGATGTCACTATAACCCCGAACTACCGTCGCATAAAAATTGTCAGCCAATCTTCTCATTTAACCATCAATCAATCTGCTTAACCTTAAACAACTTTGTTGGAGTCAACTTCCAGTCTAACCAGATGCAGTTAGAGATACTGCCTATCTGACATCTACATCTACAACCCAGGAACTGGGTAACACGATACCCCTTGACAAGACTAGTATCTGCTTTCTGATTTTTAACAACTCGTAACGACTACAAATATCTTTAAATGACAGCCGGGACCAGCCGCTTACCGTACTGTAAGAGGCACGGTGACCGATGACCTGGAGAAAATTGCTGGTAGCCGATGGATGCGAGACGCACAGGACCGGTTGTTGTAGCGACACTTGAGGGAGGCCTATGTCCAGCAGTGGACGTCTTTCGACTGATATGATGATGATGATGAAGAGGCATGAAGGAATCTCGGTATGGTCACTCAACCTCGGACTGACCGATTGATCCGAGGGGCGGTTATAATTCAGCCACTAGCTAACGAACCATACGACCTACTTCTCATGTAACAATCAAACCCCTTTAAACACAAGATGCCTTCGTGTATCTTTGCAGAATGAATAATTCGACATCCTCCTTCTCATTTGGGATGCTTGTAAATGGGCTTAGCTACCGACGTTCGAGACAATAGAACATCGAGTCCGACTTTGATTGGCGTTTAATTAATCACAGGATTGGGATGTCTGCCGGATCCTTGTGTTGTGTGTCTATTAACATACATGTCGACTTGTGTTTATGTAGACGTATAGATTTGGAAACTGGATGTTTCCTAAGTAGGTAAAAAAATATGATTCTATTTATTCCGTGAGATAGATTATCGATAAATATTGGATACGTATTTTTTGGTTTATCTAATCAATACAAATTTAATTGAATATTATATTACAAAAAATAATTGTCATGAGAACTGAACCATCACTTAAAATTTAAGTTCCGTAATATAAAAAAGTGGTTCTAATTCAGGTTACAAAATTTGATCTACACAAACTAACAAATATTGAAAATGAAATAAATAATGTTCAATAATTATTTACCTTTGTGCTCTTTTCATTCTATACATAAGTACGTCTATTCGTTCATTCCTCTTTTAAGTGTTTTTGTTTATGAAATAAATAAATAATGTTGGTCATATACCAATACTATTTATTTATTTTTATAAAGCTGCCCTGTGTTTAGGTCATTCACGTACTTATTTACTATGGATGTGATTTATAGCAAAATCCTTTTCCATTTTATCTTTGGTCCCAATCAGAACGTAGAAATATTCCAAACTTTAGGTAAAAACCCTTATATTCTGTGACAATAAACCGTCATGTTCATTTAAACATGAACGCCTCGAAGCTGTTATAAATGGAAATTAGATAGATAAGGTAGAAAGCTAAATTAACACATTGTGGAGTCACGACATTGTAAGTTGAACGACATTTGAACGAACTCATTCATTCGTTTCTTTTATTTCTATTTTTCTAAATAATGGTGTCGATTTTAACGGACTTATTTGTGTACCTACTGGCTTCAGCAAGTGGCTTTACCCGCGTGGTAGTCTTAATATATCTCTTAGTAACATAGCGCGTAGAAAAGCCGTCTGTGGATGGGTGACCTTAACACACCGAGATTCCTCCGTGCCTCGGAAAGCACGTTAAGCTGTTGGTCCTGTCAGTTGTAGTTCTTTGGCAGTCGTTACGCATTGTTAGAAGCCAGAAAATCTGACTCCAGCCTTGCCAAGAAGTAGCGTGTTACCCAGTTAATGGGTTGTGGAGGTTTGGAAGGCAGCCGCGTCACGTAAAATACTGGTATTCGGCTGCGTCCGGTTGAACTGGAAGCTTACCCCAACATTTTTGGGGAAAGGATGAGAGATCGATTTACATTGATGACATTAAGTAGTAGAATTGGTTTTAGAGGAGCTCGTTACTAAATTATAATAGCCGCACGGGTCGATCTCTAAGGTTAAGCAACCCTTGCCGGGGTTGGTCTGTGGATGGGTGACCATCTTCTTAACATATCTGTTTTCTCCGTGCCACGGAAAGCACGTTAAGCCGTTTGAGTTGGTCCCGGCTGTCATTTGTGGATCTTTGGCAGTCGTTACGCATTGTCAGAAGCCAGAAAATCTGACTCCAGTCTTGCCAAAAAGTACCGTGTTACAAAGTTAATGGGTTGGGGAGGTCTATTAGGCAGCCGCTTCACGTATAATACTGGTATTCAGCTGAATCCGGTTTTACGTTAAAAAGTTTAAAGTTTAAAGTTAGGAAAAGGCTAGGCTGATGATGAGTAAAATTGATTTTCATTTCGATAGATTTCACGTTTTATCGATTCTACTCTAATTCTGTTCTAATTTGAAACTCTCCGATCTTACCAAATTAAGGAAACAAATTCAATTTAGCGTTAACCTAATCTACAGTCAAAGAACATATTAATCGACCGACCTTTGGAGTTAAGTCGATTAACATTTTTATTAGGACCCTGTAGGTTTCATGCAAATATTGGACTTGAATATTGATGATAGTCTTAACGCTTTTTGGCGATTGCTCTCTGGCTATTAATTTGCACGAAGTGTTGATTTATTAAGTGATGTTTTGCCGCATGATCTCTGCAGTCAGGCTTTCCATGTTATAGTACTAGCGACCCGCCCCGGCTTCGCACAGGTGCTATGCTGATACTAATTATACCCGCAACCGCTATGTCCCTGTATTTTGAATCTGTAATATCTTCGAAAATATTCATTTAAAATACATGCTGTTAACGGTCATATTGATCTATATTAAATGCACAATGTATTTAAGGTAGTTTATTGGATAAGGATTAATGCTGTATTGCTTATTTCTCGTAAAAAGTAAAGAATAACAAATGGTTATTGTGGGTTATCCCTAAGAGATAGACATATACCATCCAGTACTTTGAAGGTGTACAATACTATAGTACATTATTTTGATCTATCTCGTAGTATTCAGCCAGCGTTTGCAATGTAAGCGCAGAAAAATGTGTTTATTTACGACATCACAGTAGAAACCTCTTAAATTATCAGTGTTTCTTTACTATGTTATGCATGTATTATACATATAAACCTTCCTCTTGAATCACTCTATCTATTAAAAAAATCCGTTGCGTAGTTTTAAAGATTTAAGCATACATAAGGACGGACAGACAGCGACAGTGACTTTGTTTTATACTATGTAGTGATAGTGATAGTGACGTGTATGATGGCGAGACTGTACAACATACACTCACACATAAAATAAATTAAAAATATATTATTTAGAAATAATATAATAATATATTATGATAATGAGTAAAAATTAGTTTTAAGCACGATATTTTTTTAAGAATGAGTGTATAGAGACAGAGACTCACCGACCTCACGGGCTCAGTTTATAAGTTACTTACACTATGTAAAAGTGAATATAAATAAATAATAATAATAGACCAATGGGTCTTGTGGTCGAAAGCGTGACTGTCAAGCGTGGGGTTCGAGTCCCAGGTCGGGCAAAAAGTTTTTTGTACCAGTAGTTTTTAGAGTTTTGACTAGTACTTGTGTTAGGTCAGGAATATTTTTGTAGTTCTAGATGTAGCTACACCACCATCAACCAATTAATTGTAATTGGTCTTCAAATTCAAACCTTCATTCTGGATAAACCCATCAAGAACTAGTCCCTAATTGCCTGAGCAGCAAGATAAATTAGTTGAAGCGAATCAATACTCTCAAGTAACGTTAAACATCTGCCTCGGGGACTGGGGACTATTAAACAACAAATAAATCTGATAAACGAAGACTTGGCAGGTCTCCAGAACTTGACGTAACCTCTAACAAATTACTGCTAGCCTAGTACAATAACGCTGACGTCACTGGATCAAATCCATACATTGTTGAAGTACTACATAATATTAGTCTGGACCTTTATTTGTCTAGACTTATTTATTCCTATCATAGATGTCAAAAAATGGCAAAACTAGATGCTGTAAACCCTGGAAAGTATGAATAAAGTTTCTAATCTCATTAATATATGTAAACAGACTGCAAACCATGCTCATAATATTCGTCTCCGGCTGCGTCACATTGTTCTCAAAAAAAAATTCTTCACATCGTGTATTCTTTCAGTTGGATACTAGATCATATCATAAAGCATGTACCATCTGATAATTTCTGGAATTATTGAGGCTTATGTACAAGTTCACAGAATATCTTATAAAAAACAGAGCTATCTAATTGTTGAGAACACATTTAGCAAAGACCTTTAGGCCAAAATCATCCCTTCAATGTTTGAACACTAACAGCATGCAAATGTTAAATAAATTCAATTTACTTGATTCCATCCCCGTTTATTGACGCACCGACTCCGGTTCCATAAACATTTATAATTGGTTTTCCAATTACAACACCTTTTGCTCTCTTCCCTTTGACAATTTGAATTGAAAACAACACTGTGTTTTGTTGTGTCGCTGTGTTTTTAAATTGAATTGGGCTCCTGTGTTGTTCAACTGTTTCCTTTTAGCAATTCAACTTTGTTGACATAAATGATTGACTTGGTTTCAAGTTATTGTGTTCTTTAATAACTTTTTCATTTTGCTTGAAATGCCGTTTTTCTGTTCAAATATTTTTCTTTCTCAATCAGTCATCTTAACAAAGATGAAATTTAGCTTTTTCAATGCGGCACAATTAGGATTTTAAATAGGATGCAGATTTAAAATAAATTGACGATTTTGTCAAAAAAAAGGTTTCCGATAATTATTGTCACCAGACGGTGCTTAACACAGTTTGTGTTTGTGTCTTTTGTCGACACTGTTGGCGTGGTGGTTGAGCGATCGTTTGCTGCGCTGCGTGTCGCGGATTCGATTCCCGCACGGAACAAATATTTGTATGGCCAGATAGTTTTTCCGGGTCTGGCTGTTTGTGTATGTGAGTTTGTATGTTTGTAAACGCACCCACGATACAGGAGTAATTCCTAGTGTGGGGCAACGTTTAAAAAAAAAATACAGATTTACCAGCAATTGGCCCCTTCATATTAGGCAGTTACTGTTTCATCTGCCTAGTCTAACTATATTGGTGTCGGCTTCCAATCTAACCGGATTCAGCTGAATACCAGTATTTTACGAGGAGCAACTGCCTACCAGACCTCCACAACCCATTAACTGGGTTACACGGTACTTCTTGGCGAGACTGGTGTCAGATTTTCTGGCTTCTGAAAATCCTTAACGACTCCCAAAGATTTCCAAAAGACAACCGGGACGGGGGACCAACTGCTTATCGCGCTTAACGAGACACGGAGGAGTCTCGGTATGTTAAGATGTTCATCCATCCACAGACCAACCTCGGCAAGCGTTGCTTAACCTTGAAGATCGGCCTGTGCGGCTGTTATAATATAACCACGAGCTCCTAAATCAGCGTCACTGGTGCTCAGGTTGCGGACTCTGTCCGCTCAACGAGTGACCCCAGAAAAGACGATGGCATAGTGATATCGTGCTGCCGTCATATCAAGGCTCAGAGGAGTCCCTTTACAGTCTCCTCAGTGATGTGCCCTACCAAGCGTTGAAGTTCAAGTTCAAGTTATTTATTTCATAACAAAAATACATTTGTGTCGAAATATTTGCACAGTAGGTTCCAAGTACCAAGCGTTGAAGAGTGTGCTTTTCAAAGGTAACGTAGCCCCTCCATGTTCTGATGGTGATACCAGCACACCATATAAATCCCACTACACACCTTGGTCTTTTTAATAATGAAACACGGCGTGTGGTCAATGAAACTTTTTACAAAATTAGTTTCATCATTTCGCCCAGCCCCGGGGCTTGACATCTCGGTAAACAGACGCTAACGTTGTTAAACCGTTAACCACTTTGTGCCTTCACAGGATGGTCTAATTAAGTTTTAGATTAGATGCCGCCATTACTAAAATTAAGTAAAGTGCTTTGATAACTCAGCCTTCAGTACAGATATGCTTTTGACTTTGATAAAGTTTGAAATTAAATAAAGGAGAATTCGGGAGACTAGTTAAACAAAGGAGATTGATAAAATTAAAGTGGAACTAGAAACTACTTGTGGTTTAGTTGAAAACTTATTAATATGTAGTTGGTATTTATACGGGCGTTATTAACTTTAGTTTTTCCCAAGTTGAGTTGTACCCAGACCAATTAAATTGTATATCGTTATCGTGTTTCTTGGGATCTTTCAAAACTTAAACCAATTTCGGTAATTAAACCCGAAATATGAAATAAGTTCCGTTTTATTACTGATTTTTACTTTTCCCCCGGCTTTGCTGACGCGCTTTATCTCATAGAAACAATGTTTTTATTTAGAAAAAAACGTCCCAACCGTCTCAGCGTTCTCTATCAGCGACATAATTTTTCAAATACCTAATAATCAGTACTTTCAGAGGTTACCTTTTACAACGATATAAATGTTTTACACTAGGTTTTTACCGCGGTTTTACTCGAATTTACTTAAGTATTTTATAACCGTGTCCATGGTCCCATCTATCACTGCACAGACGACCATTAAGCTACCCGATATTGTAAAATTTTCTTAATCAACCTTGGACCTAATCTTTTGTGGATAAAGTTGAAAATCTATACTGACAGTTGTAGCTTGATGTACAAACAAAACAAATATCAAAAAACACTTCTATAAAATTGACGTAACCTTTACCTTTCATTTCAGTTTCAGCTGAGTAACCTCAGACTCAACCCTCGGGCATTTTTAATCCACGGAGAAGTCAATTTAATAGAAATATTTATTTTAAGACGAGTCTAGAAATAAACTTTTCATTTTGCGTGGAATTAAAATACTTTCTGTCTATATTTTTCTTTAATTCTCTTGGAACTTGAGCTTTTAAACCAAGTATTTTTTATTCTTTTATATTTTTTGTTGTGTCTAGCTTTTTCTTTTGTGGCCTGAAAAAGTTTATTTGATTAAAAGTCACAACGTTTTTAAACTCAGTACAAAAATACCTACTAAAATATAAATTCTAAGACGTAAGAAATGAAAACGATGAACCTTTTGGTGCTACATAAAACAATGAAAACGATCAGTTTTTTTTTTGCCGTGGCGACTCGCAGATCTAGCACGCTAGGGCTATCAACTGCTTATCCGGACTATCCTTTGGTGACCTTAAATTAATTCAAGGCCCCCAGCCAAGGCTAAAAACTACTAAGTACTTATTCTAATGACCGCTTGGTAAGGACACCCCCTAAGGGGTACGGACCTCGGGTTTGCGGTGTCATTTCGGGGGGGGGGGGGTCCGAGGCAGCAAGGGACAGGCTGGGTCATATTATTATTAACTAAGGGATTTGAAGCTTATGGCTCAATGACGCGGGCTGACTCGCTTTGCAAAAGTCGGGGAGGGGTTTGACAAGAGCGTCGCTACTGATCCGTTTTCATTCCGGCCCTGCCGACGAGCGAGGCCGGAATCGGATCAGTGCTGGACTCGGAATGAACATAACTCTAAAATAAGCCTGTAAGGACTTGGTTGCAAAACCAGCTCAAGTTGATAAAATAAGTGGCGTTATTGCAGACAAGAATTTAACCCCAACGATGTGATTTTAGTGAGGTAAAAATCCCACACTCCCTGGCCTTTTCCCTAAAGAAGGTCAGGCGCCTTATGAAGGAAACCCCCAAAAAAGGTGCTAGAACTCACCTCGTAATCCTATAATATATCTGGGCGAGTCTATCTAAAAAAAAATCTTCAAGAGATCTTTAAGTACTAAGACTCACCCCTCTTAATCCTATGCCTGGGTGAGTTGGCAGGCGTGCTGTGCTCCGAGCTCCCGTCTCCAGCGTACTCGGTGCCACTGCTGTCCGGGCCTGGTGCTAGCGTGAAGATGGTGCCTGCGGGACATCGCTCTCGGCTGCGGCTTCGTTGCCAACGGCTCTGGAAGAGATGGTGGAGGTTAGTTGGTCAGGCTACTGAATGTTTAGTTGTTGTGGTATATTGCAGGTTGAGTGAGGTGTCATTATCCAAATAATCTGTGAAGGATTATTTGGGTTAAAAGTCGTCTGGTTTTAAATTTAAAGTAGTACCTATTATTTCATACCTACTATAATAATAATAAATAAAAATAAAAAATGTTTATTTCTTCACTTAAGGATATAACTATGTTAGGTTTGGAGTCACCTTTTAAGCAAAGATTTGCTTGTGTTAGGTGGGGTAATACGGAACAATAATATTATTATTGTTCCGTATGGTGTCGTACGTATAAGAATAGCACCATCGCATCACTTCCCGTGGGTGTCGTAAGAGGCGACTGAGGGACTCACCAGAGAATGGGCAGCAGCATTCTCTGGAGATACATTGCTACAGCAACACTGCGATCGTCAACCCGCCTGCCAAGCGTGGCGATTATGGCCAAACCGGCCCATTTGGGGGACGCCTATGTCCAGCAGTGGAGTCTTTCGGCTGGTATGATGATGATGATAATGAAACTTAGCACCGGGGTAGACCATGTCCTGGTTTAGGACATTAGATACATTTTGTCCCAGCAGTATGCTCTCTTGGTATAATTTTCGACGATCACGCGGGCAAACCTGCTGGCAGAGGCAGAAACTATAGAAGGTTTTGGAGACGCAGATGGAAGGTCTTCTATCTGTCACCCTTGATGCGTCTTACGATGAGGTAGACGATTCAGAGACGGAGTGAAAATCCAACTTACAGTAAATAATACAGGGTGTAAGGGACAGCCCTCCACAGACTGATGGGGTGAGTTCAGTATTCCATACTAAGAAGGCTGGTACATGAAATTGTTTCAGGAACGTTATGGGAATCCAATAAAACTGATTTGTTTTAAAACCTCATACGCAATGTATCGTGACCGTGGCAATAGCAGCGTTCGGCAAGCGCAGCTAGCTTTCAGCTGCCGTACCCGCTACGGGGCCCTTCCGAACAGCTGATTTCATGCGTCGATCGTTACGAGTATTTCAACATCCATTGCTGGTTTTTAATTTTAGCTGTATTATTTATAAAAATGGAGTGCTGCGTACAAAGAATATAATTTTACATTGAAAGAAAGGAAAAGTAACTGAAAAAACGGTAACAAACATAAAATTTTCCTGAGAAAAATTCTGGTGGAAAATGATTCAAAATAAGGAGCTTAATGCACCCTGTCAGCCTGCGGAGGGCTGTCCCTTACACCCTGTATATATTGACACATGGGAACAGTTAAGAACAATATTGATTGTGTATAATAACGATTACTAGAGTATGGACTATCCGTGTCTCGCGCTGGTTGAAGTGTGAGAGAGGGACGCTAAGGGTAGCGCGTCGAATAGTCTCTCGTGTTGCCCCACTTAACAAGGGTGCGTTCTTCCCTCAAATATTAAAACATGCAATGCTACATCTAATGTGCGTTCAGAAATGCACAATACGTGACGCGTCTGAGAGACTGCGTGTCCACTCTCTAAGCCCAAAGTCCGTAGTTTCGGCCTTAGTGTCGGCCGTTTTCTACTCCGTACCACCTAGAGACTTACGATAAGTCCCAAACCCGAACTAAGAATGAATGACAACACGATTTGACAGTTGTTCTAAGTTCGGGTTCGGGACTAATCGTAAGTCCACTAAGGCTGAAACTACGTATTTCGGGCTTAGAGAGCCCCCTGCTACGAGCCCCCTGCTACGAGCCTTGCATACCTTCTCCTTACTTCGACCTCTCGGTTCATCAATCTGTTTATACACACGCCCACATTTTTGAAGGTCACAACCACTACATCACTATTAACCCCATTTCATGAATCAGCTTCAAGTTTAATATCAAACAGTGAACCGAACTATTAATCAAAGTCAATCGGGCATAAAGCGATGACAGTGGAGGCCCAGAGGCCGGCGGGGGACTCATCAATTGATTCACGTCAATTGAAGGACTCACCAATTTGTTTGCGCCAATCGCTGATTGGTCGCGCGTGTTGACGGACGCATTCAGCCTGCTGTGAACCGTCACGAAGTCAATACGACAACCGATGCCAATGTGGATTGTGTTGTTGGAAGTACGAAATGTTTTTGTTAAAGTTATGTTTTGGCTGAAAATACACTATAATATGAGACGTGTATCTTTTTAGGAGTCCAGTTTTGTTAATTACTTTTCTTGAAATTAATTGTCTACATAATTTATAGTGTTTTATGATATGTATTGTTATTCTTCCCCAACTCAACTCCACTTCGAATTAAATAATAATAATTCGCAGGAAATGGCTGTTTGTGTATGTTAGTTTATATGTTTGTAAACGCATCCATGATACAAGGAGAAATTCCTAGTTTAAAGCTATATTTTTTTTAACATTGCCCCAATGTTAAAAAAAATATAGCTTATTATTTAATTACCTTGGTCGAGGTACTTCAAAGCGACTTGAAATGCATTATGGGTAATAGAAAAACTTATGCACACACTTACAAAGTCGAGCTTTTCCAACGTTAATTTGTAGCGGTCTATAAGAAAGCTTTCAATTTCCATAGGCTCCACTGCAGTTTAATTCCAGTGTATTTGCATTACATGACATGTATCAAGGAGAATAATAGAAAATGATAATGTAAATTATGATAAAGAGGCTACCACAAATCGTGATTGCAGATTATTCTGCAGAATCTAAATCATTTCACCACAGAATATTCTAATTAAATTCAAGTGCAATTGCAATTAATGTGTGAACTACATAGTTCTCACAATCATCTGCCTAGCATTTTGCCAACTATATTGGGGTCGGCTCCCAGTCAAACCAGATTCAGCTGAATACCAGTATTTTACGTGGAGCGGCTGCCTACTAGACCTCCACAACCCATTAGCTGGGTAACACGGTACTTCTTGACAAGACTGGTATCATATTCTCTGGCTTCTGACAATCGGTAACGACAGCCAAAGATCTCCAAATAACAGCCGGGAGCAACGGCTTAACGTGCTTTCCAAGGCACGGAGGAGTCTCGGTATGTTAAGATGGTCACCCATCCACAGACCAACCTCGGCAAGCGTTGCTTAACTTTCACGATCGGCTGGTGTGGCAGTGATCGTAGATTTATAATAGTTAGAAGTGCCTGTTGTTTTTAAGTCCTTTTTTATTTCAATAAAATTTAATATTATGGGCAAAACAAGTACGTAAGTAGCACGAGTAGTATAGTAACAGTATCGTTAATATGAGTGAATTTTGTTCACTCACATAAACGATCAAAACATTCGCGCTAGGCCCTCATTTGACCAGCAGAGTTAATGGTGAAGGTATTTAGGAAGGCGGCATAGGTCTGTGTTTGCGTATTTGATAAAATACACGAAAAAATACCCTAATCCGTACACAATGACCAAAAGTACCGAATTTATGCGCAAATGTAAACGCCCAAATAGGCTATACAAGCCTTTAACCCGGACTCTCATGTATTTATTCACAAATGTTTCAAAAATGCTTGCTCACTGCGATCGATCCCACGCAGAGGCTCAAACAGTTGCAAAGGAAACGTGCCCGTCATGACGCTAAGTTGGGCCATCAGAAATTATGGTTGAGAACCATTAATTATGGATTTAAGTGTTACTTTGGGAACCGCTTGAGAATTATGTAGATTCTGGCTGTTTGTCAATCATTTGTCTGGTATTCTGTGATGATTACGAATGACAGCTTTGTACAGTATCTCTTATCTCATTTGTCAGTCCAATCTTTTTACCTTTTTCTCTAAATTCTTACAATGTTCATACTAGTTCATTTATTTTTTTTAATTGAGAACTCCTGAGGTGCAGGCCGCTTCAAGAGAATGAAACCATCTTTGGCTTGCTTGTATAGGGAATATTTCGCACATCCTGAGCGAGATACTCATGCAGGAATCTTTTGATTTTGAATCTTTTGACTTGATGAACTAGATGTAAAAAAACATCGCAAGAAGCCCCTGCATTATCATAAAAGGTGTTAAAAATTAATGTGCAAAATAATTGTGTACGTTCCACTGCCAGGGTTGCGGAATTTGTTCGAAAGAGTCACCTCGGCCCTGGAACGCAAAGGGCACGGATTGGTATCATTTAGTAAGAGTCTGACACTCCTATCCGCTTCGCCCAGAGTGGCAGGACCTGGAGTCATTTGATCGTATCAAATGGAATTAAGAATTTTGTCAGGCACATCAAGGCGTACAGCAGAAAATAAACAAACGACTGAAGGAGGTAGAATAAAACTAATACTTCCAGACGCGGCTTAAGCACCGAGGAATCAGCCACCCACAGCATTTTGGACTGCGAGGCCATGAAGAAACAACATGCACCAATTCCCGGCACAGTGAGGTCGCTTCACAAAGCCTAACAAAGTCCCTGCGTTTTTGGTGGAAAAGCTTTTGTGTTGCTAGGCAGGGCTAGGCTGAATATGATAACCAGGACCTTCCTACGCACTACGGACTCACAGACTGGGAGTCTAAGTGCAGATAACGGAGTCCCTACTCTATCCTGATACTTCTGCCATCACCTTCAGTGATTACAAGCTTTATAATATAACTAGTAATATCTTTTCATTATAATGTCAATAAATGGCTGTAGTGTGCCTTATAAACGTCGAATTGTAAAACTATTTTGTCCAGCGATACTCGCAATTAAACTCAACCACAAAGTTCTCACTTGTGGTTAATTTACGAACTCTAATATTGGCCAGTTAGCACTATTAAATTCAACATTAAACATTATGTGAAACCACAGTGTTGTAAGCTCAAGTGTTGTGTCGAATAATTAAATTTTATGATTGACGAGTTACATTTACCTTATTATACTTTCTTATTCATTTCTACTTCTACTAATTAAACAGGCAGATATGTTGCTGGGGAGTTTGTTCCGTCACTCCTTCCCAGCTAAAACACCAGGAAGTGATGAAGCGCGGGGCGATTTCGGAGACTGTTTCCATCTAAGGCGGGTTTTCCTGTTACGCTGACCGCACGCTGATGGTCAGCGCTGATAGGTCAATATGTATGGCCGCGTATAGTTCAGCGCTGACGGCCGTCAAGCGGCCGGCGCGACTCAAAAACGCTACCTATAACTACATACGTATTGACCTATCAGCGCCGACTATCAGCGTGATAGGAAAACCCGCCTATAATTTTTGACTTTCAAAAAGTTAATTTGTTCATGTTAGGCTGTATGCCTATTATTATGAACAAATTACTTTTAAATGTGATTTTATTAACAAATGAAAAGTGATAAGTTTTGTAGTTCTGAGAGCAAACTACCTTGCACATTCTTTTGTGAACATGCCTTCGATAAATAAGCCAGTTAATAAATAAGCCAATTGCAGATCAAAACAGATAGTTTATCGCTCGCTAGCATAGCTCAAACATGACTAAGAATATCATCATCTGCCTAGCCTTTTTCCAACTATATTGGGGTCGGCTCCCAGTCAAACCGGACTCAGCTGAATACTAGTATTTTACGTGGAGCGGCTGCCTACTAGACCTCCACAACCCATTTAACTGGGTAACACAGTACTTCTAGGCAAGATTGGTGTCAGATTTTCTGGCTTCTGACAATCCGTAACGACTGCCAAAGATCTCCAAATGACAGCCGGGACCAACGGCTTAATGTGCTTTCCGAGGCACGGAGGAATCTCGGTATGTTAAGATGGTCACCCATCCACAGACCAACCTCGGCAAGCGTTGCTTATCCTTGAAGATCGACTAAGACTAATATTAGACTAAGAATATAAACGTAAAATATAGTTTAGGAGCTACACATAAAATATGTGAAAATTAATCTCATATTGCACCTACCACTATTCTCTGCATCACCCAAAGGTTGACTGGTAGAGAATACCTATGGCATTAAGTCCGCCTCTGTACCTACATTTGTGTGCGTAAAGTGTTAAATTAATAAATCTCAGTTAAACGAGTTAAGTTTAAACTAACCTACTCGTAGCAAAGCTCGTGGTTAGCTACCGACTTAAAGTTAAAACGATATTGAACGTCAAATCACAGTGAAATTTGACATTTGCTTTAAAAAAGCGGTGCCACCTTTTTACCGGGAAACTCAACATCAGTTACGTAAAGTGGAAAATCTAATCATATTGGTACTTTAACCGACTTCTAAAAGGGAGGCGGTTATGCAATCAACACATTTTCAAAGATGAAATAGATTATGGCGTAAATATTATGAATGAAGAAAAAGTGAAAAGAAATCTGACACCAGTATTGCCAGGAGGTAATGTGTTTCCTAGTTATTGGGTTGTGGAGGTCAGATACGCAGTTGCTCCACGTAAAATACTGGTATTCCGCTAAACCCCATTTTGCTGGAAGACACCTATATATTCGGGAAAGACTAATCAGATGATGAATATGTTGTGAAAAACCTTTCTCTTTTAAATAATTGATAGGCACGCGCTTGGCCGCTATCTCACCTGATTGTAAGCCCTTCATGTACCTAAATTCAGTTTCAAAAATTTTATTACATTCTTACACCATTATCACCAAATTACGTTTCCTTCCGAGGCGAGTTCCAATCGAATTCGTTGCCACTTTTTGTATCAAATGAAAAATGAGTTCTTTTGCGATAAAAACCACAATTCAGCCGAGGATTATTGTTGAGAATCAGGGTCGAAATAGGATCGTAAATTATAAACTTCACAGCCGCACGGAGTTTCGTGCGTAATACATTGCTTTACGAATTCAGAACTACCTTCGTTCGTCTTGAAAAAGTTTGAAGATTTACGGTGCAGGCTAAGATAACATGAACCTGGGCTAGATCTAGAACAGATTTATGTTTTGTTTCTGTTGAGAGTATCTAAAGAGGAAATCTTGGGAAAATGCCTTGACTAAGATTTTTGTTTTTACTTTTAAAAACCTTGCTCACAATAATATTTCTATTGTTGTCTTTAAATGAATGTCCTAAACAATGAGTCTCTGCCAGGGTTGCAGAATTTGTTCGAAAGAGTCACCGCGGCCCTGGAACGCAAAGGGCATTAGAAGAAACGGATGGGTTTTAGTCAGTAAAAGTGACACTCCCTGCCGCTCCACCCAGAGCGGAAGAAGTCATTTGACCCATACTTAAAAAAAAAGACGTCATCATCAAATGACTTCTTTCTCTGATAATGAGTCTAGATTTTTAACTATTATATTTACTTTTGCATATTATGGAATTTCTGTCTATTTCGGACTGCGAGCTATGAAATGAATACTTCGGTTGGATACAGTAGTATTTTAAATCAAGGAGGTAGGAACTTTAAATTGAAAGCATGTTTTTTTCTGTAATACCGCTATATGTAGCGAAACAGCGACGATAAGCTTGTTTCAGTCACAATAGATTACCTTTTCTGTTACAAAAGAACAATGAGTAATGCAATTGTGATCCAGGCTATTTCTATTTATTCCAGGTTGCCTAACTGCTTGGAAGCGATCTCGTATTGTGATGCGATATTTTTGTACATGTGTAGCGGTCTACACCCTATTTCACATCCATATATAATTGTAAAAACACTAAACATTCGACCATAACACAACATTCTACTTTCTTCATTTCGTTCGTTATTTTCACGTTTGACAGTTTTGACACATGACATTTTTGCATAAACGTTCCATTCATAATTACCATAAACACATACACACATGGAACGCATTATCTATGACTAATCATATTAATAAAAAGCATTACATATCACATATAAATTCATTAGAACTTGTTTACATAGCACACATTATTTAATGAAATAAATTAACAATACTAACCAATATCAACACTACACAAACCGTAAATAGTAACATTATTGTTTTAGTAAATAGTGCGTTCGGGATATGGCATGTGAGCATCGACGGAACGCACCCATATGGTTGCAATGACCGGCGCTTTTAATAGCGGGTTCAAAGGCCGATCTCATTAGTGCGAACATAGCCTCTTACCTGATCGCACGCCAAATCTCCTTCGCGAAATCTAGATTCCCGCTAAAGCCTAGATCCCTTAATTGTTACTTGTTTGTCCGTATTGTGCTCGTAATCAATAAAACAGTGTTTTGTCTTAAAAATTATATTTATTGTAACATTACATGTTATAAAGAAGAGACGTGGTAATTAAAAAATACATAAACCTAAACTCACGCGCGTTTAACTTATTTTTACCCCGTCTACACATCACTGGTGACCCCGATAAAGAACACTGAAGCCTTTAGGAGCCAGCATGTCTACCGGAGCAGCCCAGGGAACGAGCGTAGGAGCGTCGTCGGAGAGCCAGGACGTCTGCCGTGTCAGCGTGAAATTGCCGCCATTTTGGCCTGAGGAGCCGGCACTTTGGTTTGCCCAGGTCGAAGGTCAGTTCACCATCGCGGGCATTACTGCCGATTCTACCAAATTTTATACCGTCGTCGCGCAGCTTGACCACCGATATATGGTAGAGGCCAGGGACATTATCGAAAATCCCCCAGCTCAGGACAAGTACCAAAAGCTGAAAGCTGAGCTGACACGGCGACTCTCCGACTCGCACGAGAAGAAGGTCCAGCAGATCCTCAACCGCGAGGAGCTATGCGACCGCAAGCCGTCGCAGTTTTTACGGCACCTGCAGACGCTAGCCGGACCACATGTGCCCGAGTCATTCTTGGCCACGTTGTGGGCGAGTAGGTTGCCCACTAATATCCAGACTGTTATCGCTTCGCAACCTAATCTCCCTCTTCAGTCTGTCGCAGATTTAGCCGACCGCGTGCACGAGATCGCGCCGACACCAGCACCAGCGCTCGCAGCAACATCCGCCGTAGCAGCAGTGGCGAGCGCGAACACCAGCAGCAGCGAGATCAGCGACCTGAAACAGTGCATCGCTGCATTAACGCTCCAGGTAGCGGCCCTGCAGAGAGGACAGGTACACCACGGCTCGCGTAGCCATCATAGGCACCAACGTGGTGGCAGAGGACCGTCCTCAGGCCGCCGCCGTAGTCGCTCGCGCTCCAGAACCACGTGGAACGAGGCCCACTGTTTTTACCATAACAGGTTCGGTGACAAGGCCACGCGGTGCGCCACGCCGTGCACGTATGCGGGAAATGCCGCCGGCAGCCAGAAGTAGCGGCAAATGGCTGCCCCAACCAACCACGCCGCCTATTTGTGACTGACCGGACAACTAAAACCACATTTCTTGTGGACACAGGGTCCGACCTGTGCGTGTACCCACGTGCATCACTCCAGCAGCGGCGCAACAAAACAGGGTACCAACTCTTCGCGGCCAACGGAACCGCCATCGACACGTACGGCTGGGTCGAGCTCCATCTGAACTTAGGGCTCCGCCGCGTGTACACGTGGAAGTTCGTGGTCGCGGACGTCACCAAACCCATCATCGGTGCCGACTTACTGGCACACTACAATCTTTTAATAGATTTAAAAAATTACCGGCTCATCGATGGGCTGACCCAGCTGTCGTCTACGGCGTCATCTGCGGCCGGCTCAACAACAGACATCGCCTCCGTGAAGTCGATCGGTGGTACCACCGTGTACCACGAGGTCCTGCGTCAGTACCCGGAGACCACGCGGCCAGCTGGAACACAACGTCAGGTCAGTCACAACACCGTACACCACATACGGACTACGCCTGGCCCACCTGTTTTCAGCCGACCACGCCGCCTTGCTCCGGACAAGCTCAAGGTCGCCCAGAAGGAGTTCGAGGCAATGATGGCTAATGGAACGGCTAGACCATCAGAGAGCTCATGGTCATCACCACTCCACCTCGCTCCTAAAAAGGACAACAGCTGGCGACCATGTGGGGACTACAGGGCATTGAATGCCCGTACCATCCCGGACCGGTACCCTATACCACACATCCAGGACTTCACACATCAGCTGGCTGGCAGCACAATATTCAGCAAAATTGACCTGGTGAAAGCTTATAATCAGATCCCTGTCCAGCCAGCTGATATTCACAAGACAGCCATCACCACACCGTTCGGACTCTACGAGTTCCCATACATGACGTTTGGACTGAGGAACGCAGCGCAGACTTTCCAGCGATTCATGGACGAGGTGCTCCGCGGGCTGCCGTTCTGCTACTGTTACTTAGATGATGTGCTTTTATTTTCACAGACGGCAGCCCAGCATACTGAACATATGCACCAACTCCTCAAGCGACTGTCCACGTATGGGATACTCATCAACACGGCTAAGTGTGAGTTCGGCCGAGCCACCATCACCTTTCTAGGGCATGAGGTGTCTGCAGAAGGTGTTCGTCCCTTACCGGAGAAGGTACAGGCGATCCAGGATTACCCAGCTCCCAAGACCGTCAAGGAGATGCGTCGCTTCCTGGGTATGTTCAATTTCTACCGCCGCTTTGTTCCTGACGCAGCTCGCTTGCAATCGCCACTCAACGTCGTCCTCACTGGCCCTAAAACGAGAGGAACACAGGCTATAGAGATGACACCAGAAATGCATACAGCTTTTGATGCTTGCAAGCAAGGCTTAGCTTCAGCTGCTTTACTTGTCCACCCGGACACCACTGCTAGCCTTGCAATTTTTACAGATGCGTCTGACGCCTCCATAGGTGCAGTGCTGCAGCAGAAGACGGGTGACACCTGGAGCCCTCTGGCATTCTTCTCGCGTCGTTTGTCCACATCGCAGAAGAAGTACAGCCCGTATGACAGGGAGCTCTTAGCCATCCACGATGCCGTCAGGTACTTCCGCCACATGGTCGAGGGTAGGCACTTCACCATCTTCACAGACCACAAACCCCTGTCATACGCGTATGCGCACAACCGGGAGAACTGCTCACCACGACAGTACCGATACCTGGACTTCATTGCGCAGTTCACCACGGACATCCAGTTCATCGCAGGAAAGGACAACGTCGTGGCTGATGCCCTATCACGTGTGGAAGCCTTATCAGTCCCAACACTGGATTACGCAGCCCTTGCACATACCCAGGAAAGCGATCCTGAACTGCATGGACTCCTAACGTGCAACAACACGTCCCTCAAGCTCAGGAGAGTACGGTATCCAGACTCCGACATAGAGCTATACTGCGACACCTCCACTGACAACATACGCCCTTTTGTTCCAGAGCCATTCAGAAGGCGTGTGTTCCAGAAGCTTCATCAGCTGAGCCACCCCGGCAGACAGGCCACGGTCAAATTAATTTCATCCCGATTTGTTTGGCCTGGTCTGAAGAAGGATTGCCGGGCATGGTCCAGAGAGTTTATAGAGTGCCAGAAGAACAAGATCTCGCGGCACACATCCTCTCCCACCTCTCCTTTCCCTATTCCTTCCCAGCGCTTCTCACATGTCCACGCCGACATCGTGGGCCCATTAAATTACTCAAATGGTTACAGGTATGTCCTCACCGTCATTGATCGCTTCACCCGCTGGCCTGAGGCATACCCCATCGCTGACATCACCGCTGAGACCTGTGCCCGCACTTTCATTGCCGGCTGGGTGTCTCGCTTCGGCTGCCCGCATCGCATCACCACCGACCGGGGCGCGCAGTTTGAGAGCAAGCTCTTCCACGCTCTCGCTGCGACCCTCGGCAGCCAGCATCGACCAACCACGGCGTACCACCCAGCCTGCAATGGCATGGTGGAGCGCCTGCACCGCCAGCTCAAGGCGGCCATCCGATGCCACACCGACACCAACTGGTCCGAAGTTCTTCCCCTCGTGCTGCTCGGCATCCGCAGTGCCTGGAAGGAGGACATCAACGCGTCAGCTGCAGAGCTAGTCTACGGTGAACCGCTACGCTTACCGGGCCAATTTATCTCACCATCAGGGTCCGGCACCGTAGACTACGCCGACTTCACAGCACGTCTTCGGCAGCAGATGGCCAACCTGACGCCGACACCGGCGAGCCGCCACGGCCAGAAGGCATTTTACGTGCCCCGCAGCTTGGCAACGGCGACGCATGTCTTCCTGCGACATGACGCCGTGCGCCGTCCACTCGACCCGCCATACACCGGGCCGTTCAAAGTGCTGCAAAAGGGCGAGAAAACATTCAGACTTGAGGTAAAGGGTAAGGAGACAACCGTCTCAATAGATAGGTTGAAGCCCGCTTACCTCAGCATCGAAGAAGACGTCGTCCCAAGCAGCGCAACTCCGAGTTCGACACCAACCGCCACACAGTTGCCGCCAAATACCGTCGACGTTAAAAAAACTCGTTCCGGTCGAACTGTTCGCTTCCCGGACTACTATCGCCCGTAGCAGTAGCTACGGTCTCAGGGGGGGAGTAGTGTAGCGGTCTACACCCTATTTCACATCCATATATAATTGTAAAAACACTAAACATTCGACCATAACACAACATTCTACTTTCTTCATTTCGTTCGTTATTTTCACGTTTGACAGTTTTGACACATGACATTTTTGCATAAACGTTCCATTCATAATTACCATAAACACATACACACATGGAACGCATTATCTATGACTAATCATATTAATAAAAAGCATTACATATCACATATAAATTCATTAGAACTTGTTTACATAGCACACATTATTTAATGAAATAAATTAACAATACTAACCAATATCAACACTACACAAACCGTAAATAGTAACATTATTGTTTTAGTAAATAGTGCGTTCGGGATATGGCATGTGAGCATCGACGGAACGCACCCATATGGTTGCAATGACCGGCGCTTTTAATAGCGGGTTCAAAGGCCGATCTCATTAGTGCGAACATAGCCTCTTACCTGATCGCACGCCAAATCTCCTTCGCGAAATCTAGATTCCCGCTAAAGCCTAGATCCCTTAATTGTTACTTGTTTGTCCGTATTGTGCTCGTAATCAATAAAACAGTGTTTTGTCTTAAAAATTATATTTATTGTAACATTACATGTTATAAAGAAGAGACGTGGTAATTAAAAAATACATAAACCTAAACTCACGCGCGTTTAACTTATTTTTACCCCGTCTACACATCACATGCAATTGTATATTTTGGTGTACAATACAGGGACAGGGTTACTGGTAATTGAGTGCGTTATTTGGAATGAGTTATACTAGAGCTGATTTGCAAATGAACCTCTGAAACAACAATTTATAAACAAAATTGCCATATCTTTGCAAATGAAGCTTCGTAAAGTTCACGCAATGAACATTTCTTGAAACATCTCTTGGCTATTGTAGCAGTTTACTCGAAATAAATTTATGGCACTTGACGTACAAATTACAGGCAACACTTTCTTATTACACGTAGGTTATTGTACGCTTTCTAAAATGGTGTATCAATACCTACCCTTGGCACGAGTTAAAAAAAACTCAATTGTTCTCGACGATTTAATTAAAACTTTTAAGTCGAACTTTGAGGTCAGGTTTGAAAAAAAGTCAACCTTATTTTTGCCATTTTTTTTTTTAAAACGTTGCCCCACACTAGGAATTTCTCCTGTATCGTGGGTGCGTTCACAAACATATAAACTCACATACACAAACAACCAGACCCGGAACAACTATCTGCAGGCCATACAAATATTTGTTCCGTGCGGAAATCGAACCCGTGACACGCAGCGCAGCAGTCGACCGCTCAACCACTGCGCCAACCGTGTCGTCAAAATTTCGTTCGTCAAAATCATTGTTTCTTTGCTGTATATCAGAAACAAAACATCACCCATTAATATGACCGCGCCCTTTTGATACACCCTGTATAAATCAATAAATAAATAATTGCTCTTCCCTTTAATTTCCCATATAGTGAGTTAAGACCCGATCCGACTTCAAGTATCTAGGTCATATAAATATCTATATATCTATACATATAATAAAACTGTAGAAGACGTCAATTCTGTACATTGAATGAAAATAAAAAAAAATATTCCAGGGGTGCTTTATACAAACAGTAGAAGCCAAAAATATTTTTTTTTATTTTCTTGTCTGTCTGTCTGTCTGTCTGTCTGTTGTTCGTCTTTCACGCAAAAACCACTGGACGGATTTTAATGCAACTTTTTTTGTTGTATAGCTATTAGTCCTCGCCAACATATAGGCTATAATTTATTTTGAAGATCTGAATACAAGACGTGGAACCTTAGCAGCCCGGCTAATCTATAAGAGATATTAATATACCGCTTTTGGAATAGTTGGTCAACATGATGAGTACTGTCTGTCGACATAAAAAAAATGAAGGTCTAGAGCATCTGATGTGGAACCCTTTCAGAGAGCTAAGCTATCGGCTATTTTAATCAATTGTCAACAGATCTCATAGTCCGTTTGGTTTAAAGTCTGCTTCTCGAAAGACTAGGTATGGGTTCAAATCCCACAAATTTTGTAATTATTTTTGAATTATTTTTATCTTATTTATTTCCTTATTTTTTTATTCCTACCAAACCTAATATTTTCAAATATTAATAATATGTTATTGCTGTATTTTGCATATCTCTTTAGAAAGACAAGCAGAACCTATTTTTTGTTTATATGTATTATGTTTCGTTTACATCGCGATAAAAAATACAAAACTAATGTAGAAAACATTCACATAAACCTGATAGGATTATGGCAATCTAGAAGAAATCAACTTATTATCTACATGCATAGTAAGTAGGGGTAAGTATCTTTAATGACACTTGCAATGCCATCTGTTGAGCGAAACTGTACTTACCATCAACAGCACGAGAATTACACCAAAAAGTATTTTTTAGTTAAAGATTCTTTTGATACCAGGCGTTACGCATTTGATGCAAAAATAAAATTGCTCCACTGACTTTGTTTTCATTTTTTTTTACTTTTGATAGGAACGCGTTTGACCACTATCTCACCTGATGGCAAACGATGATGTGATCGAAGATGGAGCACGCTTGCCTATAAGTAACCTATTCACTCTTGATAAGACTCCCAGGCTGTAACTATCCAGAAACACGGACTCAGTCAGGGAATTCCACGCCATGTGTTTCCAAAACGTTTTGTTCATGTGGGTGTGAGGTCCATCGTGTACCGGTGGCGTACCGCCGTACGTCTTGTGGTCCGATGATGAAACGAGCTTGGCGGAATTAAACTATGCAATTCCGTCGCACACTCCCCAAAATGCAACCGATAGAAAACCGAAAGGCTAAAAACTCGGCTTCGATGCTCAAGACTTTCACCTCTTGGATTTCTTTCCCAGGATCTCCCTCATTCCTAATTATTTTCTGTTAATTTTGAAACAAAACTGTTCAATTCCCAGTCAGCTGGTGATTCGTCGTGACCAGCCTAGGGCCAGAAATTACCAGTAGCGGGTTTCACACTCCAGAGCTTCAAGGGGAACTGTGGATCCCTGGGCAATGACGCCACAGAAAAACTCGCCAAGATAGGTTTCGAGATGGTAGTGCTGGACCCGTACCCGCTCCTCCTTCTTTCTTTCTTTCACACAGTTTCGTGCATGAATTTGCCAGAGAACAACTGTACTTCATGACAACAAATGGTGAAAAAAGTGAAAAATGGCAATGACAAGTCTATAAACGTGACTAACTAATTGACTTCTCAGCTTAAGTAAAAATTACCTCCATAATAATAGGGATTATAATTACGGATCATTGCCCTTAAATTTTTTTAACTTATGCACTACAGACTCCCCAATTTGCGGAGGTTGTTTCGACGCCGGCTACGTCATCCTGGCCATGACTTTCCGACGTGAAAAAATCCTCGGAACGGTGAGGTGCAGGTTTCAAATCAAATCGTTTATTGCAATCCATAATGTACATTTACAGGTGGTAAATATAGGTTTGTGAGTGCTAAGTGATTGAGCTGACTTTTATCTCAGATTATCACTCCCTTGCGGGTTGAGTATTATCGGTCGTCTCTCCGCTCAACCTGTGAAGCACACTGGTGGCTTTTGTACATTTGGGCGGAGCTAGGCTTGCAAACTTAGCCAGGACAACGGAGTCTCGACTCTACTCTATCCGTTGTGGGTTTTTTTTATGGATAGGAAAACATCAAATGACTTCTTCTGCTCTGCGTGGAGCGGAAGAGAGTGTCAAACTCTTACTGACTAAAAAACGTCCGTATTCCTCCTTATGCCTTTAACGTTCCAGGGCCGTGGTGACTTTTCGAACAAATTCCGCTCCGTTCGGACAGTGAGCCAACCTACGCTCGCCATCTGCGGGCCCGCGCTTAGGGTGGCTGGGAATTGCCTTGCGACTCCCGACGCAACGCCCGGGTTGTCTTTTTCTGTTGCGGCGGCTGAGGGGGTCTACTCTCTTAAGCCCGAAGTCTGTAGTTTCGGCCTTAGTGTTGGGCGTTTTCTACTCCGTATCACCTACGGACTTACGATTGGTCCCGAACTAGGAATAACTATCAAATCGTGCTGTCATTCATTCTTATATTCTTCTCCGGACCATGGAGTAAACCAGGACGCCGCAGCCGATCGCCTCGACGAGGACACGGTGATGCTCCGCCTAAGCAGGGCAGACCTCCACCGTATGCTCCACCATGTCCTCTGCGGAGACTTATCTTCTGATAGTTTCGGCATGACCATTAATCAAGCTCAGGGACAAACTATTAGTCGTGTTGGTGTGGATCTGCGGTAGTCCTGTATCTCGCACGGTCAGGCTATATGTCGCTTTGTCGCATGTAAGCTGCGCGCAAAGCCTGTGTATACGTACTGATGAATATCACATAACAAGTAATATTGTTTACAAAGAAATGTTTTAAGCGTTAATATTCGTTCGTTCTTCGTAATTTTGTAAGTCATGTCATAATCACGATGAGTACCTATATACATTTAGTGAGTTTGTGTACTTAATATCTTCCTAAATACGAAAAGCAAGCGCGAACGAAGTCGCGGGCACAGCTAGTCTATAATAAGCAGATCACAGCGCACCTCTAGCTTGGGTCGCACTGCATTTGACGTAGGCAAATTGGCCGTCGGGTTTTCCAATTGCATATATTTATTTTATTTATGCATTCCTGCTTTTCTGTTTTTCGGCTAAAGGGAAAGATAAAATCGTGACAAATCTTGGTCGGCATACACTCGTCGAGTCCGATGACGAGATCACAAAGATTCAGGAAAGCTGTAGGGAAACCAGCACTCTTAGAAAAAACAAACACAGACCGCGTTCCGTATACCGACCTCGCCGACGAGGTCCGTCGCGACGCCCCATTCAAAACCCTCCCCGACTTTTGCCAACGAGCCAGCCCGCGCCGCTGAGCCTTTAGCTTTAATAACCCCTAAATAATAAAACGACCCAGCCTGTTGTCCCTTGCTGTCCCAAACTGACGCCGCTAAGCCGAGGTCGTATTCCACAGGGAATGCCCTTAGCGAGCGGTCAGTAGTTTTAGCTTGTAGCTAGCTTTGTTGCCTTGGCTGGGGGCCTTAAATTCATTTGAGGCCACCACAGGATAGTCCGGTTAAGCAGTTGATAGCCCCTGCGTGTTAACTTGCTAGTGGTCATACCGAAAAAAAAAAAAAAACAAATCTTGGGGCTCTAAAAAAAGCGACATTTTGTTAACGATAATATCATATGTCTTAAATTCGGCAGCACTAGTCAATCTCAGACATAAAAGAGTGAAGAATAGAAAACACTTTTATTCTCCTCGAAATGAGTCACAAAAAGAAAAATAGATACAAAATGAAAAGAGCACAACTTACGAGTATAAACTAACTAAATCAATGGTTATCATCGCTGTTGGAATGTCAATAATACAGGGTGTTTCAGAATTGCGTGGTCGTATTTAAGGTTGATGTTGGGTTGCTGATGTACATTACAGAAACAACAAAACAAAACAAAACAAAATTGTAAGAATGTTGTATTTAACCACATAGGTAAATGATAGTACTTTTATACTGATTAATAAAGCAATACCTGCGAAATTATTCCCTAAGCATTCCAAAATATTCAAAAATGCACAACGTTAAAGTTTTCACTTCTGCCGACACTCCCGGAGTGAAACCCGTTGTTTTTTTTAATATGAAGTCATTAGCTTAGCCAATGATGATATTAACTGTTTCGAATTCTTTGCACCTACTATAAAAGAGCTTGCAATATCTGACTGACAGTTTCCCTTGTATTTTATCCATCGAAACATCTCTCGTAAAGTCCAATAGTTCCCTTGTCATCCCCGAGCCAGTTGCATCTCATTAACTCGGTTTTATGCCCTAAGCGCTCTCTCGCCACCCATCTTCTAATAATAGCTTTGAACGTGTTCCGAACGGGCTGTGTTTAATGTTGCAAAGCCTGTTCTGTTGCGTTTAGTATTCGCCAAGAGATGTTATAATGGTATATATGTCGCAGCCAACTTGCTTAATCAGCCGTTTAATTGGCTGCCTAGCCATTTCATTGAACGGCGCAATTTAATCAGCGGCCTAGTGATCAACTTTTACTACTATACCATCTTCCAATTTAAGGATAGAAAACTTGTATGTCGAATCAAGTCATTAGCTAGTATGCACATGTGCAATCTATACTAGTCTATACAGTATTATTTAACTGAAGAGTTTGTGTCTTTGAACACGCTATTCTCCGGAACTATCAGTCGGATTAGGAAAATTCTTTGTATATGATAACATTCATGCTATAGGCTATCTAGTATTACGTTAAAGCTCTTTGTTAGCCCTAAGTTAATATTAATATTTGTAAAATAAGTCGAAAGAAAAAGTGTTATCGAACTGCTTTATCCGCGTGCGCTGGGGTAATGACTAATGGTAAATAACTGGGGTAAATGGCGTTTCAGAGCCGCGTATTAATGGAATTCACACCAAAACACATCTTCAATGCCTACAATGAACGTACCAACGTTCATTGTAGGCATTGAAGATGTGTTTACACTTAACAGTAAGGAGGATGTTTAATGATAGAAGGACCACCTTCTATCATTAAACATCCTCCTTACTGTTAAGTGCTTGGCAACTGGGCTTAACCCAGTTGTATATGTCCCCCCAGGTGCCTATTTGGCCTACCTCTGTTCTGTCTCCTGCTTAATAAGGAGGAAAGTGGAAATTATATTTCTTTTTTTCCTACTCCTCCGCTGTTATTTTCTGAATAATTTTGTTGCGGGATCCAAGACAATTGAATCATTTCTCTGGAACTCGTCGAGCTTCATTGACTCGGCGTTTTTTCTGGTGTTTGCCAATGTTGATTCTGGCTTTTAGAAGTTGCAGTGGCTTGGGAATGTGGTGTGGCGGGCTTGTCCCAAAAAAAAAATCCTCCTCACCTTTAAATTAGTAAAGAAATGCTGCGTTCGATGCACCACGGAGAGGGGTGTATGGTGATGGGCGGAGCGTGCGCGGGGCGGAGAGGAGGTGGCGGTGGGCGCACATGACAGCTCCGATGCTGACTTTGACAGCCGCCCGCTTAGTGCCTCTGAACGTTCTGGAAAGAAAGAAGATTTTAGAATAAATATATGAGATCGAGTTGCGTTTATTCACATTTATACACATTGTAAAATAGCACTGTATTTTTATTATTTATTTATATATATTATTACTGTATTTATATATATTTTAATACTATCGGATTTTTACAATTCTTCAGTGTCCGCACGATAGCCCAAAATGTATGCATAAAGTTAGAAGTACCCTCGATACACAAAGAAAATATCTACACCAGTGCAATTGACTTCGACTGCTGCGCTGCGTGTCACGGGTTCGATTCCCGCAAGGAACAAATATTTGTATGGCCTACAGATAGTTGTTCCGGGTCTGGCTGTTTGTGTATGTGAGTTTATTATATGTTTGTGCAGGACATACAGGAGAAATTCCTAGTGTGGGGCAACGTTTTTTAAAAAGAAAAAAAAAAGAAAGAAGAGTTACTTCCCATTCTAATAAAAAGACTTTCAAAGCTTTGAATCAACATTTTACCGTAACATAAACCCCTGCTTACATTGTAAACTGTAAAACTTTGTTTTCGCATTACTATAAACTGAGGAAGTCTGCAAACAGGATTTGCATTTCATGTGTACGAGTACGTACACTTACATGGCTTAACTTTATCGAATTCTTCCCATTATTCAGAGTTAGATGTGGCCAGCTTAATGCAGGCAGAACTAGTTGAAAATAAATTCGACTGTTAAAATTAACACGTGGCGATTATGGCAAACCCCCATTTGGTCCTGTGCCCAACAGTGGACGTCTTTCGGCTGATATGGTGATGATAATGTAAAATATCTGCTATTTCATACATTTTCATCGGGTGACTATTGCATTTTGTATGAAACAGCTGATTTAATTTTTGATATTTCAGAGTTGATCCCGTAGTAAAAGTTGTTTATAATGATGAGTACTTTCACCCCCTGAAAGGTTGTTGGTGTTTTACAAATAACCCTGTATAACATTATGAGCTGATTTTCAGAGATTACAGTAAAGTCAGGTCAACTGAAAACGGACGAATCTCTGTTAAACAATTAAACTTGTCGATTCTAATTAAGAGCTTCTAATCCTTGCTTGAATCTCTTGTTAGGCCACGCTAATCTCTGGAAGGCTTGTTTGTGTATTATACCTATTTGTTAGATAAGCTGCTTTTAGTCTAAACTCACTGTTGCCTTATTTATGCTGTTTGTCTCGATAATGTTACACGTTTCAAACAAATTGATATTCTTTGATTGAAAAATGCAAAAATCATAGGTCCACACGTTTTTTAGACGCCACGTATACGGCCGTGATTGGCCCGTCTAGACATAGCTCTCGCTTCGCGTTCAGCAATCTTCGGGCGCTGGCGTGTGCGCGAGAAATTGAAATTGTCGTGTTTTTGTATGTTGAACACGCAGGTATATTATAACTAAACATTTAGACGGCCCCATCTTCACTATTTAAAACTTGGGGTATTGCCGATATTAAGCCTGATTTATTTTAAATGTTTAATTCACAATTAAAGGTATAATAATGATTATGTATAGTGAACCGTGTAAAATGTGCAATAGGCACTATAAATGATATTGTACACTCAAAAAACCCAAAACAACTAAATATGAAAATATTTTGGGTTTGGTTTTTAATGTAAACGTTTAACTCTACGAATAGACGAGTTCCTGTCCTTGAAACTGAAGTTGTTCGGACCATATTGTATTTGTAATATATGAAATTTTGCATTTGGTTTACAGCCAACATTTAGGTAATATCCTGCATCAGAATAACTGTCATCAAGTTTTATTTTTATTGGAAAATTGCAAATTAAAAGGTTCATCATTTTTCTAGAGCCAGAAAGTTACAAGCAAAACCAGAAAGCAGAATAAATATAACTTGTTATCATAAATAAATACCGCCCTGCAAAGTTTTACATCGTAATCACCACACTTAAAAAGTTATTTTTCTTGCTAAAAGATTCTTTTTACTTTTCTACCTCATAAATAATTTAAACAGAGTAAGCTCGCCGTTTTAAAAATAATCTCTCATCAAAACGCTAACAATTATGCAGAGACCACAATTTCCCACTCGACCGTACTCACACAGAATCGAACAGAAGGTTAACTTCATTTAATTGCAAAAACTCACATATAGCACGTAAAGCAGGAACAGACAATACTTACTTCTTTTTTCACCGTATCTCACGATAGGGAACGATTGAACATGCTTGCCTTGCAATCACTATCGGACACTACCCAAAACAATATATCAATAGCAAACCATTATTGCAACTTGTAGAAAATATTCAAGTTCTGGAGCTTTTACTCGATCAAATCTCAGAGGGCCTAGCACGAATGTATTGACGTTTATTAACGTTACAGTATCGTTAACGTCAGTGAATTTTGAAAACAAAAAACTACAACCCAATATTATTTTCGTTTAATTTATGCGACATACACAATTCATATTTCATATTTTTGTATGAATCCAATTCAAATAAATATTATATGCGAAACGAGTTCTACAATGATAAAATACCTACTCTCAGATTAACGATCGATACTGTTACGTTACTATACGTCAAGATATTCGTCATTTTATGATTTCCCTATCTATAAAGGCTCCCAGAACAAGATAACGATGATGATGTTAGAAGTTCTAGAAAAAGCTACATTTTAACGGAAATAGTCAATGTTTAGGAAACAACTCGTGGCATTTCATTATTGCATGTCAATTTCAATCATTTTTGACTTTTCGACAATGACTATCGCTAATAAAATACCACGATGTCTAGAGACTCAGACCTTCTGTACCTATATCTTGTGACACTACCGGTTTCCATCTCGTCAGAGGGATTACATCGCAAGTCAACATTAAACTGTTGCAAGTTGATTTGCATATAGACTGCTGTCGTAAATTAGCTTATGGGATTTTTTAATGTACAGTGGTTTTACGAGAATAGGGTTGTGTCATTTCTTGAACATTGTGAAAAGAGTATACGCAGGAAAAGAAATATTTACTATCTTACCAGTTTATCCAAAAACCGACGAGGTGTAAAAATTTTGAACAAATATAATTATTATCTGAACCTCTCGCTGCATGGGTGGGCGACATAAGGGCGTGACCTTGGGCTCTAGACAATTGACATTCTGTTAGCGGTAGCGTGGCGAAGGCGATTGTCAATACGTCAAAAATGTATGGAATTGACAGATGCTATCGAAATGTCACGTGATCAAATTCCTACATTTTGGCATTTCGACAGTCGCATTCGCTAATCGAATGGCACATTGTCTAGGGGCCCTTGACATCAGAGTTCATGTCAGGCTTTTCATTCTTACTGTCAACTTTGAAGTTTTATATCATCGTCTCTAATGAAGACATTTTAAAATGATTTGTAATAATTGTTAACTAGAGCTAATTAGTATTTTATTTTGAAAATGAACAAATTCTGCAACCCTGGCAGGGGCGCCCTTTCTTTTTTTGGATGGGAAGTCATCAAATGACTCCTTGGGTGGAGCAGGAAGGAGTGTCAGACTTTTACTGACTAAAACCCACCCGTGCTCCTCCTAGTGACCTTTGCGTTCCAGGGCCGCGGTGACTCTTTCGAACAAAATCCGCAACGGCAGAGGCACCCTAAGTGTGAGAAAAAGAGTATGTTAGGATCGTAGCAGGTGACAGTCTTTAGTTTCTGCCTACCCCTGTAGGAGGAAGGTGTAAATTTATGATTTAGTAATGATTGTTTCCCCTACTAAGTGATACAATCCAAACAGCAGTAAAAGTATCCAAGAGATCCTAAATATATTTGCAAACTTATCACATTACAAAAAACGCAAAGAACAGAACATAGTAACAAAAACTAAAAGGAAATGCCATCTAAAAATAGGATAAACACACACATCTATTGCCACAACAATATTTGTTTTCCCCCAAATGTATTGTTTACCGAAGAAGTGCCTATGCTTTCTAAACGAAATATTTTACCAAAATAACACAAATAAATTCACGAATTTCTCTTTGTATATTATACTGGGAGCTGAAGATTGAATTCCTTTGATAGCGAGAAGCTCAGCCCTGAAGCGGCTTAGTCAATTTCTTAGTGGGTCTCACGTAATATCATTTTACGTTTGTGTAAATTATATGGGTAAAGCTGTTTATAATTTATTTACAGCGAGTTTTCTGGCGTTGTATACATCATTTATGCTTGAGTGGAAGTTAATTATGGGATTTGTGATTTCATTTGAAATAATACAGAAATCCTAGCAATGGATGTAATTTGTTATATAAATTGTAAAATGTCTTAGATAATAATTACGTATGAAAAGAGAAGTATTTAATGAATCATTTATTTTGAAAAGACTTATAATTTGATGCTGCTGTTGACAGTGAAAGAGGCTTTTCAATGATTAATAATTATGTTTTGAAATACACAGGGCTGAAGTTTTATAAAACTATTTTTATAACTACAGTAAATTGTATACAGTTTAACTTGCACACTTGCTTCTCCAATCTACTTTGGACATTGGCAGAATAGTCGACATCGGCTTTGTTTGCCATAATTATATAAAAATAGAATAGACATGTTTTTTAGCAATAGAGAGTTATGAAGAGTTCACTATATAAAATTACAGTTATTTTTCAGGAACCATAACATTTCAATGACTTAAAGCTAAAGTGAAGTTCAGTGTCTGTGTATGTGTTGCGCTTCCACGCTAAATCGGCTGAAAAGATCGTCATGAAAAGCCTGATATATAGTCTGGGATATGGAGAAGCACATCGGCTACTTTTTGACGCGATAACCGATTCACGCGGGCGGAGCCGCGGGCAAATCTTAGTCTAAAATAAAGATCAATATACAGTCTTGGAGATAGTCATCCTACAACAAAAATGCACACATTATTGTGTCAAAATAAACCCACTTCAAAACGCTTTTTTGCTATCAAAACAACTACCGAATGTAACTTGATAAGAAAACAAAAAAAGATCGAAGTGAAATATAGAAACGAGTAAATCAAACGAAACGTTTGATTGATAACCATTGATGTTCGCATTCCGGGGGTACCCACATCAAGCCTTTGTCAAATATTTTGACATGTTCAAAGGCAGAACAAAAATAAAAAAATTCAAATATACCCTCCTAATGTAAGTATTTAATTTTTTTTTTAATTTTTGCTCTGCCAACTGAATGAAAAAAAAAATACAAATCTATACTTTTAATACAATAAAGAGAAGAAGAAGAGAAGAAAAGAAAGAGAAGGTTGGTGTGGTGGAGGGTTTGAAGAGCTTGTTTGTTTTTTTGTTTGAACGCGTTTTAATCTCTGGAACTACCAGTCGGATTTGGAAAATCATTTTGTGTATGATAGCCACATTCATGAGGAAGGCTATATATAGGCTATACGGGAACGGGAAATTCTACACACGTAACAAACACATAATTGAATGATAGCAACTAGATTAATTTAAACTCAATTGTTTAGCCCTTGTGGCTGTGCTACGCGCGTTTTGCTACGCTACGCGCCGAACTATGGCGTAGCACTGAGCTACGATTCCTTAGTTTTCAGTCTCTACGAGCCTTAGAATCTTTTTATTACTTTGAGCCATTTAACTTTAATCATTTTAATAGTCACCATAACAGCAATAAACTAAATATACGTTCATCATCTACCTAGCTCTTACCCAACTACATTGGGGTCAGCTCCCAGTCAAACCGGATTCAGCTGAATACCAGTATTTTACGTGGAGCGGCTGCCTACCAGACCTCCACAAACCATTAACTGGGTAACACGGTACTTCTTGGCAAGACTGGTGTCAGATTTTCTGTCTTCTGACAATCCGTAACGACTGCCAAAGATCTACAAATTACAGCTGGGACCAATGGCTTAACGTGCTTTCCGAGGCACGGAGGTGTCTCGGTATGTTAATATGGTCACCCATCCACTGACCCACCTCGGCAAGCGTTGCTTAACCTTGAAGATTGCTCCGTGCGACTGTTATAATTTAGCCACGAGCTCCTCTGTTATGGCCTCGATAAATATTCAACAGAATTAATAAAACCAGCGCTGACACCCAGTAAAAGTTTATATTGGTAACATTTTCGGTATGGACAACTTCACTGTATTATTCTTCTGTAATATTACTCTTCTCTTTTACCATGGTCGAATAAATGTTTTCTATTCTATCCCACTTGTTCTAAAATGTAGGTCATTTCCAGACATAAAAAAGTGAATACATACAATCACATGAAAGCATTCCCTTCTTTCAGTTTTACCCTCACAAAGCAGAACCCTGGCAAAAAGGAGCGGCATGCGAGTGCTAACCTTTTGAGTGAAAACAAGTGGTTTTTCAACCGTGACCTCGGAGAAAAGCTAGCAGATGCACTGTGCCGGGTTTGCGTCACAGTGTGTTTCTAAACAGTAGGGCCAATGTGTGCAATGTGTTTTCTATGAACCAAAAGAATATACGGACGGACTTTTTATAGCTCCTTGTGTGCAGTGGACGGCTTTATTGGGATAAAGAGAATAAGAGCTCAATCCATCATGGGATCATGGGATGCATGAAGGAGCCTCCTCGTGTAGCGCAATTTGTTCCATCAGACACTCAACTGAACCGAGCGCTCGGCGCTTCCTGGACAGTCTCATCTAACAAGACCGTCTTAATAAGACTGGCCAATCCTTCCCTTGCGGTGGTAGTGCTAACACCCGCCTGGTTCGCGACCACCCTCCCACCGGAGTTCGGCGTCAAGCAGCCTGCTGTTTCGTCGACGCGTGGGTGTGCCAGTGCCTCAAGGCATCTTCTGGGCACGCTCACTTCATCATGGACCTCATCTATCGCTTTCCATCAGGCGTGATCGAGGTCAAAAGCTAGCACATTCATAAAAAATGAAAATATTAATAAAAATAAATCTTTGTCTGTGTTTTCACTATTTTCATTACAATGTTTTTTTTTTGTCTTGGCACCACCAAATATAAATATAAATTAATTTGATATTATTTGTGATCGTATTAATTGCGCTATTTTGTTTTTGAGGTGTTGCATAAAAAAAATGTTTTATCAATCTATTTACAATTGAATTCTCTCTTCAAGGCTATACAAAGTAGAATCTGGGATGATGATACTCAGATCGTCACTTAAAAAGGCTCTTCTTTCTAAACTAACTTAACTTACCTATAACCAAAAATATCTTGAACTATTAATACTAGTTAGTGGTCCCATTGTTGTATTAAGTTGTGTGTCGAGTATATTTTCGAATTGGGTGTCTCTCCGCAGTTATCTTACTGTTTAACCTATTCACTGTGGCAGCGTTTTAATATCACAGAGGGTTAAGTCTCTTAAATAGTCCGAAGTGACTACATATGCGAAACTTTGGCCTCACGGCTTGTTGCTACTTAATTTTTGCTACTTTATTTTTACTTTAGACTAAATGAGAGGAAATTAAGTTCTTACTTTGTTGCAATGATGTAATATTTTAAAAAAAATATTAAGCACCTCGCGCACTAGACGGCCACGACCACGACCACGACCAGTGGCCGCAACGACCAGATTAACTAAAGAAACGTTGAACGTTTCTGGTCGTTGCGGCTACTGGTCGTGGTCGTGGCCATCTCGATTTTTTAGTTAATCCGGTCGTTGCGGCCACTGGTCGTGATCGTGGCCGTCTAGTGCGCGAGTTGCCTTTGACGTGCTCTTTTAGAAAGAACTAGCTTTTCCCATGGCTTTATACATTGTCCCAAAGATAAAAGTGATCTATGCCTAACTTTCTATAAATGAAAGATTCATTGTAATCGAGTCGGTATTTCCAAACATTACCTCTACCTCCTACAAACAAAAAACAACACAAGTTACCTTCAATACAAGTTACGAGAAACATATAATTCTGTACAAAAAATTACAAGCCCGCCACACTTTCCCAAACCACTGCAACTCCTGAAAGCCAGAATCAACAGTGGCGACCACCAGAAAAATGCCGAGTCAATGAAGTTCGGTGAGTGCCGGAGAAACCAAATACTTAGTACTTTATGTTCTTTTACTGTAACAAATCATAAGCATTATTATTGATGTTAATGCTTTTGTACCTATCTATCGAAAACGCATTACCGATTCTCAGATACGATCAAATAATAAACCGATTATGGAAATCAAGAAAAACGATGGAATCGAAAGATATCGGTAGACGAGACGTTACCGAAGCTCTAAGGTAATGTTAAAAATGCAAATGGATTAGATTTTTTCTCACTGGATTACCATTATCTGAGGTATTGAGAGTGGACTTTTTCTGTATCTTATCCTTATGAGCTTAAAACGAAGCTGGTTACTGAAGTTGATCTCAAGCTAAGCAGTTAGATTTACTTCTTGATGCGAAAGATCTGATACTACTCGATAAAGAAAGTATGTTTATAGTGTGCGTACAGCTAAGGAGTGGAATTCCCTGCCGGAGTCTGTGTTTCCTGATAGCTACAACCTGGGAGTCTTTAAGTCAAGAGTGAATAGGTTACTTCTAGGCAAGCGTGCTCCATCTTCGAACACATCGTCGCTTACCATCAGGTGAGATAGTGGTAAAGCGCGTGCCTATCAATAATAAAAAAATAAAAATAAAAAATTGTGTAGAGTAGAGTAGAATATTATTTATTAATTGTACACCAAAATAGTTAAGTCGTAGGTGGGTTAGGCGGATGATATCCATAATGATTTTCAAACCGAAAAATAAGGTTTAAAGGAACTTAGATCACACTGATAGGTTAGGTTCGCATGGGATGACGGGAGCTAGAATTAAGCGATATAAGCTCCCTTCCTATAAGGTCTCTGCAGACAGGAATAGAAGCCACATGCAGCGGTTCTTAGTCATCCAGGTTAGGTTGCCCACCTCGACGAACACCACAGGAACCATTATATGAAATGGCTAACCACTTCATAAAATGGCCAATTTTAAGTACAGCGATGTCTACCTTATGATCTTTCGATGGACAGAAAAAACTTAAAATCAAAAGGTGGAGGGTGTGAGTACTTATAAAATATTTACACATTCACGCAATTTTACAATGATACTAAAATTAACAAATAAACTAAACTAACCACAAACTAAAATATAGCTTCAAAATTCGTCCTTAACGCTGTCAGCTGGTAATATGCCCAAGAGAGTGGCGGCACTGCCACGTCAAATAAAATACAATACATAGGCCCATATTACAAAACGTAAACTCCAACTCAACTCGAACTCCAACTCCATCGGAGCTTGTCATAAATTGAAGTTCTTGCATTTGTTTGCTCATCTCTCGAGTACGAAAACGTCAATTAGACAAGCTTTTATTGACATTTTCGTGCTCATATTGTAGTTGGAGTTTGAGTTGAGTTGGAATTCACCTTTTGGAATATGGGCCATTATAAGCTCATAAACCATTATAAGCTCATTTTTCCTAAATTTTCACAAAGAAAAGGCAAGGGAAATAGTCAAGACAACTTTCCCGCAACTACGTCAACACTTTTCCAATTCACATACTCGTACCTAGCGCTTCAAATAAAAGTCAAGCCATTTTATAGAGAGGCAACATTGCACTTGGAAAAAGGAAATAAACGTTTCATGACGGATATTTTAAAATTTCAGGCACTGCCGGCTTCACAGACACATTATAAATGTATTAAAGCGGAGCTGTAAACATGCGATCAAATACAAAATGTAAAGCTTCGTAGTTTATGCAAATGGCGTCGAATATCAAATAAGTACCAATGAGTCGTTAAAATACAGAAGAGCTGTAATGAAACGGCTGTGATTTATTTTAATCATAGCTTTAAATTAGAGGTGCAGAACTTTTTATCGAAATGGAACATTGCGATTTTTTTTTTGGGTAATGAGGAGCCAGAATATCTGATACTAGTCTGGCCAAGGGGTACCGTGCTACCCAAATACTGTAAGCCCTGTACCCCTTGGCAATTATTACAATTCTAACTGCCACCCGCGTGAATGTTGAAAATTATCCCAAGGAAACATACTCCCGGGATAAAAAGTATCCTATGTGTTATTTCAGATTATAATCTACCTCTGTGCCAAATTTCACCAAGATTCATTCCGTAGTTTTTGCGTGAAAGAGTAACTAACATCCATGCATACAAACTTTCGCGTTTATAATATTAAATAACGATAGTAAAAATTTATTTCATAACTCCTCTGTCACCTTTTCCTTTCCCTCGCCATTTTATGTGTATCTTTTAGGGTTCCGTTGGATACCATCAGCATTGATATTATCCATAGACTCCCGATTGACCACTACATATCTCATTTGATGATAAGCAAGGTCGACGATGGAGCCCTAAAAGTATCTACTCGCCTAGAAATAACCTATTCACTCTGGACTTAAAGACCTCCAGGTATTACCTATCACGATACATAGACTTCGGCAGGGAATTCCACTCTTAAGCTGTTCGCACAGTGAAAGTGTTCCCATATGCGTATGGGTAGAATTTTCACTATGTTTCCATACCAGTAGCACATCGCCGTAAGTTTGTAGTCTGAATGTTGGAACGGGCTTGGTGGAATTAAATTGTGCAATTCCAATGCACACCCTCCGAGACGTAACCGATGGAAAACCGACAGGCTGTGGCAAATCGGCGTCGCTTTTGGAGCTTTGACTCGAAATGGTGTATAAGGTGTGTTATACCCATTTCTAAGGAAATTTCAACTACAAGCCGAATGTTAGTTTTACAGAATTCTGATAATTGATACATCATCATCTGCCTAGCCTTTTCCCAACTATATTGGAGTCGTCTCTCAGTCAAACCGGATTCAGCTGAATAGGTGGCCTGTTGGTCTAGTGGTTAGTGACCCTGACTGCTAGGACGGAGGTCGTGGGTTCGATTCCCACACAGGACAAATCTTTGTGCGATGAGTACGATTATTTGTTCTGTATCTGGGTGTGTAATTTATCTATCATATGTATGTATTTAGAAATATATAAGTATGTTTATCAGTTGTCTGGTTGCCATAGTACAGGCTCTGCCTAGTTTGGGATCAGATGGCGGTGTGTTGATTGTCCCAAGATATTATTAAGATATTATTAGATATTAATACCAGTATTTTACGTAGAGTGGCTGCCTACTTGACCTCCACAACCCATTAACTGGGTAACACGGTAGTTCTCGGCAGGACTGGTGTCAGATTTTCTGGCTTTTGACAATCCGTAACGACTGCCGAATATCTACAAATGACAGCCGGGACCAACGACTTAAAGTGCTTTCCGAGGCACGGAGGTATCTAGTACATTTAAATCGGTTCAAATATTTCTTTAAAATCGGTTCAGTAGTTTAGAGTCTAAATGTGACAGTGATGTGCAAACAAACATGCATTAACTTTTGTAATTTTTGTGAGCGAACTAATTAACATTTTTCAAGTTTATTAATTTACTAGTGTTCGCCCAACGGTTTAGACCACGTGACTTTACAAAACACTGTTCAAAATCTTGGTCAGGGCGTCATATTTGTAAAACTTTGTATCATGAGCGTTTTTCATACTCTGACTAGCACTTAGTCGATTTTCGGGTGGCTGTGAGTGACCACAACTTTTTTGAGGGCTGGATCCGCGCCTGGTCTTATAACTTATTCAGATTGACAGCTGTTTGACTTCCGAAACTATAAGCTACAAACAAACCGTAGCAAACGAAATCGAAGTGTGTGTAATTGAAGACTTACGAAAGCTTTAAAGCGACGCTGAGCCGCCATCTTTAAGCTCCCACGTCGTAAGAAAGACACGTACAGAATAAAGTAGGCATTTCCTTTTTCTTATCTCCTCCGGTACGTTTGGTCGACCGGGAATAGGGAATTTCGAAAGGTTGTACCTAGTTACTATTCCATCCATGTCTAAATATAATAAACAAAGTTATTTTACATTATGTAATGTTTTTTTTAGTTTGAAGTTGGTTTCGTTTTTTGTAAAAAGGATTTTTTTTTTTTTACTTATTTAAAAAACGTTGCACCAAACTAGGAATTTCTCCTGTATCGTGGGTGTGTTAACAAACATACAAATTCACATACACAAACAGCCAGACCCGGAATAACTATCTGTAGGCCATACAAATATTTGTTCCGTGCGGGAATCGAACCCGCTACACGCAGCGCAGCAGCCGATCGCTTAACCACTGCGCCAACCGTGTCGTCCGTGTCGTATTAGTAGGTACTTTATCTTTTGTCGTAATTCGTAAACACCTCAAGAAACAAAGCAAATACGCAATTTCGTTTACTTGGATGACCTATTTTTTTCAGTTATTTTGATTTAACAACACACAAAACCGATTTTGATGAAATTTCTATGGGACCAATCGGGAAGCACATTCTTACACATAAAAGAAGTTTTTTTCAAAAAGAGCCATAAATGACGGAGTTATGAGGTTACAGACATAAATAAATAAAAATACAATCGAAGTGAGAACCTTCTCCTTTTTTTTTGAAAAAGGTTTAGTTAAAAAGGAGGATGTTCTCAATTCGGTTGTTTTTTTTCTTTATGCTAAATACCTACTAAAAAGCGTAAAATAAAAAGTAAACTTTTTTACTAAAGTAAGCTTTCTACCTCTTTTGTTATGAGTGGCCAGTTACTATAGCATGGCTAATTACTATAGCAGTCACCCTATACAACCGAATTCCAAATAAAAAACACTAAAAAGTATGAAATAACTTTAATTTCGCAAGTTTGTGTGTTGGTTTTTTCTTCGTTTTTAGACACTGACTTCCGAAATTCCGAAGCCGGTTGTATTTTTAAGTAAAAAAAAATTTTTCTTCAACAACACAACGAATTTTGACGGTTGCTACTATAGGAAGAGCGATAAACGAGAAAGGCTTGCGTATATTAATTGCACACATGCAAAGTCCCGGCTTGTCATTACCAAATTATCAAGAGTGAATAGGTTACTTCTAGGCAAGCGTGCTCCATCTTCGGCTACATCATCGCTTACCATCAGGTGAGATAGTGGTCAAGCGCGTGCCTATTAATAATAATAAAAAAAGGTGGAATTGGTCCCTGGTCCCAGCTTTGATGGGACGAAGTTGCCTCCTAATCCGGCTAGTCGCTAGTAAAATAAAAGCAAGCAGGCATCTTTTACTGACTGTTCTAAAAGAGGGGTTATGTTTTCTTGATTAGAAAAAACTGAAAATGTTAAGCGTCTTGTCAAACAGTAAAGTTGTTTACAAAACAAAAAGAAACGAAATGAAAAGGTATAATATTGATTCAGTTCTACGCAAATACGTGAACGTTAATTGATCAAATGAATAATGTTGGTAAAGAAAAATATTGACACACACACACAATTTCTTCGAGTCTTCATGTTTGTTTACTTACAGGGTGTTTCAGAATGACGAGGTCATTTTTAAGTGAAGTTTTTATTCTGATATAGTGAAGAAACAATACAAAACAAAAAATATTTACATCAAAATCTCATGGCTATTAAAACAACACATGACGACACGATTGGCGCAGTGGTTGAGTGAGCGGCTGCTGCGCTGCGTGTCGCGGATTCGATTCCCGTACGGAACAAATGTTTGCATGGCCTACAGATAGTTGTTCCGGGTCTGGCTGTTTGTGTATGTGACTTTGTATGTTTGTAAACTCACCGACGATACAGGAGAAATTACTAGTGTGAGGCAACGTTTAAAAAAAAAACAACAATATTTCTAGAAAACCTGTGGCCAAGACAATAGACTAAATCTCACGTAAAAAAGAGGGGGTTCCCACTAAATCTCACTAAGGGGTAGGGGTACAAATTAAAAGAAAATCAGCTAATGTACTTGTATATATAAGTCATCTTCCTGCCTTTATCCCATGTTACTTGGGGTCGGCGCAACACGTTTTTTTCTTCCATTCTGTCCTATCAGCCGTCACACTATCATTAACTCCCTTTTCTTTCATATCGCTCCTCACACAATCCATTCTATTTTTCTTTGGCCTCCCTCTTCCTCTCAATCCATCCACATTTACATTCATAACCCTAACCCTTTTAGTTACATGTAAAATCAGCTAATGTACTAAAATTAATAATTGCATGCTTAACTCCTTTCCAAATATAGTGGCAATAATATTATGATAACAAACTCCAACCTCGCTGGCTAGCTGTTAGCGCCGCGATTTCTCTCGCATTGCATATTTTATAGAGGGATCGTCGGGAGGCTTAGGATTTACGGCCGGCTCTATTTAATACAGCTTATCTGTATTTACCTTAATAGAAAAGTAAAAAGTTTATTGCAACTATAATTTTTTTAATAATAATATAATAACCTTGTAGGTAGTTATATTTTCGAGCCGTTTGGGGTTGAAACTCTCGGGTCGTGTGGTCCGAGTGCTCATTACTTGTTTAAAGATCTGTCAAGACGCTTAGTTGACACTTCGCGTGACCCTAGGGCTGGCTTTTACCTCGGACAAAGGATAAGCATTGCCATACAACGTGGCAATGCTGCCAGCCTTTTGGGTACATTACCAGTGGCCTGCGATGCGGAGGAATTTTTCGACGCCATGTTTTAGATTAGTTTTAGTTGAGTCTTTTTTTAAGTGTGTGTATAATGCTACAATAAAAGTGGTTATTACGTTTTTTCACTTTGTTTCTAGTTGACCAGAGATTTTAAACCAACTAGGCTTTGCAATTGTTTTTATTTTTTTTATTGAGGAATGGGCTTCCTCTTGACCTCGATCACGCCTGATGGAAAGCAATAAATGAGGTATATGATGGAGCGAGCGTGCCCAGATTACATACTTTTGTACCCATTTAATTAAAAAAAATATTAGCCGACTACGGCAAAGCTTAAAGGAAGGGTTTTTTGCCTTAAGTATGAAAGCTCTAGCTAAGCTTAAATTTACAGGTTAAAATTATTTTTTAATCCAGAATCGCGATTATTTTTATGAAATATGAAGACACAAAACTGTCTCGTGAGAGAAAATTTTTATTTTCAATTTTGAGTAGCAAATAATATTATAAATACAATTTAAATGAATTTTAAAGTTTGGCAAATAGACGACAAAGTTAAAAGACTAAAGTAACTGCTATAGTAATTGGCCACGCTATAGTAACTGGCCACTCATAACAAAAGAGGTAGAAACAAGGTAATGGAAGCAAGCCCATAAATGTTAAGGACAGAAAATATTCCTGTATCAGATACTGGAATGTGAATACTCCAATGCCTCCGTGTTTTTTTACTACTGAAAAATCTCACATAATATGATACTTTTACGAGCTCAACCAGAAAATACATGTCAAAGTGAAAAATACTCGTCGAAAGAGAGATATTTCACGAATTTCAATAGAAAAGCCTGTACGTAATAGGTACTTTCGTTCATATTTTGGCTATAACTCATTCTGATTCTTGATTTACTATCAAGTTAGAGATAGCGCCGAACTGAGCCTGTTTTTTACGAACATGTCCAAATAGAAAGCTTCGTTTTGTATTCTTTTAGGGTTCCCCAATAAAAAAAAAGATTCACTTGAATTGAGGACTTCCTTTTTTTAAGTCGGATTTTTTTTTCATTTTTATTTATTTATTTTATTTATTTGGGAAAACAAACAATTGTACAATATGTACAACATGTTATTGATTATTATGTTTTTTTTTTAATACCTCTAGATTCTGTCCTAGCATGCCATGGCCATATAGTGAAATAGAATATACTTAAGCATCATCATCATATCAGCCGAAAGACACTGCTGGACATAGGCCTCCCCCATAATCGCCACGCTTGGCAGGTTGGTTGGCGATCGCAGTGTAGCTCTAGCAATGTACCTACAGATAATGCTGCTGCCCATTCTCTGGTGATCCCCTTAGTCGCCTCTTACGACATCCACGGGAAGTGATGGGATGGTGCTATTCGTTAACGTCCGATACCATACGGAACAAGCACCATACGGAATATACTTTGCTAACTTAGCCAGGACACCTACAAACAACGGACCGAATGGGAGTCTTAAGTGCGGAAAATCGAGTCCTTTCTTTACTCTAGACATCTAATGTACCTACATACCTATAGGTATAATTATGTAAGATCTCTGCCATTGTCGCTATAAGTCCCTATCTACGGAACGACGCATCTACCGCACGCTTTACAGGCCTGAAACTAGAAGGATGTACGTTACGTCGTTTTTCACTCCGCAAAGTCGTAAAATCTTGTATCACGTAGCCACGGTATTAGGCACGTCTTGTTCCCAATACCGGATGTAGCAAGATACGGTGGTTTTACTTAAAGAATTTATGAGATGGATAATTAACTTAGATATCTGTGTGTTGAGATAGTAGGGGTTGGTTTTCCGGGTCGACGGCGTGTTGTGTTCCACACGCGCCTCAAAGACGGCAGTAGACGGGGCCAGTGCCTGCCAGGGTTGCAGATTTTTTTCGAATGAGTCACCAGGGCCCTGGAAAGCAAAGGGCCCCAGGAGGAGCACGGGTTTTAGTCAGTAAGAGTCTGACACTCCCTCCCACTCCATCCAGAGCGAAGGAGTCATTTGATGATTTCTCATCCATAAAAAGGGGGTTTACGTTTCTCTTGACTGGGCATGATTGGTAAATGTACCTACTGTAAAGAAAAATTAAATAATTGAAAGGAAGAAGGTTCGGGTAGAAAGCGATTTGTATTTTAAATACTACTCATAGACGGAAACTTTGAGTAAGTAAGTAAGTTTAAGATTGTTTTCCGCTTTATTAAATACTGCCAGTGGCTTCGCTTGTGTGTACGTAGAAAATTATGCCAACGAAACATAATCATGGTAAAAAAGTGTCCTATTGCTTATTCCAGGATATGGTATATCCATGTGTTAGGTCAGGGATGGCGAACCTTTGGCACTCGTCCCAATGTTGGAACGCGGCAAAATCATTCTGGCACGCCACTAAAAGATTACCTATTTAGTATGTAGGTTATTTGTAAAAGTACAGTTATTTTATTTCCGTTTAAACAATATAAAACTCTTAACATTTAAACGTTGGTTTACGAATTAATCTGGTTGCTAAAAAAGAGTTAAATTAATAGCATCTAGTGATTTTGTCCATAAAATTACAAAATCAAGATGGGTGGCACATCATGGCCAATTTTTTTTATATTAGCAATGGAACGTTTACCAATAAAGTTTCGCCATCCCTGTGTTAGGTTCAAATTCCTTCAGTCGTTAAAAGTTCAACGTTAGTTATACCACAAAATGCCTACCTATGTAGCTGTGTACCAAAAGCCTAAAGAGTTTAAACGGGCCTTCAAACCTGTTCAAAGCAGGCTTCTGTGACCTGATCAAAAGGCGTTATTACTTGCGACCAAAGGGTTTATTCAAGCGGATGAACCTAGCGTTATACGTAAAGCTAGGTTTCCTAGTAGATATCATAGAACAATGAAAACTAGTGTGTCTAGTACAGTGTGTAGACCACTCATTTGTGAACAGATTTTGTATACTGAATGAATATGGAAGTCGTTATTAACCGAACCACTAGGTACTCGCATATTACTCTTGTCTTTTTATTTACTTACTAGATATGTGTTTCTTGGTGTTGTGTTTTGTCTGTGTCCAATAAATGTTTACTCTGTTCTACTCTGCTCTACGATCACTAGTGCTACTCTGCTCTGCTCTGTTCTCTTCCGTTGTGTTCTGAATAAACGCTAGTGTAACTACTTACAGGCGTTCATGACGGATTGCATGGAGAAGGCAACACACCGGAAAGAGTGGATAGCTATTGGGGGATACATTTGCCCAGCAGAGACATCTTTAAAAAATGGAGCACCCTTGAATTGAAGAAACATGTTGTAGCTATCAGGAAACACAGACTCCGGCAGGGAGTTCCATTCCTTAGCTGTACGCACAATGATTATATACCTAAAACGGTTTGTGCGTATGGTTAGGATACCTACCAAGTATCGGTAGCGAGTCGTACGTCTTTTAGTCTAATGATGGAACGTCATCATCATCATCATCATATCAACCGAAAGACGTCCACTGCTGGACATAAACCTCCCCAAGTGTCGCCACAACAACCGCTCCTGTGCGTCTCGCATCCATCGGCTACCAGCGACCCTCACTTGATGGAACTTGCGGAATTACAAATAAGGGCCCGAGTACACCACTTTTTTTAAACGCGCGTCAACGGCGCGTTTAAAAAACGTGATGTGCACAGGCCCTAAGTAGTGTAATTCCGACGCAAAATGTAGGTTAATAAAACAAAAAGTTTTTTCAGTCCTCGTACGGTTAACGCCTTTACCATTTTATAACAATGGAGTACAACAGTTACCCATTTAATCTAAATAAACACGTGTGTTTCATTTTAAAACCGAGTGGTCATCACGCAATATCACGTGCGCTTGTTACAGGCACGAAACTGAATTACAGTGCGTTTACCTTTTTACATGACGGCTAAGGGCTTAGTTATACACTGCACACAACACACAAGTACACAACCGAATTGAGAACCTCCTCCTTTGTTTTGAAGTCGGTTAAAAATGTGGACTTCAAATTTATTATTTTTTCCGTTTTAAAATTGCAAACTAATTTACATTTTTTATATACACTACACACACATACTCGCATTTACTCGAGTTTTAAGGGCTTTGGGTGCGAAGGCATCACAAAAATGGTGTGTTAAAAGTTTTGAGTTCTCTCTTCTACAAAAGAAACAATGAATGCACTTTATGAAAGATGATATGGAATAGCTAGAAAGGGACACCCCCTTTTTAGCTATTCCATATCATCTTTAAAATTGAACACATTCATTGTGCGTACATCTAAGGAGTGGAATTCCCTGCTAGAGTCTGTGCTTCCTAATACCCGAAAGTCTTTAAGTCAAGAGTGAATAGGTTACTTCTAGGCAGGCGTGCTCCATCTTCGACCACATCATCGCTTACCATCAGCTGAGATAGTGGTCAAGCGCGTGCCTATCAATGTAATAAAAAAATACTGAAATCTAGTTTATTGAGTTCCTGAGAACCTGTCAAACTTTGGCATTAATTAATGTAAGGCTTGACACGGTCTTCCGGAACAGAAAGGTATGAAAGAAGACATATTGGTATGTATAAATATTGTACTGAGCCCAGGTAAATTGAAATGAGGCCAAGAATGACAATGATGACTTCAATACATCTTTCGCACCCTGGGCAGTCATTCACTTTTTTTGGCTGGCTAATATTATTACTACAACAAGAGCTATTTTGTGTAAAGTGGAAATTATATTTTTTTTTTCCTATTCCTCCGCTGTTATTTTCTGATTAATTTCGTTGCGGGATCCAAGACAGTTAAATCATTTCTCTGAGAGTCGTCGAGCTTCATTGACTCTGCGTTTTTTCTGGTTAATGTTGATTATAGCTTTCAGAAGTTGCAGTGGCTTGGGAATGTGGTATGGTGAGCTTGTTCCAAAAAAGAAAAAACAGAAGCTATTTTAAGGTAGGTATTTTTAACTTGAAATACACTATATCAAAACTAAACACTAACGGCTATCACTTCTACACTAGTCGTACAACAAAACCGGATTATTATGACACCCACAGTCTCTGTATATCTTGATCTAGTCACCGCCGCGTCCGGTCACCGTCCGGCCGCTATCCGGCTATGAGCCGGTAGTTTTGCCGTGTAATCCGTGGCGTTGGCATCACAAACACGGCGCGATAAAGCCGTAAAGCGGTGAGTTTAAAGTCAGCATTGTGTTTGTTGTTACATACCTTTGTGAGTTTGTGACACCATGTATGATAAATTGTCCCCGGTTCTGTTCTTCACTGAGAAATGGGTGAAAATGAACTAAATAGAGTTACCATTACCAAAATATTAAGTGAAGGGGATGTTGCGGATTTTGATCGAAAGAGTTACCACGGCCCTGGAAAGCAAAGGGCTTGGTTTTAGTCAGTAAGAGTCTGACACTCCCTTCCGCTCCGCCCAGAGCGGGAGGAGTCATTTGCTGATTTCCCATCCATAAAAAGGGGGATACGGGATTTCCTTCAAGATAAACAGTAGTGTGATTTTGTAAAGATTTCAACGTGTAAATGTTGGTGAAGTGAAGATAAATTGGAAGCGTTGGAAGGCCTCCCACAAGAGACGGTCCACGATGACCTGGTGAGGATCGCTGGTAGCCGATGAATGCGAGACGCACAGGACCGGTTGTTGTGGCGTCTTTCGGCTGATATGATGATGATGAAGATAAATTGAGTTATTAATCCATACAATCAAGATAGAAGGATAGGTAGACGGGCAGGAGTCATTTGATGAATTCCCATCCATAAAAAAAACAAAATGAACGGATCACTTGAAACTCATTCTGACTAAGTTTTCACGGTGATATGTTTCCAGAATAGACTGACAGGATACCTGATAGCATCTGGCTTCCCCATCCAAAATAATATTAGGAAAAGGAAAACAACATTATCCGACGAGTTCTCGTCCCCGTCGGGGTTCCAGCCGTATTAGAACCCAATGGCTTGGCACGCGACGATGGCAAAAGACCAGACGGCATGTCTTTGTTTCCATGGAAGATGGGTAGGCCTTTAGTGTGGGACGCAACCTGTGTCGATACTCTTGCGCCATCCCATCTTCCTAGTTGGCGCTACCGCTGCGGCTGCGGAAAACCTCAAGCGGCGTAAATATAGTAATCTTATCGGTAACTATATTTTGGAGCCATTTGGGGTTGAAACCCTTGGGCCGTGAGGCCCTTGTGCTCACAGTCTTTTCAAAGAAATTTGACACTTTTCGTGACCCAAGAGCTGGCTTTTACTTTGGGCAGGGACTAAGCATTGTCATTCAACGTGGCAATGCCACCAGTCTCTTGGGCACATTATCAGCTGACACCATTGAGGACAAATTTTTTTGATGATATGTTTTAGTTTGTTGTTAGTTTCAGAAAGGAAAAAGATTTTATCTGACAACTTTCTCAACCTCTCAGATAGGTGTTGAGTCTGATAGGGTATCAAACATGCATAAAATTACGGATCCCATTCAAGCGTAGCACACACAACCTATAGAAAGTTGTGGTTCTATAAATAAAACCCTACCGTGTTCGTGCAAGCATGAATAAACATGGCAGCTTTACTTTGACAACGTGTAGAAATAACAGAAGTATTCGTTAAAGTTATTCTGCGGGAATTAGGTATATATTGCATGTATATTTCATTTTTTCTTAGAAAATTAGTTACCGCAGTCATTGCTTACTATGTTTCTTAACTAATAATACAAAGAAGAAAGATTTATTTGTTTGTTTGTTACGGTTTGGCTAATAAACTACTCAACCGATATTAAAAATTCTTTCGCCATTACAAAGCTACATTATTAATTTAAAATATAAGCTATATTTTAATTTCGAAAAAAATAGAGATCCTTAAGAAAAATGCAATAATGTAACCCAAAGTAGCAAAATGTTGCCTAATATATTCATTCCTTGGCGTGCGCTGAGAATACTATGGATGGTACATAAAAATAATGTACTACATGGTTAAAGTACTCATTATGAAAAATGTGCGACACCTAATTTAAGACAGGATACAGGCGTAATTCCTAGTATGGGGCAACCCACACTAGGAATAGGAACGGAGGGGTGAATAGAAACAAAACTTTGGTTGTTTAAGAAAGCAACTTTATTCTAATTATTCCAATTCAATAAAATTAGAGACCAAAAATTCTGCAAACAAGATTTAAATAACGTAAAAATCCCCTTCAAAGTTTTGTACCGATTCACCCCTGCATTCATATTTACCCCGTTTGTAGGTATTAAGGCTACTTGAACAAGAAGGAACCCGGATACCTAAATGCACAGTAGTGATATGTGTACAGATTTTGTGAAATACCGTGAAAATAAGTTTACGCTCTTAAGTCTGTGAAAGATATGCATTCATACCATACCAGTATTTTCTGACAACATCTCAACGGGCAAACTTAGGTGGAGTGAGTAGGTATTATGGTGAACTGTGAGTAAAAAGCGCCTAGCAAAGTAATGGCAAAAGAAAATTCTGGAAAGCACAATGGAAAACTACAGTCAATTGATTCCATCAAACTCAAAGAACTGTCTGTTTGTACACACGATTCTTTACAATTTTCCCTTACTGGGAGAACCGAAACAAAATGAAGATTTTTTGCTCGCTCAAAAGACTTGGCTCCAAAACAAGATTACCTAGGATTTGACACCTCTGAAATGTATTCAAAGGACTATAGAACTTTAAAAAGTAGAAATGATTATGATCGTAAATAAATTTTCAACACATTTGCTCAAAAAATGCATTTACGAAGCCTGTACACATTGTTCGAAAGTTAAATTACACACCACACCATGGAATGTGCGGTAAAATAGGTACTCTCACCTAAGTACATATACACTTCTGGACACATCTATTGGCCCACTTTAGAGTTTAGGTTTCGATGGCCCCTACCGAAATATGATTGCTAGATTGAACAAAAACTGTTGATGCAGTTTTAAACCTGATACATTTTACCATCTTTTTCGATCGTATTGTTTTAAATTTGAATTCAGAATACCATACGACATGGAGCTACGCCTAACAAGTCGGATATGCGCCTTGTTAAAGGCAATTGATTTTTGAATAAAAAACATGTTTTATCAAATAAAGGTTTAATTTAATAACGCGTGTTGCCTCCATGGGCATCTACCACAACTCTCATACGATTAGGCATAGAGTTTATCAACCGCTCTATGAAATTTTGAGGGATCATCTCCCATTCCTCTTCTATGGCAGTTTTCAACTCCTGCATCGTCTGGGCAACTGGCTGACGAGCCCTAACACGTCTTTTTAGCTCGTCCCACATGTGCTCAATGGGGTTCATGTCTGGGCTTCTGGCTGGCCAGTCCATTACTGTGATGTTCACATCCCGAAGATATTCCCTGACGATGCCGGCCGCATGGGCTCTTGCATTATCATGCATAAAAAGGAAATTTGGGCCCACATAGTCCGCGTATGGTATCACGTGAGGTTGTAAGCACTAACGAATGTACCTTTCAGCATTTAATGTTGGCAGCCGTGGTCCTGTAACAACCTCAAGTTGAGTTTTGCCGCTCGCGGATATACCGCCCCAGACAGTCCATGAGCCACCGCCATAAGCAACCCTCTCTTCAAAGCAGCATTGTGCGAAACGCTCTCCCTTACGTCGGTAGACCTTCTTCCTTCCATCATTGCCATGTAACACAATTTTAGACTCATCAGAAAAGAGTACACGGCTCCAATCTTGCTGTGTCCAATTTAAATGACTGCGTGCGAAATGAAGGCGCGCTGTTCGGTGGGCTCGCGTTAGTTTGGGCCCATTAGCTGGCTTGTGTGGTACCATATCGCGTTCTTTAAACCTTCTCCGTACAGTTCGAGCGCTCACAGATACTCCGTGGAAGTCGCGAAGTTGGTTTTGTATCTCAATGGAGGTAAGGTGACGATTTCTCAAGCTGGTCGTCACGATGAATCGATCCTGCCTTTCAGTTGTGACCCGAGATCTTGGCCTTCCTTGGCGACGAACAAAGCCGCCAGTCTCTAGGTACCTCCGATAAACATTTCGGACCGCAGATCGACTTAAATTAAGTTGAGCACTCACGTTTCTTTGGCTGTGTCCGGCCTGAATAAGTGCCACAGCTTGGGCGGCGACTTCAGGTGAAGTATCCATAGATTATTGATAGAACCTCACCTTAATGTTAAGAATAAGTAATGTTTGTTGCAAAACCAAAGATATCAATCACTTTTTCAAGAATTAAATCCAAGTAAACCAATAAAACCAAGTTTTCTTAGTATTCGATTGTTTGATATCAACAAACAGGCTCCAAATTGTCTTTTGTTTCTTTAAATTCTGTGTTCGAAATTTAAAAAAAGACTATTGAATGAAATTGTGAATGTGCCAGGTTCAAAACTGCATAAAAACTTTTTGCTCGACCTAATATAAAATTTTAGCTAGGACCAAACGAAACTGAAAATACAAGGTGGGCCAATAGATGTGTCCAGAAGTGTATTACCGCACGGTGCTATTGTATAGCGCCGTGCGGTTAAATATGTACTTAGGTATTCGTTATGGTTTTTTCTTTTAATTTCCATAAAAAAAAATATAAGAATATCACCAAGGAGTTTCACAATCCTAGAATAAATAAGCTGATAATCGAACCTCCTTGGAAGCGCATTTGCTCAATACGTTTGTCTCACTTTAATACTAAAGAGAAAATGAGAAAAGAATAATAAAATAAACAAATGAAAGATGTAGTTCTTATTTTCACCACGCGATTGTGGCGCCGTTTGCAAATTCGCGCCATTTTCACATAGGAAATGTCAAAGATTGTTGCGACTTTCCGACTGATATCTAAAAACAATAAGTTTGTTTCATTTCATTATCTATTGTACTGTTTTCTCGCAAATGTATTGAAAAACGTTGTATGATATACGTGCAGAAATTGGTTTTTACAAACTCGTAACTATGGTTAGCCCTCGACTTCGTCTCGGGCTTACATTCGTCTACTCGTTTGTAAAAACCAACTTACCGCACTAATATCATAAATAACTATTTTCAGCAGCCGCACTTAATACACTCATCCTAATCCTCACTTCCAAACAATAATGAGGTTGTTTGTTCATTTGTTTGTTACGTTGTCACGCTAAAACAGATGAATGAATCGTCATGAAATTTCGCGGGTATATGGAGAAGGACATTTTTACGCGATAACCGACATCCATGCGGGCGGAGCCGCGGGCAAAAACTAGTAAGAAATAAATATTGGCAGTGCAGTGGAAAAAATCAAATTAATATTTTTGCCCGTGTATACCATATTGTTTTGTTGACTGTACCTACAAGTTAGATTAAAATATCAACATATATTGACGTTTATCCTAAAGTTTCGTTGACTTAACCAACACATTAACCCAAATCATAATATTACCCAAGTTATAATTTAATCTCCTTGAATAACATCAGTATAAACTCAAATAACTTAGCACTTGTAAGTTAAACGTTTCAACTTTCTCTCAAAGAAGTTTGTAGCTCAAAATTAACTAAAAGTTCTGACTTTATTTTGATTCTTCTTTGAAGTTCTAAGTGATTGTCGGAATATTGGTGCCGAGTTACTCGTGAAGTCTGATTGAATTATGAGAAGTTTGGAGACCACTTCTAAAGCCATCAGAATTATGAAAAAAACCGTTCAGGTGCGAGTTGGACCTGAACGGTTCCGTACAAGATTTAATACTAAAAATATAGATACTTTTTCAATATGGTTTTATTATTTGTTGTTATAGCGGCAATAGAAATACATAATCTGTTAAAATTTCAACTCTCTACATCTTACGATTCATGACATACAGCCCGCAGACAGACAGACGGACAGACAGCGGAGGCTTAATAATAGGGTCCCGTTGGCCTTATACATATATGGCCGGATACAGAACCCTAAAAAGCTAATTCTCTCTACTTTTGAGGGTGCGATATTTCGGTGCAGATGTCGATAACATGATATGAAACTAACGCTGGTCGTGCTGGACCGGTGCAACAAATGCTTTAATATGATTAGTCTTGAACCATCATGAAAAGCAATGTCAACAGTATGTCTGAGTGATGTGATTCAAGACTTATCACAATACAGCATTTGGCAGAGGTTGTACGTATGAAAGTAGTAATGCCTACAGTTAAGTTTTAGTGGCATTTTTTTTTATTTTTTAATTGTTGATAGGCAAGCGCTTGACCACTATCTCACCTGATGGTAAGCGACGATGTGGTCGAAGATGGAGCACGTTTGCCTAGAAGTAACCTATTCACTCTTGACTTAAAGACATTTCATCCCGTAAACATACTTTTAATCACCCTATAACGTTCGCACTGGTGGGAAACACTCCCTATGAGAGGAAGTGTCGACGTCATCCATTCAACACCGGCTGGCACTGAAAACCAGCGCTGTGACTTTGCCTCGCTTGCGTGTCCCAGCTTGCTGCTGAGCGAATGGCGCAAATAAAATCATTCTTTCTTTCTTTTAAGGTGGCCATATTTTTTTATTTTTTTAAGGAATGGGCTAGCCTTTGAGCTCGATCACGCCTGATGAAAAGCGATGGATGAGTTCTATTATGGTGCAAGCGTGCCCAGAAGATGCCTTAAGGCACTGGTACTCCCATGCGTCGAAAAAACACAGCAGGCTGCTTGACGCCGGACTCCGGTGGGTGGTCGCAAACCAGGCGGGCGTTAGCTCTACCACCGCACGGGAAGGATTGAGACTGTCCAGGATGCGCCGAGTGCTCGGTTCAGTTGAGTGCCTGGTGGAACAAATTGCGCTACACGAGAAGACTCCTTCACGAATCCTAAAAATCCACCACACGGGCCTCGGACGGGTTGAATTTTTAATTTTATTGGCCCTCGGACTTGTTGAGTACATCCTGTAATCCCAAAAACTATCTGGTTGTGTTTATCTTAGGTAGCAGTAATGATAGTCAATTTCTGGACTTGTAAGTTTGTTTAAACAAAAACGTTGCCCCACAATAGAGATTTCTACTTTATCGTGGGTTCGTTTCCAAACATATAAACAAACATACACAAACAGCCTATGATCTATCTCCTTTCGTTCAGTCCATCCAAAGGTTGTCTGTAAGAGATTGCCTTGTGCGATAAGACCGCCCAGTGTACACTTACTTTTATAAATGTCTGTCCTGTTCTTGTAATGAGGTGTACAATAAAGTATAAAATAAATAAAATAAATAAATAAATAAACAGCCAGACCCGGAGCAACTTTATGTAAACCATACAAACAATTGATCCGTGCGGGTATCGAGCACGCGGCACGCAGCGCAGCAGCCAAATCGCTCAACCACTGCATCAAACGTCTCGACAAACCGTGTTGTATGTCCACACTGAACAAAAAAAAGAATTCAATTTCCCCAAACTTCAAAATTGAACTTCTGACTTGCTCTTTCATCATACCCCATCTCATTTCACCAAGTCTTGCCCCCGTACGCCCTTATTATACTGAATGAAAAGATTTTCGCGAGGAAGCGTAAGTATCGGCACATGTGTTCAGTGTCAACAGAGCTCAAATCCCCTTGAGAAGCTCCTGTTGATTTTGTAATGAACGCTTTACAATGAGAGGTAGGGTGGAAGCGATTCTCGACTGTATGTCTTTGATATGTGTAATTGCGTATTTTCTTTGATGCAGGTAATCTTGTGAGATTTGGAGCTGTGTTTATTTCGATGAAGTGTTTTTACTCTTATTATTTCATATGCTTTAGCTGGCCGAGGCTGGCCCAGAAAGCGGTGGCGAGATGATCTAGATGCACACCGCGTAGACTGACACAAGAAAAGAGTGTCTGGAATGATATGGGGAGGCTTTTGCCCAGCAGTGGGACAAAATAGGCTATAAACAAAATACTTGAGCTATGCTTATTTTTTGTTCATCCCAAATACAGTGGAATTTTATCAAGAGAATGATATCTAGCTTAGCCTTTACGGCTTTATTCCTATCTTATATCTGTCTGACACTCGGGCCAGTTTCAATTAAAAAAAAAAAAAAAACATTGCCCCACACTAGGAATTTCTCCGTGGGTGCGTTTACAAACATAGAAATTCACATACATACATACACAAATAGCCAGACCCGGAACAACTATCTGTAGGCCATACAAATATTTGTTGCGTGCGGGAATCGAACCCGCGTCATGCAGCGCAGCAGTCAACCGCTCAACCACTACGCTAGCCTTGTCGTCACTTTATAATGAGTGTCAGAAATTCCATAATCATTCACAATCATTTAAAGAATTAGGTAAAAAAACATTCAAAAGTTTCTAAACCTTTATAATATTAGTTTACATAGGCAATCTAGGAGTTTTAATTATTTCTATGGTAAAGATAGAAAAAAATAAAAAAGTACCTCGTTCTCGTGCCATTTAATTATATTAAATGGAAGAGATAGAAAAGAATAGAAATACTCTTTAATGTACACCATTACAAATTATATAAAGACCTAAAAATAGAAGGCTTCGCACTGGGCTGTCACTAAGAAAAATTAACAGAACTTTTAAATATGACCTATTTGAAACTAACCAAACCGAATCACATCAAGTAGTAACATAAAACAGAACTATAACTAATTAACTAAATATCTAACAACCAGCGTGTCTATTTAATTATATAGCCCCAATGTTTGTTGACCTCATTGACCCCGAGGAGGTTACTCGTAAAACATCCGCTAATGAGTTCCGGAGTACGAAGGTTTACAACCGCTTAAATCCGGTCAACACTTCCGAGGAGTGGTTTGCTAATAGTTTTTATGACGTTAACTTTAAATGTGGCTGTAATTTTACTGAAATAAATTTTGGTTAAGCAACCCTTGCCGGGGTAGGTCTGTGGATGGGTGACCATCTTTACATAACAAGTTTTCTCCGTGCCTCGGAAAGCACGTTAAGCCGTTGGTCCCGGCTGTCATTTATAGATCTTTAACAGTCGTTACGGATTGTCAGATACCAGAAAATCTGACTCCAGTCTTGCCAAGAAGTACGCTGTTACCTAGTTAATGGGTTGTGGAGGTCTAGTAGGCCGTTCCACGTAAAATACGGGTATTCAGCTGAATCCAGTTTAACTGGGAGCCGACCCCAATAAAGTTGGGAAAAGGGTAGGCAGATGCTGAAATTTTGGCTGCCTGTGAAGTAGGGCCGATCACGGCATGCGTTGCTTAACCCGTGCGGCTATTGTCATTTAGTCACGACCCCTTCAGTCTTACAGGGGGCAATGGTATAAAAATTACCATCTTTTATTTCGGACCGCAGATAATTTGCCTCTGTGATCTACCCTGAAAGCCTAAATAAAAACCAGCTGTTCCCCTACCAATTTCCCTTCACTGCCAGTAGGTGGCATCAAATCTGTGATAGAAGAACTAATCTGTATAAATAAAAATGAATCGCTAAATGTGTTGCTTGCTAAGCGAAAAACTCAAGAACGGCTGGACCAATAAATTTAGATATTTTTTTTTTATATTCCTTGAATTTAGAGAAAGGTTCATATGTAGAGAAACATTGCAAAAATAAAATGCTCGAGAAACGTAAAAACCGCGGGGATACAACTACAAGTACCTAATTCATTTAACCTTAAGATGTATTTTAATTCTGAACTCCACGCAGACGATGTCGCGGGCAAAAGCTAGTAAACTAATATAAACGCCTCCAACTAGATCAGACGTTGTTTTAGTTGTGTTATTTTTAGCAATTATTTTTTTATTTATATACCCGCAGGTAGGTTGTTGTGGCGACACTTGGGAGAGGCCTATGTCCAGCAGTGGACGTCTTTCGGCTGATATGATGATGATGATGATACAGGTACTTAAATATATCAGATATAAAACATCACCCTTTAATATGACAACGCATTTCTGAAACAATCTGTATACTACAGCTTTTCCCCCAAGAGTAGTTAAAAGTCTTCCTTCGGTCCAATTACAACTGAAGTTACAAATCCTAATTTCATTAAAGGCTTAATTGCGCAGTGCAGTGGATACTGGCCGAGTTTTTTCTTCTCTTGAAATAATTTGCGACTTTTATTTTGTATTCCAGGCACCAAAAGGCAAAGCAGATTAAACCTTAAATAAAAGAACTTTAAAAAAAGACGTTACGCGTCCAGTACACGTGGCAAAAATAAAATAACTCCCCATGGCACCATATTTAATTTTAGGGTTTTTAATTGTTATTTCAATACTTTATTATCCCTACCCATAAATGGATACCCAACGTGAGTATACCCCCTGTTCAGAACGTGAGCCTAACGTTGGATTGCCTCAAGTGCCCTTGGATACACTAGCAGTGCGATTCTGTAAATATGTCGAAGCAAAGGCTCGGGTGAAGTGGTCACGAAGTCAGCTGTAATAAACACGAAATTTACTTGACACTTAAAGAAAGAAAAGAAAGAAAGAAATTTTTGACGCCATATTTTAGTTTTTCTTTTTTTTTTTTAATTTAAGTGTATATAGTTAAATTAGTATGGTGAAATATATAAATATTTACACGAAATGAGAGCTCACTTCGTTATCATTTCACCCAAGCTTTCACTTTGACCAGCCGGTCGATTCTGTCGACATCTCAGGGTGTACACCTAGATGGAGTGAACGACATGTGAGCAGTCATTCCATCTTATTTGTATGGTTTGACAACTCACCCGTCGTGCACCCCGCCCAAGTGTTCACATAGATATGTTTACAGCCGGTCGATTCTGTCGACATCTCACGGTGTTCACCGAGGCGGAGTGAACGACAATAGAGCTGTCATTTCATCTTATTTGTATGGTTTGACAACTCACCCGTTGTGCACCACGCCCAAGTGTTCACTTCGACATGTTTACAGAATCGCACTGCTGTTTACAGAATCGGCCGGCTGTTCTTTGGGTGATTAAACGAATGCCACCGAATGCTGCAATTAACGTAGTCACCTATTGGGCCCAAACAATCTAAGGAGCTAACCATCGACTCCAAAAGAAGAAGTTTTTGTATTATTGTTATAAATTGTATTATTGTACCTACAATAAAGATAATTGTATCCATCTATCTATCTTTAAAACCGACTTCCGAAACAAAGGTTTAGTTTTGAATTAAAGGAAATACGTACAAAATAGTGTAAACATTCTTTTCCTCTCAACCCTCACCCCTTTTACCCCATAAATCCTAAAAACTTAAACACTTAACATTCCGCTCAAAATGCAACAATTAAATATTGTGGCGAAGTCGTTCCTAACACAAATACATTTAGCTCAGTGGGAATTTCAATTAGAGCCCGCTGTAATTCCAATGTTAATTTGTGAATAAAAACACTGGAATTAACTACGTTTTCGTGCGAATTTTGTTGGTGAAAATTAGTTTTAACGACAATGTCAATCATTCGAAATAACTAGCCATAGACACCATGTTCCGTATGGTGTCAGACGTAAAAGAATAGCACCATCCCATCACTTCCCGTGGGTGTCGTAAGAGGCGACTAAGGGACTCACCAGAAAATGGGCAGCAGCATTCTCTGTGGGTACATTGCAACAGCTACACTGCGATCGCCAATCCGCCTGCATGACCACTATTATGATACCTAATGGTAAGCGATGATGTGGTCGAAGATGGAGCACGCTAGCCTAGAAGTAACCTAAACTGAAACGTTTTGTGCGAGTGGGTGGGATGTCCCCCATGTATCTACAGGTGCCGCATCGCCGTACGTCTTGTGGTCCGATATTGGAAAGGGCTTGGAGGAAATTAAACTATGTAATTCCGTTGCACACTCCCCAAAATGCAACCGATAGAAAACCGACGGGCTAGCAACTCGGCATCGCTGCACAAGATTTTGGAGCTTCGACTCGACGAGCCTATCATTGCCGATGATTCTCTTGGCTCGATTCTCAATTAAGTCAAGGGCATCAAGCTGGTATCTGGCAGATCCGTCCCAAAGATGAGAGACAAATCGAGTATGGATAAGCTGTTTTACATGCCAATTCGTGAAAAGCATAAGATAATTAGTACAATTTTATCAGTTTCGATAGCAACAACATAGTCGTAGACGGGGTCGAAAAGAAATAGAACACTAACATGTTTCTGAGTCAAGATTACCACCGTTCATTAACCCAATCAATATTTTAAGGCTATCTTCAGCTGACCTTGGCCATCTTTTCCAGTTGGGAGGTTGCCGACTTGGAAGTCCTCTGTATAGTCTGACCGTATTACCCGTATAAGCCTATAACCTTCCTCATGAATGTGGCTATCATATACAAAAAGAATTTTCCAAATCCGACTGGTAGTTCCAGAGATTAGCGCGTTCAAACAAACAAACTCTTACTCGATAGAGCTGTCTGAACTCATTTTATTTATATCTATCTATTATATACATATAATTGCTGTTAGTTGCAAAAACTTTTGAGCTCATTAACAAAAATTAACCAGGGAGCGCAATAAAATCACCCAAGTTAATAATAATGACTGATTCCACATTACTCTCAGCTATAACTGAGTATTATATTGTATGTAAACAGTCAGTGAATGCAGATAAATTTTCCGCACTGTCTATAGGTAGATTTACAGTTAATTTACACGTGCCGGTCACAACGAGACTTTATCGCACAGAATTCAGCGATACTTGGATTATCGCATGGAATTACGCACACACAACTGAACTTACTTTAGCTCCATAGCAGCGCAATTTCGTTCGAAAGAGTTACCACGGCCCTGGAAAGCAAAGGGCACTAGGAGGAGCACGAATAGGATTTAGTCAGTAAGAGTCTGACACTCCTTCCCGCTCCACCCAGAGCGGCAGGAGTAATTTGATGATTTCCCATCCATTAAATAAATGACACCGCAAGGCTCTCTAGCATTCCCACCGATCGATGTGTCGACCAGTACTGCCGAATTCCTCACTAACTTGATATAAGCAGAACAACCGGTCGATTCTGTCGACATCTCACGGTGTACACCTTGGCGGAGTGAACGATAAGTGAGCTGTCATTCTATCTTATTTGTATGCTTTGACAACTCATCCGTCGTGCACCTCGCCCAAGTGTGTGAACACTTTAACTTCGACATGTTTACAGCAGTGCGATTCTGTTAGATGTCGACAGAATCGACCGGCTGAATCGCACTGCAGGTCATGTGGCAACAACCATGTCTCCTGATGAGTATGTCCACTTCCTTGCATAATGATCTTACTCCTTCCATTGACCTTTTAAACGACTTACAATTTATTAAACGATGCAAGGACGGTGTTATGCACGATGGAGTCATTGTTATTTTCATTAGATTTGATTTTTTTAAATGTCTCAACCCGTACTGGAGCATCGACGTTACGTGTAGTGTAACATGAACAAAACTGCGATAAATAACGCCTTCAGGCCAGAAGCGGTCGTCTAAAAACATCTTCTCTCAGTTTGTGTTTAGGCAAGAACAGTTTGTACGCATTTTATTTATCATACTTAATGTTAAGTTTTATAACCGTGACATTCTCCTGTCAGTTTCTACAAATATTAGTGATAATTATGTTGATCGCTGGTAGTGTCTTTTTGGATTTTGGCTAAAAAAAGTGGAATCTTACTGCCAGTAGCTTTAGACTTTAATGCAAAACTATCAGAACCGCGCCCCATTCTACCAACAGGATTATTTGGCGTCTTATTTGACTTTTTATTTACAAATGTGGTCCATTTCTCAATAAAATTCGTACATCATGTTTTTACACCGACGCGCGACGTGTTAAAATTCTCAGACGAATATTTTATAGGAAGATTTAATGAAAAAAACCGGCCAAGTGCGAGTCGGATTCGCACATGAAGGGTTCTGTACCATTGTTCAATTCTGTTTGTCTGTCACCAGGCTGTATCTCATGAATCGTGATAGCTAGACAGTTGAAATTTTCACAGATGATGTACTTCTGTTGCCGCTATAACATCAAATACTAGCCCGGTGACAGACTGACAGACAGACGGACAGCGGAGTCTTAGTAATAGGGTCCCGTTTTGACCCTTTGGGTACGGAACCTTAAAAATACTCTTATAAATTTAAAAAAATATTTGCACCTCGACTGAGACATATGAAAAGCTTTAAAAAGAAACTGTTGTGAAACAAGTGTTGGTATACTGAGCTCGAGACGCGTAAGTATGACTCGCATTCCGACCGTTTATATGAAGGTGGAACACTGTAGATATCTATACTGTCCTGAGGTTTTAATTTTTAGTGGTGACTCATCACATCACCGGCATGAACAGCTGGCCGCTTCAAAATAACGATACCGAACCAAACAAGTTTCTGTATCGAGCGCCGGCGCAGCGTATGTAAACAACTTTGCTCGTTTTTTTGCGGAAATGGGTATCATTACAATATTACTGGGATTTTTTAAAGGTATTTTCTTCATTTCGGAGACTTCGATCGTAATTAATATCAACATTTTCTAACAAACCCATAGGCCCACTATCACACTCAAAACTCTTACAAACCAGCCGGTCGATTCTGTCGACATCTCACGGTGTTCACTTAGGCAGAGTGAACGACATTAGAGCTGTCACTCTATCTTATTTGTATGGTTTGACAACTCACCCGTCGTGCACCACGCCCAAGTGTTCACTTCGACATGTTTACAGAATCGCACTGCAGTTCTTCTTTTGAGTTTTTATCGTCACATAGCGATAAGCTATTATTATCACCTATTTGTAATATAATATGAGCCACCTATAATGGTCACATAGCTATCCCTAATAAGCCTCAACTTATCTTGTAAAAGTAGGATATCTCTCAAAGTAGCATCATCATTATCATATCAGCCGAAAACGTCCACTGCTAGATATAGGCCTCCCCCAAGTATCCCCACAACAACCTGTGCGTTTCGCATCCATCGGCTACCAGCGGCCACCAGGTCATCAGTCCACTTTGTGAAAGGCCTTTCAACGCTGCGGCTTCCGTAACGCAGACGCCACTCCAGACCATTTTGGTCCCATCGATCATCTGATCTGCGAGCAATGTGCCCCTGCCCAAGGCCAGTTCAGCATGTATTTAGTAGCATCGAGGTGATCAAATAACCGGTGGCAGTTTGTGTAGATCTCTTGCCACAAAAATAGGGGTCTTATCTGGATTACCACTTAAATAACTGAATGATATCATCTCGCTGTGACTTACCCTCGCATTTCTTTTTGTTTTGGGAATACAGAAACACGGTGTCGAACAATTAAGTTTTTGCGTATTGGTCTAACTGTTTTTACGTGTGTTGAACACTCGTAAAAGCAGTTAGACCAATACGCGCAAGACTTTTCTCGTCCATCACCTGCATCTTGTTTTGGATGAAGGCAAGGGGTTCACTAATAAAGTATGCTTATCACAACTGTTGTTGCACTTAAAAACACTCGACATAGTTTATATTTTAGTTCATCACACTCATACGCTCTAGATATATGGGGGAGGCCTTTGGCCAGCCGCAGGACACTAGAGGTATATAGGCTAATAGGAAAGGGACCGAAACGTGTACATAATTAAGACTTTTATGAAAATGTGGTCAAATACATCACTATAACGTAGTGGTCCCATCTACCAAACGGCCTCAGCATTGCATCTAGCCTTTTATTTTACTAAAACATAGGCAGGCAGGTACAGACCTAAATAAGATGACCCAACAGTTTTTCTAGTTAGATTAACTCATTTCCCCTCGGCTTCGGTAGAACGCGTCCAAAACGGCGACAAGATTCTTGGCATACAAGCTGGCCGGGCGGCGCGGCGGCGGCGGCGCGCGGCGGCGCGGCGTACCTTCTCGTGCGTAAATGTTTGAATTTGAGTCACACACACTCCTTTATATGTACGGTACACTCAAGGACAAAATTATGAATACACTTAGGCTGGACTCATACATTCCGAATCCCTCTCTGAATTCAGAGTTTCTGTATGTTTTCTCTATGAATTCCGACTCTGAAATCAGAGAGGGATTCAGAATGTGAGAATACATTCGGAATTCCTCTCTGAATTCAGAGTCGGAATTGATATTATTAATTAAAAAAGCCCGAAAATGCATATAATTTCACAAAGGCCACACACATTCTGATTTTTTCAGATTATGATTTTCTCTGATCGATAGTGAAATTGTATGCATTTCCGGGCTTTCTTAATTAATAATATCAATTCCGACTCTGAATTCAGAGAGGAATTCAGAATGTATGAGTTCAGCCTAAATGTATGAATTTGAGTCACACTCCTATAATGTACTGGTACACTCAAGTACAAAATTATGAATACACTTGGAGAAGTAATTTTTTTATTATTTTAGGGCTTTGTTTCGACCACAGTCTCACCTGACGGAAACCGATGATATTGTCGATGATGGAGCTCGCTTGCCGAGAAGTAATCTATGTACTCTATTACTACAGCTTCCCACTCCACGCTGCACGCACGTAGTGAAAAGTATTCTCTAAGATTTCCATGTAGGTACCGGTGGAACATCGCCGTACGTCTTGTAGAGGTAGTTAAACAGCGACTCTTTCTTAAAATTACAAACATCTTGCCCTCATCCCATTTTTTTCGCAGACGGTGCAACGTGCCATCTTCCATACTTCTCTATGAGTCATCTTTTCAGTCATTCCCATTGATACAAATTAAGAAGTGTTGTAGAAACAGCTTCTTCGGAAACATACTTTTGTGAATGTTTATATGTCTACAAAAGATCGATGCAGCGACTTTTCTTTTGTACGTACGATACGTAAATACATACATACCAAGTATACAGGTATAGTTGGTAGGTATGTATTTACGTATATTACTTATGTAGCTTATTATGTATGTATATGTGGATCTATTATGTTACATTTACATATTATAATTGAATTGGTTTTTATCACACCAATGACAGCTCTATTTCATATTCAGACCATTATTGTCCATCCCAGGTTGTCTGGAAGAGATCGCGGAATGCGATAAGGCCGCCCATTGCATGTGTTTTCGTTTCCTCTTTGTTTTACAACTTTTGGTGTACAATAAATAAATAAACGATAGATTTTTACGTAAAATCATAGTTTTTTTCTTGACTGTACCTACCCATGTAGGACGTTGTATGACCTAAACAAATTGTTCGGACGTGATATTATTGGAAGCTGGTGATGATAAACGTGGTGACACGTAGGTCTCTACATAATACATCATAACGTCACGCCTGTAATCTTTGAAAAGATAGGCAGAATCAACAGTGTCATGTAAAGAAAAAGAAAGAAAAGAAAGTAAAACTGTTTAATCACGTGAAAGTGACGGACATTGATACATAATAATAAATAATGCGGGAGCAATCCAAAATCCGTTGGACTACTTTGGATTTCCTTGTGGAATAACCCACCCTGTAACATTGGTTCGTAACATCTGGTCGATGGGGTCGAAAAGTTCTGGAGTGTTGACCGCGTACCGGAAGACGCAGCGTTGGAAGGCCTCCCACAAGGTAGACCGATGACCTGGTGAGGGTCGTGGGTAGCCGATGGATGCGAGACGCACAGGACCGGTTTTCGTGGTGACACTTGGGGGAGGCCTATGTCCTGCAATGGAAGTCTTTCGGCTGATATGATGATGTTAATAAAATACACTATAGGTACATTAAATTACACAAATGTGTGTGAGGACGATGCACCTAGAGTATTTCTATTACAATAATATGAACCATACCCCTTGCACTGCAACGTTTACACCACAACAGCGTACTATACTAGAAATTCCCGCCTACATCACGCCAACAACTTTTTTTCAGTTCCCAAAGTGGCACATCCAGCAAACCCTTACCTATAGTGTCACGTGTAGAGCTGGAACTGCTAAGTGGCACGGCACATAGCGTGCTTCTACTAATTAAGTTAAGCGTGCATTCACGCGGACTATGCGGAAGGCACTGTTCTGCCGCTGTGGGAAAAAGAGCGCATCTTGCTAACACACAAAACGGAGAAAAAAATTATGAGAAAAAAAAGAAATCAAAATTATGAATTATGTGACTTTTTGCGTCATGTAGTAGAGGTAAATCGGGTTGGATAGTATCGCTATACTTTAGTAATTTTAGCGTGAAGGAAGGTAATCTTGATTGCTTATTGCTTTTTTTCTGCTTAGGTAAGCTCTTACAACACTACCTATATTATTATCTTTGTCACCGGATTACTGCAAACACATTAGTTTATAATAAATCGCGAAAGATTGTTAGTAAATTGTTTCTATTCGATAAGACTATTTCACATTGCTCACAGAAAGCAGGCTAGTAACATTAATTTTCAGAATATAACGAAACTTTGCGATACAACCTTTGAATGACGGACCTATATGCGAGAGTTATTAAAAACATTTTCACGCTGCAATTTAAAATGGTTTGAAACGTTGAACATTTGTTCGGCGAAAGTAGACATTGCACTTGCGTAACTTGACTATAATATTATGGAAGCTTCTAGACAAAAAATAAAAACGCTTTCAGTTTCCGAAAATGTAAATAACTCAGTTTTGTTTAAAAGGGCAGATGCGCCCCTTTCATTTTGGACGGTAGTGTCGTGAATAGCGTATTGTGTGGCAGAATATGAAGGGTGGAGAGATGATTGCATGGCAGTTGAACTAATATAAGCGGTGTTTATAGTGGTAACTCTTGAGGTTAGTTGGATACAGTGTGTCCCGAGCCGTCCTCCCCCCAGCCACGCCCTAAGCCTAGGCCCGTACCCCACAGGGGGTGCCCTTAGCGTGTAGTCGTAAGGTAAGTTTATTATAAGCTCTGGCTAGAGGCTTTAATATTTATATAACACAGGCAAGATCGGTAGAGCAGACCACAACCTCCTAGGTTGACCTGCGAGAGACACTCATAAAAAAAAAGAAAAAAAGTGTTACTCTTGAGGTGTGTCAGTAAATAAAAGAACGTGGACTAATTTATTTTTAAACTGCCGGGCAATTCTACTATTTTTAAGCAACGTTCACATTCGCATGTCAATCGCAATCTGTCAAAAATTTGACATATTTTTTTTTTTTACGTAAACAAAAAATGACGAAGATACAGTGCGTTAAAAACTCGCGTGACGTCACTACGATAGTACAATTTTTGCTAACGTCATGACGTCACCCGCCCCTTTTCTTAAACTTTGATGTGCTTTATCTTTATATTTTTTTAGTGATTTGAAATGGCAAAAAATACGTGTCCAATATTTTTTGAAAATGTAACGGATGGACCAAAGCTGGAATTTGTCAATACTCAATACTCAATACTTTATTTGCATTCCACGTATTAGAATAGCCTATTGACGCAATGGCTGAAGTATTATTGTTGTCCACAAATTCCGAGTTCATTTGGCTCACAAAATAGATATCTACTGTTTGGTCTATCACTACCCAGATATTGCGGAACTGCAGTGCGATTCTGTAAACATGTCGAAGTGAACACCCGGGCGGGGCGCACGACGGGTGAGTTGTCAAACCATACAAATAAGATGGAATGACAGCTTTATTGTCGTTCACTCCGCCTAGGTGAACACCGTGAGATGTCGACAGAATCGACCGGCTGAAATGGAGCTGGGCCATCATACACGGTAAGGCGCGGTGATGGTAGAATGAGGTGGTGACGAGAGGCGTCGACTGGAAGTAGAAGTGTCGATTATTCGGCAGCAACATAGGCGGCCGACTTTGTTGCCATCGTGGTTAGAACTTGGTCAGGTATGCCGATGTCATCATCATCATCATATCAGCCGAAAGACGTCCACTGCTGGACATAGGCCTCCCCCAAGTGTCGCCACAACAACCGGTCCTGTGCGTCTCGCATCCATCGGCCGCATTATTATGCCGATGTATAAGTACATAATTTGTTCTAAGAAAGGGTCTAAACACGTCCAATTTTCCAAGCAGAAGTAGCGTTAACCCTCGTACTATGAAACAAATTTTTTACCGATTGAAAAACTATTTCAGTCGCGTGCTGAACTCCACTTCCTAACTAATACTGCAGGCTATCACGAACATAATGGCAGTCATTGATCCATGTTGAACGATTGTTATGCAAAACAATAGAACTGTTCAGTTGTGAATGATGACTGAGTGTGAGGTGCTTAATTCAATGCTTGGGGTGACTGTGTACCTACGTTTTTCTTTCGACCCGATCTCTTCTTCTTTTTAGGGTTCCGTACCCAAAGGGTAAACTCGGGACTCTATTACTAAGACAAAGCTGTCCGTCTGTCTGTCTGTCCGTCTGTCTGTCACCAGGCTGTATCTCATGAACGGGGGTACGGAACTGGGTACGAAACCCGAAAAAGATCCGTCTGCTGTTTATGGTAGATATAATAATCGAATCGGGTTTAAAATGCACGAATATACTCACGCGTCTATTTAAGATACATTAAAAAAATAACTAGGTGACCTTTTCATGAAAAAAAAAAAAATAAATTCTGTAAGTGTAACTATCCAAAAAATTTATTTTAAATAAATATAGTCTAAGCATCTTTGGGCGCATATTTTCCAGAATTTATATTCGGAAATCACCGTCAGCTACCGAGTATTTTTTTTCAGCAAGTAATTTTAACAAGGCATGTCACTGATAAAAACACGTCGCACAATCGCGATTTGTGCTACAGCGGCAGCGTTATGACAAATAGTCTTACGGACAGATAAACGACTGTTACAGTAAGTACCTCAGAATCTGGACATTTGTGATCCTTATAATAATATGATTTGTAACAAACAATTGATTTAAAAGAGTGTCCGTGGAGTTTCTTGTACGTTCTCCACACATATCTATGCTTTGGAACGTGCAAATTGCTTTACCTCTTTGACTGACCGAACTTGACAATTCAAAAGTGCATATAACTGGTTTAATTGAATTAAATGCTTTGAGTTTAAGCCAATCTTTTCCATTAGCCAACAAAAACAGAACGTCCCATCAACGTATTTTCAACATTACAATACATTTCTCGACAGCACATATTGCGTTCCGTTGCACAATAACAGTAACTTCAGACATAATTGCCCCGTTCTAACCGAGCCACGATCGTAACGATATACCACTAGGGAATGTTGTACAATCCTTTTAGAAATCACTTGTTTTGTATGTAAGTGTATGTAGGCGTAAAGTACCTACCTGCTTAAGAGCGCGTACGCCGGATGTCATTTCATACAAACTTTCAAGTCCTTATTCTTCAAAATGAATGGACCGATTTTAACAAAACTTGGTGTGTAGGATACGCTAGAATCCAGGTCTAAATAGTTATCAGAAAACATTTTTGAAAAAGAGTTCAGGGGGAAGGATATAGTGGTTTTCACTTAAAATCGCTCTCTCTCTCCCTCTGAAATCTTTTTCAAAAATGTTTTCTGATAACTATTTAGACCTGGATATCTAGCTCATGCATACCAAGTTTCGTTAAAATCGGTTCATTCATTTTGAAGAATAAGGATTTGAAAGATTGTATGAAAAGCCTCACCGCGTAAACGCTCTTCAACTTAATCTACACTGTATACAGGGTATTTTAGAAACGCAACTTTGACTTGAAGGTGCTTTGGGGGTGGTGCTTGTGGAGTGTCATGCTTGCTCAAAAGTCTGGCTGAAGGTGGCGCATGTTGGAACATTTGGCACCCTTGAAAGTTGTTGTGCCGAATAGTTCTAGCGCAGGCATCATGTGCGTGAACGAGCGCCATCAGCTAGGACTGGTAATCTCTCAGCTACCACGACAGCCCAAAAAAAGGAGTGTTACGTTTTTTTTTACTAATTTTTTTTTTTACAGCGAACACTTGATCGTTCTAGTCTTTATTACGTCGTTCTCACATATAATTATGTTTGTATAATTTTCACACGAATGACCTCACCTGGTCCTAAACCACCAACTCTTAAAGCAGTATTACTTCAACATTACTTCCAGTGGGAAAGAGACGGAGCTATACGAACCCTGGAAACTTTCAAATCAATATTTATATTTTCTTTCTTTCTTTCTATATCATTATAAAAAATATTGATCTAAAAGAGTGTCCGTGGAGTAGCACGTCCTTCTCCATAGACGTGACCGTCAGAACACGTGACCTGATCGAAAATCGTGAAATTCGTAAGATGGATAATGTATTATGTAATATAAATTTTAATGTTTGTGTACGATAGCACAATAAATGAATATTGTATATAACCACATAAATGATAGTACTTTTATACTGATAAATAAAGCAATTCGTTTTTTTTTTTGTTTTTTTACCTTGCACTTACATCTACATCCTGTATAGGCTCTGAGCACGGAACGCAGCATGCGCCATTGCTAGTAATATTCATGGCCACGCAATTTCTACTTAGCACAAGTCTCGGTTTTTATAAGCATAGTCAGAATTGTCATCATCATCATCATCATCATCATTATTTCAGTCGAAGGACGTCTACTGCTAGATAAAGGTCACGCCCTAGAGTAGCCACGTCAACCGGTCCTGCAGTGTATCTCGCATCCGAAGGATTCCCGGGGCCTTCACCAGGTCATCAGTCTACCTTGTAGGAAGAGACCTTCCAACACTGCGTCTTCCGGTACGTGGTCGCCACTCCAGAACTTCTCGACCCCATCGATCATCTGCAAGCAATGTGTTAGTACCTAACCTTGGTTGCTACAGATATCTTCATTTCTGTTTGGATTACGAAAGGAAACTACGCGCGTTCCTCGTCTTGCCCTGTGGGCATAGGGAATATATAGTCTTTGCCTATGGGTGACTTCTGATGAGGCCCATTGTGAGCGACCACGTTTCTATACTTATAAATCACCATAAGCTGCCAGAATTGTCACTACATTCGTGACAATATAAGAAGTCAGATCTGACAGCAGGACATTTTACAAGTAAGTATGAAAAAAATATGCAATAAATCTCTTTCCCATTTAGTGGTAAAGCAATCATCTATCCCTTTCTACTCAGCTGTCAAATCCAACTTCTTAGATTCTCACGAATATAGTAGGTAAGTAGTTAATTTATATGAGAAAACGGTGACACTGACCTTGGTATCATGTATGGACAGTTTTGACACAGTCATCTGTAGCATTGGCCGCCGAGGGGTTTTAGTGTTCTGTGGGTACCTAAAGGTGTTTCGAACTGTTATGTTTCTGTTCTCCAAAGGGACTGTTTATATAACTTTTATTGTTATTTTCATATCTCGGTTGTTCTTGTTGTCTGACAACTTGAAGATTGTTTTCAAGTTTTAAGAGTTCTCAAGAGATAGGTACGCAAAACTGGCAGACGGATAAAACTCCAAAGGCAGTTAAATTTTAGTCTTGAAAACACACTTAAGTTATTGTTCTGTTTTCGCTATCCTTTGGGACACTGGTGAAAATTTAAAACCTAAACTAACAAAATGACATAGGTACATACACATATGCATAACCTCTCACCCGTTTTCCCATGGGAGTAGGCAGAAACTGCATAACGCCATGGAGCTATACGATCCTTATAAACTCCTTCTGCTTTGTTACAAAATTAAGGTTCTTAATTCAAATCATTTATTAAAACAATAAATTGTACATATACAGATAAGGTTGGTCTGTGACCCCCAAACATTTGCCTGTATCTTGGGAATCAGAATATAAATGTAATAAATGTTGATGTAATATTACATAAAAAAAAACTCTTTATTTCATATAAAGTAACATCCATAATTTATAGGTTAGTAAACAAGAATCTTATAACTATGTTAGTAAGTAATTATAAAATAAGAAAATAACAAAATAATATACTTACTAATGTTTCGAGACCAATTGATTTTTTGACATAGGCGCATCTCCTTTTAAGGCTACAAACTATGACGTACCTCCTTTCTATGACGCTCAGGATGGAGTTGGAGCTCCCCCGCAATCTGCAGAGCAGTGAGGCAGACTTCTTTCTGACGATGACATGGAATCCATCAACGTGAGCCTGTGTAAACATACCAGACACACTGCAGTAACGGGGCAAACCCAACATCACCTATTCTGGACCTCTGCAAAAACCTTAGGGGGAAACAATCTTGGTACTAAGTGTTAGGTATATTAAAATAAAGTTTATCCCTTTACTAACCTTTAACTTTGCTCATAAAAGCTTTTAAATCCACGTCGAGTCCATCCATCCAAAAGTATAATCACTAGCATTAACACATACCTTCAGAACTTTTCTCGAATGAAGTGGGCCGTAAATTACGACTATGTAGCTGTGGGCTACGTGTACTGGGCAGGTAATATATCCGAAAGTTCTCAACCACTTCAAATAGCTGCGAATTACCGGACAAGCTCGGCCTTGCCTGTGATGTACGTTTTCATATTTACTGTTGGTTATTGGTTAAACGTGGCGAGCAGGTGTTCAGAACCCCGATCACATCAAGTTGTTCAAATCTAAGTTATCAGCGTGATCCACGTCTCTCGCAACGACAAGCTATAGGTACCTATAATAGTAGATTTTGAAAACCAGCAGTGGTAAAAAGATTAACCAGGCAGTCAGCGGGTTGGTTGGTTGTGTCGAGAACTACTCAGAAATCCTTGTTCTTAGAAGTTAGGTGTACTTGCACACTACTAGCACAATAATAAAATTGTGACGGGTGTCGTGTTATCCCGTTACTGGGTGATCAAGATCAGATAGGCACTCGCTCCATGGAAAAACATTTGGTTAGACTGGAATCCGAACTCAACATAGGAGGGAAAATGTTAAGTTAGACCACTGCGTCGACTCTCGGTGTCATCACTTCGTTGACTATCGGGAGGACACGGCGCGGCATACGCCGGCAGAGTGTGCCGCTAGGGAGGAGCCGCGCCGTGCCCTCATCCCTGTGGTAGGCAGTGATCTCTCGCTGCTGGCCGTAGTCCGTTCTATGGTCGGTGGCAAAGAGTCCTGGGACGCGGTGATCTACTTCTGCGGAACAGCTATCGCGCAGAAGGAGGCTGCGGAAAGGGAGAGGTAATCTCGACCTCTCTTTTGGCCCGCAGCAGGTGCACCGGTCGTTGGAGGAAGGCATACGCTGTTCTCTTCCGGCCCTAACTAGGTCCAGGGGCGGCGGACTTGGGGATGTCCGTCGCCCCCCATTCATCCGGACCCGAAGTGGTGGCGCGTGGTGTTCCCGTGCGCCCCTCTTTGACGTCGTGGGGGGAGTCAAACACATCACTCCCCCCGCTGACCTGAGGTGGCCCGCAGAGGCGGAAGTCGCGTACGTTCCCGCGATCCCCAGCGTAGGTGGGAGATGGAACACCCTGGTCAGTAAGAGTCCGACAGGCTCCTCCGGCCCCAGGGCGAAGGACATCCATGAGGATTTCCCCCCATAAAAAAAAATTAGATCTATATTTAAAGTAAGTAAGAATAATATTTATTTAGCACATACATGAAACACGCACCGCACATAGAAATAACAAATTATAGGTAGGTACCTATGCCAGAAACTAAGTGCATGTAATTTAAGAGAACAATAATGGGTTTTAAGTAGAAAATCGAGTTACGCTAGATTTGTAACTAAGTAGGTACCTACTTGTACATCCATTTCAGATATTGATGCTTAATACCTAGTAGCCGCTTGCCTACCTTTTATTAAACAGGGTTAACAAGTCGATAAGTTGTCAACAATTCCGACTAACAGGGGCTCCAGACCGTTGCAAATTAAATCAAACTGTAGAACAGTTCGTATCGAATTTCAGCCACTAACTGTCGAGGGGCTGAAACTTTCTGAATGTTAAGGGGCTATTAATGACATTATAGTTTCAAGCTTTTGTTCAGTTAGCTAGAATGGGGCTTTCAATCAGTTGAGTAGGTACCTACCTATTACTGTTTTGAGTGCATTTACTAAACAAACTATGTACACTGATTTTTACCAGAAATTGCAATCTCTACCTATCTGCTACATGAACATGTCTAGCAGATAGAGATTGCAACGATTACTATTATACTTACCAATATTAGATACTAATCCTACCTAATATTATATACGCTTTAATTTTTTTACTACGGGACCAACCCGAAAATCACAAAAAAAACAGCTGTTCAGTACATTTTGTTGAGTTATGCGCCCATAATACATAATATAGGGTGACTGGTAATTAGTGACTGATACTTAAACACATTATTATACTCATGATAACAAACAACTTTTACTGTGGGACCAAACCTGAAATCGCATAAAAAAATCAGCTGTCCCATACATTCATGTTCGCATAACTCGTCAACATGTAGGAAGCAGCTGATTTTTTTTCGCGATTTCAGGTCTGGTCCCATAGTATAATCATGTGTTTAAGTACCGGTCACTAATTACCAGTCACCCTATATGTATGGGGCTGTCGATTTTGTCTCGCGATTTCAATGTTGGTCCCATAGTAAAAATGTAAATGTATTACGTTAAAAAACTATCTATAATACATATAATAAAACAGTAACGAAAGAAAAACTGTACATTAAGAATTTTCGAGAAAAAATAAGTGGCTTTTGTTAGAAAAACGTAACTGATGACAAAAAGTGACTTTTTAGAATTTTTGTCTGTTTGTCTGTTTGTATGTGTGTATGGTACGGCTTCACGCCAAAACTACTGGATAGATTGAATTGAAATTCAGCTAAAACGTTCTTTGTAAACCAAGGAATACTTAAGGCTACATATTATCACGCCGTATGTTATGGGAGGTAAGCAATATTGATTTTAAAAGCTTTTTGTTCGTAATTGAATGCACAAAGTAATTGAATGCACAAAATGACATGTTAGTTAGTTACAAAACCATTTAGATAATTTTTACACATAAACCTGATAGGAATTGTAGCAATCTAGAAGAAATCAACTTTTTATCTACATAATTCAGATACCCGTAATGCCATCTGTTGACCGAAAAAAGTACTAACTATCAAAAGCATGAGAATTACACCAAAATATATTTTTTAGTTACTAATGGTACTTTTAAAACGTCATAAACAGTGATTCTTTTGATAAAAAACTTACCGTTATGCATTTTATGCATAACATAAAAAAAAGATTTGGTCTGATTGCTCCACTGACGTTATTTTAATTTTCTTTTGAACGGTTAATTCTCTCCACTCAACCTGTAAATCACCCTGGCTAGGCCGGCAAACTTAGCCAGGACACCTACGCACAACGGAGTCCATACTCTACTCTATCCGTTGCGGGGTAGTTTTTTATGAATGGGAAATCATCAAAATGACTTCTTCCGCTCTGGGTAGACTGGAAGGGAGGGTCAGACTCTTACTGACTAAAACCCATCTGTGTTTCTCCTTATGATCTTTGCGTTTCAGGGTCACGGTGACTCTTTCGAACAAATTCCGCAACCCTAGCAGGCTCTGGCCCTAACGGGCCCCGTCTACTTAGCTGACATCTCTTGGAGGCGCGCATGGAACACAACGCTTCGTCGACCCGGACCAGTGGCGCTATATAGGGTGTATAGCTCCATCCTTCCTTCTCGCTCGAACGACTCACGCTTTAACACGTCATGGAAACCTAAGGGCTGGTTTACACAGAGCGAGTCTCGGTAGGCCAACTCGTGCGCCAGTGCAAGTGGGTCTACCGAGTAGCAGCAGTGCAGCAAATCGCACTATGTGAACGTCACTAGCGAGTAGGATAGTAGCTCGCTTTCCAGACATATGGCATTTGTTTTAGTTAGTTAGAGTCTGACGCTCCTTGCCGTTCCTCCCTGAGCTGAAAGAGTTATTTAATGTTTGCTATCTGCCTTCTATTGGCAAAATACACAAAGGAAGATCATCTGTAAATCAGTTAATAATAAATTCATACATTCGCAGTAAATGGAAAGGCAAAACAAATATAAATAACGGTATTTTTTGACTAAAACGACAGATTCAAGTTTGAATTGCGATTAATAGATTTTTTTTGCTATCAACGTCTGAGCTACTGAATCTTTGGTCTTTATTGTTTAAATATTTTGCGTCAGAAATAAGACGTTTAGTTTAATAGAAACTTATAGTTCGAAAAACAGATTATCTACTGCTATTTTAGACATAGGATTCTCCCAAACTACGCCACAACACCCTCAGCCTATGCGTAATACAAAATAAATGTAATTGGCCGCATACTCTTTCATTTGGACATTCATTCAGTGCCCAAAATGATTTTTTAGGCATATGAAACAATGGATCTGGAATAACATTTAATTCTGAATGACATTGAGATTTGATTAGTTACAAACGTTTATTGCAACTATAACTATATACACACACTTAAAAAAAGACTCAACTAAAACTAATCTAAAACATGGCGTCGAAAAATTCCTCCGCATCGCAGGCCACTGGCAGGCTGGCAGCATTGCCACGTTGTATGGCAATGCTTATCCTTTGTCCGAGGTAAAAGCCAGCCCTAGGGTCACGCGAAGTGTCAACTAAGCGTCTTGACAGATCTTTAAACAAGTAATGAGCACTCGGACCCCACGACCCGAGAGTTTCAACCCCAAACGGCTCGAAAATATAACTACCTACAAGGTTATTATATTTCCGCCGCTTGAGGTTCTCCGCAGCCGCAGCGGCAGCGCCAGCGCAGCACGAAGAGCTAGGAAGATGGGATGGCGCAAGAGTATCGACACAAGTAGCGTCCCACACTAATGGCCTACCCATCTTCCATGGAAATAATGACATGCCGTCCGGTCTCTTGCCATCGTCGCGTGCCAGGCCATTGGGTTCTAATACAGCCGGAACGCCGACGGTGACAAGAGCTCGTCGGATGATGTCGTTAATGTTCGCGTGCCGCGCTATGCGACCAGCGCTACGGCTGCATGACAGGCCGTGGTGTCCGAGACTGTTGACAGCTTCGCCACAGTGGCAGCGATGAGGAGAACAACACGGAGCGCCAAGACGCAGGGAAGCAGCGAGGCGGAAAGTAGTATCATCGAACAAGGTGCCTATGTTAGTTACATAATTAGGGTGCCGCTGCCGGTCTCCCGCCATTCGCATCCAGGCTGTCTCAGCTACCTTTTACAAGCCTCTACACAGCTCAAAGGGTTTGCATGGTAGGGCCGCTGATTGTTATCGGGCCGCGAGCCACCCAACGCTCGTCGTCCGCAGGCCCGTGCCTACGGTGGCCGTGAATCGCCCTGCGACTCCTGACGCCCGGGGCGTCTTCTTCTGTTTCGGCGGCTAAGGCGTGACGTTTGCCTCTCCTTCACGCGGCCCGCCCCTTCCTTTACTAGCATTACTGTTTCGCAAAAGGAGGTGACGGCTTCCCACGCCTCCGCGCTCTGGACCATGGAGTGAACCAGAGCCGGTAGCGAGAGGTCGCTGTCGCTGATCGCCTCGACGAGGACACGGCGGTGCTGCGCCCAAGCAGGGCAGACTTTCACCGTATGCTCCGCCGTGTCCTCTGCGGGGGTTGACTTCTCTTTTGGTTGGTTTTCCCATGGACAACTTTATGTAGCTCTATCGCGTGTTAACAAACTTAGCAAGTTTCATCAACATCGTGTATCATCATCATTATCCACAGTCCAACTTCGCTCACTGCTGAGCATAGGCCTCTCTTTTCGTGTGCCAATCCCCACGTTCCTGTGCCAGCCTCATCCAGGTTCTACCCACGATGGCAACTATATCGTCCGCCCATCTCGCCGCCGGTCGACCAATACTTTTTCTTCCAGTCCTCGGACGCCACTCAGTTACTGCCTTACTCCACCTATCATCACCGCACCTTGCCAAGTGTCCTGCCCAGCTCCACTTTAGTTCTACAATTCGTTTTCCGATGTTGAAAACCTTCGTACGTCTTCGGATCTCGACGACGTACCTCTATCAAGCATGGAACGCTACATGGCTCTCTGTGCAACTATCAGTCTGTACACAGCCTCCTGCGTGAGCGTCCATGTAAGTAAGTCATGGTGAGAAAAGCACACTGGTTATAAAGGCGGGAATTCAGACATTGTGGAATTTTTTGCAGGCTTCAGAATGTCGTCCATTTTGATAAAAGCGGCCCATCCAAGGTGTGTTCCTCTCGATACCTCCGTTTATTGATTTTCTTTGCCAATGGAAAGGATATGGCCAAGATAAACATATCGGTTAATCATCTCCAACAATTCATTTCTAGATTTGAATCGCTGAAGGTGTTTGCCATAACCTTCGTCTTGGTCATATTCATCCCAAGACCCAACTTAAAAGAAGCATCTTAAAGATTTTGAAGTATTTTCTGGGGGTCATCGAAGTTCTCAGTGAAAACCACAAAGTCATCTGCAAATCTTAAGTGAAACAGTTGGGCAGAAAATTAACGTTAATACCGCAATAGTCCCAATCTATACCCACATTTTTAACGACATCTTCTAGGACTGCTGTGAATAGTTGCGATGAAATGAAAGAAGCATTATCATTACAACGTTTCTCACGAAAAAATATTTGAACAGAAGAGGTGATACTCGACGGCGCGTTGTGTTCCACGCGCGTCACAAAAAGATGTCAGCATAAAGATTAGGCCCACTAGGGACAGTGCCTGCCAGGGTTGCGGAATTCGTTCGAAAGAGTCACCGCGGCCCTGGAACGCAAAAGGCATTAGGAGGAACACAGATGGGTTTTAGTCAGTAAGAGTCTGACACTCCCTTCCATTCCGCCCAGAGCGAAAGGAGTCATTTGATGTTTTTCCATACATAAAAAAGAGGCAACCAATGATAGATATTGACTGTTCGTATTAGATACACGAACACATTGACCTTACCTAGCCACATCATTTCACAATACATACACGCGAACGAAGTCGCGGGCAACAGCTAGTTATTAATAAACAACTAGAATTTACTTGACTAATAAAACGGGAAACAAAATAAATCATTGCGTCGGTGATACTGCAATACCGCGTAACTAACACTTTGCTATAAGGTCTAATTTTAAATACTGCAATATCGCAAAACATACTTTGCTATAATGCCTAACTTTGAATAAAATAACAGCCAAAATTAGACCTATACTGCAATACCGCGAAACTACACTTTGCCATATGGTCCAATTTTCCATACATCAATACCGCAAAACACACTTTGCTATAATACCTAACTTTGAATAAAATAACATCGAAAATTAGACCTTATGGCAAAGTGTAGTTTCGCGGTTTTGCAGTATCACCGACGATTGGGCATAAAAAATAATTTTACATCGCTGTTATAATAATAATAAATATTTTTAATTTCAGGCTACTTTTGCCCATAGATATGTACCTTAAAAAATAAGATATATTTTATAGTTTGTGTTGCTAGGTATATATTAAAAACTTCATATCACACGTCTTCACGTTATGGGCCCAGAACACTGGCAGCATTGCCGCGTTGAATGACATAGCTGATTCTTCGGACGTAGAAAAGCCCAGCCCTCTGGTCACGTGAACATTCGACAAGTTGTTTGCTGATGTTATGTCCCAAATGATTCGATTAGTACTCGGACCCCGGAAGAGAATTTTACATGGGTATGGGCACAATCAGCCCTACCTACTACGGTACCTACTGTTATTCTATAATATTATTATTCTCTTTTACTTTTTGCTTGTTGGTGTTATGTTGTGCCTGTGTCGAATTTGTATTTTCTATTAGGTACAATTTATTCTTCTGTTACTATTAGGTACCTACCTACCTACATCTCTTGATAACATAGTTAGATACTTATCCGCTTGCGTGACTATTAAGTCCCTGGTGTTAAACCATGTAAACTGATAACTATCTCAGTCTCTTGGGGTAGCCATCACGAAAGCTTATGAATAAATTACTAAAACTGTTAAGGTAAATACTACATTTCAGTACAAGGCCTAGAAGACAAACCCGGTGAATCAACACAGCATTTACCAACCAAGTTAAGTGGCAAAAAAAACGACATACCACTGACTGATTAAATATTTGAAAACATGACACTGTCATTAAAACAACGAAACATGAAACCTACAGAACTTTTTCCTGTACAGGATTTGTTGCAAAACCGTTACGGTTTTGCAACAAATCCTGTACAGGAAAAAGTTCTGTAGGTTTCACCTGATAGGTACGGTTACACTTTGGAGCTATGCGATACAGACAGTAAAGTCCCGTATACCTCAGTTGAAAAGGGAGGATCCTCCGACTGGACGGTAGTTGTGTCCGGTGGGCAACTTCCCGATAGTTGATATTCGGGCTGTTGTATCTGTGTCTGTGTTTTGCTAGTTCGTAGCTGTCGGGATAGATGGCGTTGCGGTTCTTATTGTTGCGATGTAGATTGTGATTTTATTAAATAGTCCATAGGGTTCTCTCTTTGTGGTCGGTCCCTCTTATCTGGGGATTGTGATCTGCCTCCACCAGTCTATTAGGTAAGTTATCGGACATTATATTCATAATACAGCGTCAAGTTTTCAAAACGAGTAGGTAGGTAATGTTAGACTAGTAGTAAAAATTCGACACTGAAAAAATACCTAGGTACTATCGATACCACTTCTAAAACCCCACCCCGATAGGTAGGTACCTGTGTTGCCATAATCGCCACGCTTGGCAGGCGGGTTGGCGATCGTAGTGTAGCTGTTGCAATGTACCTACAGAGAATGCTGCTGCCCATTCTCTGGCGATTCCCTTAGTCGCCTCTTACGACACCCACGGGAAGTGATGGGATGATGCTATTCTTTGTAGACCTACATGACATAGCATAATGCTGACGATTGAATCATTTACTTCTGATATTATATAGGTACCTAGTTCTTTAATACTTAACCTACTGGGGACAGCAAACGCTTATTCTATTCAATTAAATAATGTAAGCATGATTGACATGAAAAAATCGAGTGCTCAAAATGAAGCAAACTACACTTGGCCTGCCTTCATTTCGCTTCCGTTGAATTTCAAAAGCCAGACTACCTACCTCTACAATAAGGTGAGCCTGGATCACCGGCAGACGAGAATGCGGAAGAAGGCAATGTTCACAGCAACAACAGCGCAGCCCCACAATATCTACAGCAGCATTAATCAGAGGCACGTTACGCGGCATCCAAAGTATGGAATAATATACCTAGGTACCACCGCCCATTAGAGCAATAAACAGTATCAGTTGTACCTACACTTGTACCTAAATAGGTAGGCACCTACCTTTAGAAGACGTTTAACAGCAGTTTTTAATAGGTAGGTACTTACCTAGGTACTTAGGGCGGATTTCACCAATGAAACTGCACGCGATCAGCAGGTAGAGTAGGTACATCTAAACTGCGTTCAAGAGCTGTCAGTGTCAATATTCCATAGAAAATTAATGACTCCGACAGCTCATAAACTTGGTATAAACGCTAATTGCGTTCAGTTTCATTGGTGAAATTCGCCCTTAGATGCACAACGAAAACATGATTGTCTCAATGATGTGATGTCTTAGCTTGCATCGAATTTATTTTTATCCTCCTAATAATAACGCTGTTTGCAAATCAACCACAGCGCTCAGCCGAATGATGTCAGTCTGGAGTAGGGAATCGCACGAAACCGGTTTCTGTTTGTCATGCGGAATATTTCGAGTAGGTACCTACCTACTCGAAATATTCCGCATGACAAACAGAAACCGGTACCTACCTAGTTTACATTTACATTGAATGAATCTGACGACATGCTTTTTGACTTTTGTTTCAATATTTTTCTTATGACTATTCCTACAAACTTATCTACCTACTTACTTATCACTAGTAGGTACCTACTTAGGCATTATTTATTGAATACTATACTTTGTGCCAGATAAACTTGCAATAAATTACATTGACCTTTCCCTAATATCCCTTCGTAGATACCTACCCGAACAATACATTATGAACCATTTTACATTACTAGAGAACATAAAGGATCACGATAGAAGTAGATTCAGGACTGCTCTAAGTCTTTATTTCTGTTTTTGATTTTAAGAAAGTCAATAAATGTATGTGGGTCAATGACCGTTATTGCACATTTATCTGGAATCTACTAAGTATAGGTACCTACTACCTAACATTTATGCAGGTAAGTATTGCACGTACAATGGTCCACACAGCAGGACTTAGTGCGGAAACCATACCCGATAGTTAGAAGTATTTACCTGTGGGTAGGTATAGGTAGGTAGGTACCTACTTATTTAACACCTTATAAAACTGATTACTTAACATCCGTACCTACCTACCTAGTCCATTAACTCAACGCAAGGTTCTTCTTTCAAGGTTGAAAGCCAGCGTCAGGCAACTCCTTAGTGTCTGGCATTTTGCTGAACTGGACCTATTTGGCGCAGCCGTGGGCACACAATATTAATTGTTTTGAATAATTATTAGCTATTCAACGCATACTTACAATGTAGGTATTGCGTGTACCTACCTACCTATCTATGTGTGCCAAATAAACAAGTTTTCTTTCTTTCTCATCACAATTATGATTTAAAACAATACCTAGGTAACTACCTCCATCTATTACCTACCTACATAAGTCAGTTTCAGACTCCCCGCAAGGGAACACAGCACATCGCGTGACTGACTACAAAATAATAGAAACCGCATGTCGTGTCACCGTGTGGCACTCCTTTAAAATTAGGTACATACGTACTTACCTACATATTATTATTCCAGTAGTGTGCCAGCTGGTAGTAGGTTTAATGTGTATCTACTTAAGTAGGTCTTACTAACATTGACAGTTCGTTAGTAGAGTAGGTACCTGACGTAACACTGTTTTTTACTGAATAAGTTATTCCTGAAAATTTCGTGGGGGAGGCTTGTTCGGCAGTGCAGCAGTAGGTCTAGGACAACATAGCCGAAGTTTTAAATCCTGATTGCTACAATCTCAGGTTTCTTTTTATTTAATTTCTTTTTGGTAAAGGTAATAATAATAAATAAGCATGCTCAATCATCGACCTCAGATTCAGAAGCTTGGCTCTACATGAAATCTGATATCTTTTTCACAGGGCAAACCTTATGTGGTCGTCTTGGCAACATTTTACATGAATTGTTTTTGGTGGGATTTCAGTTCTTTTTGTAAGTTGCTAGGCAGTCTTTTTATTTCGGCTTTCTAGCACTTCAGGAAGTACCCTAACATTTTGAAGTCTCGTATAAACTTCCACCCCCCCATTTTAGGGGATGGGGGGCGAAAGTTATGTTTATGATTTTTTTTGGTTGGTTGTATACTAAAATTAGATTACATAGGTATCTAATTTCAGCTTTCTAGCACTTCAGGAAGTAGGCAAACATTTTGATGATCATCAGTGTGTCAGTGACGAAATCGGTGTATTTTAGATATCAATAAAATCTAAAGTATTAGAGCTATTCAATTGAGACTTTGTATGTTTAATTAGTCTATTATTGACATCATATCCTGAGAATATGAACTATCTGGTACATCGGAAACCAACTCTATGAGGGTTCAAAAAAACGACGAAACACTTCGAGAAAAGGTAGGTAGTGTCCTTGCGCTTCGCTTGGCTCGTCTTGGCGGGGGCACTACCGTGCCCCCAGATGTATAAGATAGCCACATTCATGAGAAAAGCTAGATATAGGCTAAACGGGAACGGGAAATTCCTACGGGATATGCGCGTACGAAGTCGCGGGCAAAAGCTGGTATACCTATTAATAAAACAAATATGTTCATAATCCTTATAATATTTATTATATGACCGAGAAGAAGCATAATATGCAAAACCTGGAAAAACTTAAAACAAAACGACTAGCGACTTTCAATTAATAAGAAACAGTTACATACAATGTTACAACTAGAACATTCATATTATTAAAACTAAATAATACTTGTTTTGCCTAATAATGCCTTAAGGCAGATAAATTCCATGAGATATGAGAAAACTTACAATATAACAATAAACCTATACACTTACATCAATCATTGGCTCCAGCTATAAGAAAACAACTGAAACATAAAATAAAAAAAAACATTTGCGTCAAAAAACCCAATCGCCAAGAACAACCAAAAAGTTCAGAACTTGGGCGCCAGTTGACCCGTTTCGGGGTGAAACCTGTCCGGGTTTAAAAAGTTTTCCAGCTGGCTTCGCTCACTCTTGCATTCTGCACTCTCTTATTGCTTGAGCTTTTCTGTTTATTCAGCAGAATTACCACTATTAAAGTATGAATGATCAAAAGAAAAACAAACCTATCCGTTTGATTTACTTTTGAACTTCATATTCGAGCTCTCTTCGCTCCTGAATTCTGCTTTCTCTTCGTTAATGAGCTTTTTTGCATCAGTCAAAAAAGTTAATTCTATTTCAGTATGAGGAATAATGAAAATAAAATCAAAACTATCCCAAGTAGGGCAAAAAAAATCCTCTTCCCTCCTCCATAAATGGAAAAGATACTTAAGGCTTTCGTTTTGGTGACGGCATGCGGCAGTAGCAACCCTTAATTATTTTTCTCCATTTGTAGGTTGACAGCACATTATCTGCACCCATGCTAGCTACGCCACTACAGACTGCTTGAAAAGTGACTTGTTTTGAACTACCTATTCAGTCGTTTTTGGCGGTCGGGTTTTTCGAAATCTTTAATTTTTTTTATTTCTTATATTTTATTGAGTTACATTTAAGCGAAGAAAGAGAGAGAGGAAGTGTCTCCGCGAGCCCTTTATTTAGAAGCCCCACCTTATTACTACTTAGACAAGTCTGTCTTCCTCACATAGCTAAATCAATATTTTTTCTTTTTTTTTAATTATAAATTTTATTATAAGACATATAGATTACAGTGCCGGTTATACAAAAGCGTTTATTTAATTTAAATTTTAAGCATATTTATTTTCAAAGACTTCCTGCACTAGGCTAGGCCTGTCCCGCAGGAAGCTTTTGGGATTCCTATGCAATTACAAATATTAAAATAATAATTAATAAGTAGGTATACGCAGAATAACAAGAGAATTACAATATTACTATTAGGTACTACATGACCATTATAATTTTTAAAATAGAATGTTTTTTTTTAGCATTTCTCATTCCAAATTACATTTTCACATATTAAGTTGTTTATATTTTTGTAAGCTATTTATAAAACCTTTAATTTGATACCCCACTCGATATGTTTTGAGGAAAAACATATTTGAAAGCGCATGATGGCGCCAAAATCGGCCATTTTAATTTTTATATACCCAGAGTCACTCACAATCAAGGCAAATCTAACGAAACCATCCAAGCTAAAATCCATCAAGCCTTTTAGACTACAGAGCTTGCCAAAGAAATATATCTTATTATGTCACAACGTGTAACAGAATAAACGCAATACCTCTTAAGAGGTCATTGTACTCATCACAATGAACAACTTTTACTATGGGACCAATACTGAAATCGCGGAAAAAAATCGACTGCTCCATACATTTCAGTGAACATAACTCGACAAAATGAAAAGAACAGCTGATTTTTTTTTGTGATTTCGGGTTTGGGCCCATAGTAAAAGTTGTTCATAATTATGAGTACAGTGACCCCTTAACAAGTATTGAGTTTATTCTGTTACACATTGTATACATACATAGGTACATTCATACATACCGACACTCTAAAAACATAACCGAAAATTAAAAAAAAAAACATTTTTCGCCACATCTTTAAATTATAGTTTTGTTATCTAAAGCTTTCTTAAACGTTGCATAACAAACCCAACCTAGAGAATGATACTTCTTCGCCTCATCCCAAAGTTCACTGAATCTTTTGTCAGTAAAATTTTCTCCGGCTGCCTCAAATAGTGCTCTTACTACGTTTGGAGAACGTTTAGCATACAGATCCCGATGATGTTCTCCAAAAACTGTAAAATTTGATGGGCTTATACAGGACCTTACATCAGACTCTTCAGGGAGGTAAGTGCGATCAGCTTTACACATGCCTGCTGGCTTGCTTACGTCGTTCTCATGAACGTACTTTGCAGATGGGAAACCTGCCATAGGCTTCCTATCAACTTCTTGACCAGGCCGCATCATATCGTTATAAGTAGTAGAATAGCGTCCGGCTCCAATATCTGGAAATTTCGGAATATCAGGCGATGGTATTCTAAAATTGATAGTATCAACAAATATCCTATATTGAATTTGGGATCCTTCAAAACCGTTCCACATTTCCAAAAGAGGTTCAATAAAATTTGGATTTACTCTGATGTTTTTAGCAGAACAAAAATTATAAACGATATCTTTCGGTAGCCATCCAGTGTTGGCTTTATCTAAACATTTTAAATGCATGTAAAATTTTCTGAAGAACTGATCATCAAAGAGTTTGGACAAACATTTTCGTAAGGTGTTCAAGTGGGCGAGACATTTTAAGAAGAATTCTCTATCTGAAATGATTGGGCATGTTGTGAGACAGTTGGGAACGTTCCCAGACGAAGGTTTCTTAATGTCAGCTTCCAAGGCAGCTCTGGGACTGAAGAAATCTGTTCCTAACACGATTCCATCATTAGTAACACAACATTTTGCATAGGTACCTCCATGGTCAGGTCTGCAGGCCATGCCAAAACTTTGATTGGGATCGTACGGTGGTCGGCAGTAGTGACGATCAGTTTGATAACCTGGATCTAGTAATGGCGAAGTTTTTGCTATAGGAGTATCCTTTGGACATATTAGATCGTAAGCACTTTCGCTTCCGTATTCATTCACGGTTTGATGTCTTCCAAAAGTTGCATTATGAATATCAAAACCTGCAGGTAAGTGAGTCAGATCACACGTTGTTCCAGCCGGCTTTTTCAAATATGTGCTGCCATCAGCATCATGTATAAGTGCGTCTACTTCTTCTTTTATTAACAGATAATGTTTGAGAGCGTCGTCGACGTGAGGATAGTAGTGCTCCGATGGTTCACCTGATAAACGATACTTATTTTGTAAGTAGGTTAAATATAATTACAATTTTACACGTCAATCTTTTTTGGTAATTTTAGCTAGATGAGGCCGGTGTTACCCAACCTGAGAAGAAACACCGAAACAAACTTAGAGGTCAGTCTTAAAGTCCATAGGTACAATCCGTAGGTACTGGTCAAATCATATTTGAACCATGTCTGAGGTGGGCTTTTGTGGAAAGTTCCACACAAATATGAGTGGACCTGTCCAGATAATGCAATCATTTGTCATTTATCGTGTAGGTCAAACTTTAAGTAGCCATCAGCGTATCTAAGATTTTTTCCAGTGGCAATTCCCCTATCCTGAGATGCAACGCCCAATATTGGTACAGTCGGGATTGAGCTTACAAACATGGAATTTTAGGCCAGTCACTGTACACAGATTGAACGCGTAAGGTCGAAATAAATTGCACTGCACTGATTTATTTTGATGTCGTTAGAATAAATACCAATATTATGAAACCAAGTTTGCAGCTTCAAAAGACCTGTGCTTATTCGTGGTGCTAATAAACCCTCAAAAATTTTAGTTGCATGCATGCTTGCATGATTATACATTGCTCACTATGAGAATTATTTTTAGCCAAGTTTTTGGCTGTAACTAATACAAAAATAACTAGACAGCGGCACAGCTATCTGTTTCCTACAATAGTTTGAAAGTTAATACCTATCTACAAGATATAATTATATCTTTTGTCAAAACAAAACAATTAGAAAACAAAACACATATAAGTAAATGAAATCTATTCTGTTTACTACATTTTTTTAATGTTTTTTTTTTCGTCTATTTATGGCGAATTGTCAATAACACCTAACTGACAAGGTAAAAAATTAAAACAAACTGAAAAAAAATCATGATAAGTTAAAAATTGGCCAAGTATTTATTTATTAATTTAGAATAATAATAAAGCAATTGCAACTAAAAATACAATTAGTAGATTTCACTAAACTATGCGACGCGTTTAATTCAAAACGATAAAAAAGTGAATTTCTTGAAAAATTTCAGTTAGGTGGATTGGCACTTCGTCATCGCTATGTACCTATGGGGTACATCAGTACATGCAACATTCCAGTAGCAGACTACTTTTCTTCATGTGGTAAAGCTTTCTATAGGAAAGCTTTACAGCTTTACACATGAAGAAAAGTAGTCTAGGAAAATAATAACAAAACAATTTTTCTTAAGTTAATTATGTTTTTGATACCTGAAGTTTCAAAAAGTTCACGTAAGGAACATTTACCCAAAATGCTAAAATATACCTTACAGCAAATAACATTCAATTTAATTCAATAAGACCTAATTCTAATGTCAGGATCGCTATGTTTAACCTAATAGGCATACAAATTCCAGATGTATAAGTCACTGGAAAATTTCAGACTCCATATTTATGAGTAAACTAGATATAAGTAAACATAATATTAGGACTGTATTTTAGTATACCGACATTACCCCAATAATGTAAATTGTATGTAGTGTAATTGAATTGGTATGTCTTTGTTTAAGTTCTAACACCGCGGGTAACAAAATGATTATAATAAATCTTGAATAGATTACAATTTCTCGACATACATAATATGAAAAATAAAATTTTGTATGTCATGTACAATAAATCCCAACTGAATTCAATAGTTTCCAATGTATCGGAGTGTTATTAAAAAATATAGTTTACAATTTCATGCAATATTTTACAATCTTAGTGTTTACAATTTTCCCGTGACATATTATGTAGGTAAAACTAATTTTAAATATTGATCTTTTTATGCACAATGCATAAAAAAAAATTAAACTTTTTGAATTTAAAGTAAATACTAAGATTTCTTAATTTTTATGTATTTTTGAAGTTTATTATTACTAGTTACTACCCTCACTTTTTAGATTGATTTAGGAACATCGCTACCAGTCAAATCTATTGATTATAAGGGATTTAATAGAGGAACAATGGATGGCGCAATAGGCACCAATTTGCTAAATAAACTTTGGTTCAGGGAGGCTGTGATGTAAAGGTTCGTAGTGTCTTGTAGCTGTTGTTGTATTCTCTGTGCTACACCGGCTGAACCCGTCCAAAACAAGTGGGAAACTACCCTGGGCTTCGATGGCCTGTGTATTGAGTTGCAGCTACTATTGCCTTCGAACCCCTCTCTATAAACATACCTTCATTGCCCTTCCCGCCATCTGTTTTGGGTTGCACTTTGTCCATTGTTGCAGCTTGTTTGAATATCTTCAAATTATTTATTTAGAACTCTGAGCTGTCAAACTGAAAATCAATAAGCCATAGAGTTTTGTTTCGTTTTTTGACAGCTAAGAGAAAACCAGTGTTACCAACACTCAAAAAATATTTTCCCATAATGCCAAAGTTAAAAGTTGTTAAAACTCCTAAAATGAAAAAAACGGCCAAGTGCGAGTCGTACCCGCATGCGTAGGGTTCCGAACAAATCTAGTTTTTGTAACTTCTTTTGAACTCTTTCAAACCATACACTTCTTGTTGGTTTTCTTGTAATGTACAGGCAAAGGATGCGTTTTTTTTTTTCAAAATTTTATACGGTTTTTTCGGAGATAAGGGAAGGAATGGTCATTTTCTTTTAATTTCTTCAATAATATCAAAACAGTTTATTTTAAAATTATGAGAAAAATATTCTAAGCCCTTACAACACGCCCTTTCATTTGATATGTTATGGTTGGAAAAACTATTTTTCTAAGTTTCCTAATTTGCCCCCCAAAGAGAGACCCCATTTTCAACATTTATTCATTTTCGTTACATGTCCGTGTTTGGGTCACAGAGGATTATGAATATTTGTACCAACTGCATCAGTTCAGTAGATTCGTAGAAAAAATCTGTGACAGACGGACAGATAGACAGAGAGACAACCGAGTGATTCTATAAGGGTTCCGTGTTTCTATACATCGTGTTACAGAATAAAAGCAATACCTCTTAAAGGGTCATTATACTCATCATAATGAACCACTTTTACTATGAGGCCAACCCCGAAATCGCGAAAAAAAGATCTGCTGTTCAGTACTTTTTCTCGAGCTATGCGCACGGATATAGTGTTCCAGGTGTCGGACGTAAAAGAATGGCACCATCCCATCTCTTCCCGTGGGTATCGTAAGAGGCGACTACGGGACTCACCAGTGAATGGGCAGCAGCATTCTCTGTAGGTACATTGTTACAGCTTCACTGCGATAGGCACACTGGTGTGCCGCCTGATTTTCGCTATTTTTAATCTTTATTATTACTATTACGCAAGATATATTATATAATTTGGAATTTTTACATGTCGGGGCTGGAGCAGATATATAGCTTTTAAACATGTGTGCAAAATTTTATAAATGTATGTATGTTTGTCCGTGTATATTTCAAAAACTAAAGGATTGCAAAAAAATAATAACTAGGTAGATATAGTCCAACTTAGGGAACTGGTAGTTTCATTAAAATCCGTTTAGCAGTTTTCGAGATATAGAGTTAAGTATCAGTCACTTGGAAAACGAGGCTTAGGCGAACCTAATTCTAAATCATCATGTCATTTTGCATGTTATGTCTAAACAATCTCGATGAAAATACCAAAAAGTGGCTTAGTAATGTAAAAAGTAATAGTTAGTAAACGTTAGATGACAACATAAAAATGGTTCGTCACCTCATATATCACAGCAAATAATGATGGAGGGATAAGTACCGACCTCAAAAAAATGGTCGGGATGGTAAATATACTTTAGATTTTTAAAAGGTAAAACGTTTATTTCGCCCGTTTTGGTTATTAATTAAATAAATTACAGTTTTGAAGTCGATTGAATTGCTCTAGATATCATTACGTGTCGCTAGGTCAATAAATAAAATAAAATGTGGATTGGGTTATCTGAGGATAGATACTTGTAAATAAAGAGCCACTAAAAATATCTCGTTACATAGAGGCCCTAAAATCCCATCCCACTTTATTACCCCTAAATTTGGGGAGAAAACCCCTAAGTTGGGAACCCTGTAGAAAACGGAATTCATAGATAAATTTTGAGATGCCAGTATTACGTGTGGTAAAAACTTTTTAGCATAAAATTTTTTAGTTCTTTTTTTCTACAATGAAATTTCGAAAGAGTTGTAGGTTTATGAATACCGAGGGTGTCCCACGTTGCCGTCGTGGTGTCTCAGTGATCTTGGAGCTCTGCTGGTAGGGTTACACATGCCCGATCCGGTCCAAGTGAGAGACCAAACAAAGAGGGAAACGCAAAAGGCACACCGTTCGGAGATTTGAGCAGTGTTCGGGTTTTCGGGCGGTGTGCGTTTCGGAAGGAATCTTGCTCACTGCTCTCTGGTACGCGTCTGCTCATCAGAAGTGACTGGGAGAGCAGTGAGCAAGCAGAGGGAGAGAGTCCTGTGAAAGGGCGCAGGACAAAGGGATCACACTCTTTAAAAGGAACAAAATCAAAATGAACACGACAGCAGGAAAAGATTTACCAACGGGCGGTACCGCTGCTCAGCAGCTGGAGAATCCACCCAGCGCCCTTTGGGTGCATCAAGCCTCAAGCCCCTTGTATTCTGGTGAGGGTAACCCCTGTTTACTGCTTTCCAGTGGCAACAAGAGCCGAGGAGGCTCCCGATTCGAGGTGACCTTTGAGAAAATGATCGGCTTTAATAATTTTAGTACGCCTGGGGGCACGTGTCATGCGGGCGTGGCGCGAAAACTACCTCCAAACTTTGTAGTAAGAGCACGCTGGATCGTCGAAGAAATGCGGGGTCAGATTCTGACACCGTATCTGGTGTCGGCGGCAGCTCAGCGAACTCGGAGCGAGAGGAAGTGGGGGCAGTGAACTTTCTTCCGCAAGCGCCCCAGACCGCGGGACGACCCAGGGTCGTCCTCCAACGGTGAGATTTCCTCGAACTGGAAAATCCCCACTAGTAGGTGGGTCAAGGGCCGAGAAAGTGGCATGGGGAGGGTACTCGCCTCCCAGGAGGCTGGCCAGCGAGCCGCCAAGCTAGCCGAAGAGGGTCGCCACCCTGGAGCGACCGGCCGGAGAGCTCCCCTTTCGGCGTTATCCGGCAGTGAGCCGGACACCACTGGCGGCTCCGTAAGGAGCGTAAGCCCAGATTTGCAGAGGTTGTGAATGCATGATCTGTGATGTGACCCTTCAAGGTCACATCACAGATCACAGACACAGTCCTCTAAAAACAAGGCTTTTAACGCGTCCTCGGCCTCAATTTTGGCGGCAGCGGACGCCAACTGTTGCGGGCCTCCGTCGGTCAAAATGTACAAGCTGCGGGCAGAGGTCACCCACCTGGCGGCCGCCATAGAGCTTCTCCAAAAGGAGAATGAGAAGCTCCAAGCAGACCTGGCCAACCTCTGAGTGCTTCAACGACAAGCACGGGCAAAGACCGTCCTTGCCAGAGGAGAACCACATCACATTCGCATGAGTCGCAATCTGTCTAAAATGTACGGAAAGTGGGGCTTTTTTTATAGATTGCGACTGAGATGTGTTGTTTAAAAATAAGTAGAATTGGCCCTTATGTGAGGTTTTAGTCAAATGCGAGCCTGTCAATAATAAAGCCGGCCAAGTGCGAGTCGGACTCGCGCACGAAGGGTTCCGTACCATTATCTATATTCTTTAAAAACGGAAAATAAATCACGTTTGTTGTATGGGAGCCCCACTTAAATATTTATTTTATTCTGCTTTTAGTATTTGTTGTTATAGTGGCAACAGAAATACATCATCTGTAAACATTTCAACTGTCTAGATATTACGATTCATGAGATACAGCCTGGTGACAGACGAACAGCGGAGTCTTAGTAATAGGGTCCCGTTTCCAGCCTTTGGGTACGGAACCCTAAAAAGTATTAATTTATTCCTGAAAAAAGTGTGTGTAGTAAATGATAGGTATGTATTAAATAAAACAAAGTTGTTGATAATCTTTGCAATATTTTTTTTATTGTAAGACCGAGAACAAGCGCATGGAAAACCAGAAAAAACTTGAAACAAAACGACTTTCTATTAAAAATAAATAGAAAAATAAAATGTTAAGTACAACTAAAACTTCCAAATTATTAAAACTAAACAGAAAGACTTAAAAATAATTGTTTTGCCTTAGATTGCCATAAGGCAGATAAATTCCATGAACCACGAGGAAACTTACAATAGAAAAATAAACCTGTACACTTACATCATTGGCTACTTCTTATAACAAAACAACTGAAACTTAAAATAAATAAAACTAAAACTTACAATAAATAAAACTGAAAATAAAACGATTTTACACTACATCCTTAGGTTATAGTCTTGTTATCTAAAGCTTTCCTAAACGTTGCATAACAAACCCAACCTAGAGAATGATATTTCTTCGCCTCATCCCAGAGTTCACTGAATCTTTCGTCAGTAAAGTTTTCTCCAGCTGCCTCAAATACTTCCCGTACTACCTTTGGAGAACGTTTAGCATACAGATCCCGATGAGTTACTCCAGAAAGTGTAAGTGTTGATGGGCTTATACAGGACCTTACATCAGACTCTTCAGGAAGGCAAATGCGATCAGCTTTACACATGCCTGCAGGCGTGCTTAATTCGTCCTTATCAATATACCTTGCTGAAGGAAGACCTGCCATACGCCCCCTATCTACTTCTTGACCGGGCCTCACCATATCATTATAAGTAGTAGAAAACTCAAGGCAGTCCACCCCTACATCTGGTATTTTCGGAATATTAGCTAATGGTTTTCTAAAATTGATGGTATCAACAAATATCCCATATTGAATTTGGGATCCGTCGAAGCCGTTCCACATTTCCAAAAGAGGTTCAATAAAATGCGGATTCACTCTGACATTTTTAGTAGAACAAAAATCATAAACAATTTCTTTAGGTAGCCATCCAGTGTTAACTTTATCTAAGTATTTTAAATGCAAGTAAAACTTTCTGAAGAACTGATCATCACAGAGTTTAGACAGGCACTTTCGTAAGGTGTTCAAGTGGGCGAGACATTTTAAAAAGAATTCTCTTCCTGAATTGATTGGGCATGTTGTGAGACAGTTAGGAACGTTCCCAGTAGAAGGTTTCAATTTTCCAAAAGCGTAGCCTTTAGGAACACATTTTATATTGTCGTTCGGTGTAAGTGAATGGCCCGTTGGCGCAACCATCTCATTTTTAATGTCAGCTTCCAAAGCAGTTCTGGGCCTGAAGAAAGCTGTTCCTAACACCATTCTGTCATTAGTAACACAACATTTTGCATAGGTACCTCTTTTGTCAGGTCTGTAGATCATGCCAAAAATTTGATTGGGATCGTACGGTGGTCTGCAGTAGTGACGGTCAGTTTGGTATCCTGGATCTAGTGATGGTGAAGTTTTTCCTACAGGAGTATCTTTTGGCATTATTAGACCGTAAGCATTATCGGAATACACGGTTTTTCTACCGAATGTTGCATTTCGAATGTCGAAACCAGCAGGTAAGAATGGAGTTAGATCACGACTTGTTCCTAACGGTTTTTTCCAATAGGAACTGTATTGTGTTTCTTTCATTTCATCTACAAGGTTTGCAAACTTAGATTTAAGTGGTGGATTAATGAGTTCACCGGCATTAATACTTTTTTGGAATTTGACAGTCGTTTGCTTCGGTTCTGGTATAATAGCATCATTTATTAGTGCGTCTACTTCGTCTTTTAATAGGTAATGTTTGAGATCGTCGGAGACGTGTAGATAGGGTTGCTCCGATGGTTTTCCTGCAGCTACTATAGCTTTCGAACCCCTCTCTATAAACATACCTTCATTACCTTTCCCGCCTTGTGTTTTTAGAGTGCACTTTAACATTGTTGCGGTTTGTTATTTACTTAAAATTATTTATTTATTATTTCTGAACTGTTGAACTGTCAAAGAGTCATATAGATTTGTGTCAGTTTTTTTTGACAGCTTCAAAAAAATAACTTAAATACGTACTATATAAGTACCTACATTCTTAGATGCCAGTGTAGTTTTTTAAACATGAAAATAGAGTCGTCTCGATTTTTTTTCTTAACGTATAACCCTACCCTACTACCTACCGCAAATGTTTTAACACTGCTTCCAGATACTTAGAGGAAACATTATTAATACCTAGGGAAGGTCCCTTGTTTTTTCGCGGTTAAAACACTGGCAAAATCTAGTCCTTCATCATGTTGGATGCTGCCACGTCAGGTCTTCATCATGTAGGATGCTGGTGACGGACTCGGCGATTTGGGGGACAGTATTCATGTGCTGATTTTCAGCCTAGTTTGAATAAATGACTTTTGATTTTGATTTTGGTCAATAATGCCTAGTCTATAGTCCACCTTCAAAATTGTTGGTATAGGTATTATACCTACAACGTGTAACAGAATAAACTCAATATTTGGGAAGGGGTCATTGTACTCATCATTATGAACAATTGCGTTTATTATGTTACACGTTGTTTTAATAATTAAAATTCGACGACACGTTTGGCGCAGTGGTTGAGCAATTGACTGCTGCGCTGCGTGTCGCGGGTTCGATTCCCGCACGGAACAAATATTTGCATGGCCTACAGATAGTTTTTCCGGGTCTGGCTGGTTGTAAATGTGAGTTTATATGTTTGTAAACGCACCATACAAACGCACGATACAGGAGAAATTCCCAGTGTGGGGCAACGTATTAAAAAAAAGAATCAAAATAATACCTAGAAAGACACAGCGGAAGACAAGGAAGACGCAGCGTTGGAAAGCCTCCCACAAGGTGGACCGATGACCTGGTGAGGGTCGCGGGTAGCCGATGGAAGCGAGACGCACAGGACGGGTTGTTGTGGCGACACTTGTGGGAGGCTTATGCCCAGCAGTGGACATCTTTTGGCTGATATGATGATGATGACACAAGAAAGAGATCTTATTTTATATAACTATATGACGGACGATGATTCGTCATCCAGTCCGTTCTTTCGGCCTCAATAGCAACCAAGCTGTTATAACCATTGCGTACACGCTGTTTAAGGGTGCTGTTCGTGTCCACGTAAAAGCCTTATGTGTTTTTAGTAGAAGCATGGTACTTACTGGGTTGCGGCGAATGTTTCTTGGTAGACATAACGTCATTCAGCTCATGTCAGCTGTCGCAGCGCACGCAGGCAATCATTGAGTACGCGTGGACGCGCCACAGTCGCCGCTTGCGACGCCAGCTACTCAGCTTTTGTGGCACTGCTTGTTTAACGACTCACGATTAACGCTGTGGACAAGAGGAGAAATAATTTAACGAATCTGTATTTTGCTAAAGTAAAAAATGAGTTGGTCATTTTCATCTGTGACGTGATAAAAATAATAAAATATACATGTTATGGTAGGCGCCAGATTAAATGTGGAATAAAGTGCATTGACCTTTCCTTTATATCTCTTAGTAGGTACCCTCGGACAGTAAATTATGAATCATTTTTCGTTACTAGAACATTAAGGATCACGATAGATGTCGATTCAGGACAGCTTTATGTCATTATTTCTGTTTTTGAAATTAAGTGTGTCAATAAATGTAGGTGGGTCAATGACAGTTATTCTTCATTTATCTGGCGAATACTATAGCATTTCGCATCAAACGTCAACATCCCATAAAACACCTTGCTTTTATTGTAATAATAGAGTTTTAAAACGTGTGAATCGGGCGACACACGGGTGTGTCAGAAGCGCTTGAACGGATAAAAAAAAGCAGCTTATTAAAAAATATATACTTAATTTACTGTAAGGACGTTTATTTTTAACTTTTTTGTAAACAAGTGTTATTATTATGTTAATTACCGTGGTTAATTATTTGTCAGCTTTTCTTAAACCTATGTCTCAGTCGGATTTCAAAGTAGGTTGATATTTTTTTTTTATTATTGATAGGCACGCGCTTGACCACTATCTCACCGGATGGTAAGCGATGATGTGGCCGAAGATGAAGCACGCTAGGTTGATGATTAAGATTTTTCTAAATGCAGTTAATAAATCCCCAAGGTGGACCTAACCTGGTACAATCCGCGGGAATTCGCTTGATGCACAAGACACTTGGGAGGCCCGTGTCCAGCAATGGGCATCTTTTGGCTGAAATGATGATGATCATGACTTCATAATCACATAACTAACGTTTAGGTCGTTATCTGGAGAGTAGAAATAATTTGTTTGAAGCTTCAAGTATCCCTGTAGGTATCTTCAAAAATATCTCTACAGAATTAATTAAATCCCATCAAAATCTCTCGAAGTGCACACTTCCAGCTGATCAAGTTTAATTCCTACGACCCAAATATTTTATCAACAGAATTTTATACAGGAAATATCCCAATATTAAATTCGAACCCGTAACTCGCTGGAGCGATCCGATTACCCGTGTGTTCGACCAGGGATATCCGAATAATTTTGAGGATAAAATAATCGGAAATTCGGGTAGGTTATGGCCGTTGCAGCCTGGGGTCCTGAATTAATGTCTTTATGCAATAGCTGAGCGTTCAAAATATTAGCTTCTGTTTTATTCCGAAGGTAATGTCGTTTATTGTTTTTGTTTTCTTCATCCTAACCCCATAATTATAAATGCGAAGGGGCTTTTTAGCCAAAGTCAATTACTGGAAAAAAAATTTAGTCTCCCATACAAATTGTGAACAGTTATGACAATTTTGTATGGGAAGTTCAAATTTTTTTTTTAGAATTGACTATAGCTTTCTTCGGGAAAGTTGTTCATTTACATGGGCAGAAGTGGTTCTTAAAGTTTGCGCACTGGAAAAAAACTCACCCAGTACCTATATTATACAAAAAAACACAAAGTAACAAAATAAAAATATTTTTTTTTTATTTGGAAGTCGGTTGTATTTTATTAGTAAGAAAAAAGTTTTTTGTTTGTTTGTTCCCATTTCACGTTTGTGATATTTCAATATAAGTATAGTGTTGTTCTAAAACATGGCCAAGCTTCCAATAATTCTTAATGTGAATAATTATAATATTAAAAAACATGCGGAAGCAGCGCAGGAATCACTAAATAATTACGTAAATCATGCCACTATTGGAAAAAAGGAGCTTGTGGCTAAATTATAACAGCCGCACGGACCAATCTTCAAGGTTAAGCAACGCTTGCCGAGGTTGGTCTTTGGATGGGTGACCATATTAACATACCGAGACTCCTCCGTGCCTCGGAAAGCACGTTAAGCCGTTGGTCCCGGCTGTCATTTGTAGATCTTTGGCAGTCGTTACGGATTTTCAGAAACCAGAAAATCTGACACCAGTCTTGCCAAGAAGTACCGTGTTACCCAGTTAATGGGTTGTGGAGGTCTGGATGGCAGCCGCTCCACGTAAAATACTGGTATTCAGCTGAATCCGGTTTGACTGGGAGCCGACCCCAATATAGGTGGGAAAAGGCTAGGCAGATGTTGGAAAAAAATCGGTTTAGCCAACCCTACATAAACACGATGACCATGATAAAGAAAATATCAAGAGCCACAGAGTACCTAGGTACATAAAAACATGATAGCATTAAAAGTCAAATAAGGACACTACAACAATACATCAAAGTCTTACTTTAAAACAAAATAAAGCAAGATAGATGACTTGAAGATACAAAGTGTAAAAGAAAAAAGTAAAATGCTAGCATTAACTTTATTGGTTTAACAGTTCAATAATTAATGAATGTTTGTCATCATTATTAACCCAATCAGATGAGTAAAGGTCCTATAGATAATGTTTATAACCTTGATTCGTCTTTTATTGAACACTCTAAAAATATATGGATAATTATTTTAACACTAAAGTCCGTTCGCGGAGCAGAAAGAATTTCGTACAATGACCTCTTATTACCTGTCTCCTTCACTCCCACGTAAATAAAATGCGTCACGCTCGCACAGATGCAATGACGGCCGTCCGTGCGAGCGAGACGCAACTCAACTGTCAAATCGTGTTGTCATTCATTCATAGTTCGGGTTCGGAAGTAATCCTAAGTCCGTAGGTAATACGGAGTAGAAAACGCCCGACACTACGGCCGAAACTACGGAATTCGGGCTTAGAGAGTAGACCCCCTGGCACGGAACGGATATGTGTGTGACCGCGTCGTAAATAGAGAATGATTGATCACACGATTGGGAGGTATTCTGATCATAGATTCAAACGAGCGATAGATAGGAACCCTCAAGGGAAAAGGAACATGGCCATCCCCGTCAAACCTCGCAACGTCGTTCTGTGTCGCATAATTGACGAGCATGTGGACTGAGGTGAAATGTGTACCTATCTCAAGTCTTTTCGTGATGGAAGGCCCTTCTCCCCATCCAGGAGACGTAGTGCCTATCATAAGTCAAACAAGGAGTAAGGTCTGCCTACAATCAAAATGAAATAAAAGTTAAATATAAAACACCAGTATTTATGTCAAAAAGTACAGCGATAAATAAACAACCCAATTTTAGTTTCGTAAAGGTTAAAGTTTTATATTTATCGCAATAATATCCATATGGACCGCTTGTGCCATGAATGAGGACAGTTCACAATCTAATATTGAACGTTTTTATCATTCTAATAGATCATTCGTCATCATAAGGCGGGGTTCACAATCGTTTACCTCTATTTATATCAGCTAGTCCCACTTCAGGGCTAAAGCCTTTTTATGGGATGGAATGAGTATTGATCACAGCCCTTTGCATCGGACTCTGATCAGTCAGATCATTAAAAATCCATTACTCAATTAGTAAGGTTGGTATTCTTTACGCGAGTGTTGGATATTTCAGACCATCAAGTGCAGATTTTCAGGCAAGATTAACCAGGAGCCAGGTGTGCCCTAAAGAATTCGTTTGTCATGTCTTTCTAAAATATCATCACTAATAAGTATTTCCCTAAGGGTAAAGCAGAAATTCACCTACGGTACATTTCAGCAGAAATTTTATAACAATCGACTGTATTTACTCAGAATTTAAAAAACGTTTAATTACCTTTTGATATCTACTTTTTACTTGTAATAAAACGGTCTATTAAATTAAAAAAGGATTTAAATTTGGTCTAGGATAAAGGATCAAATATTTATTCTGCTTCTTCTAAATCGTACCTTCGTACAATTTAGTGAAGCACTAAGGGAAAATCTCTCAAGATTAATAAATCGGTGTGATTAACATCCCTTTCTTATTATCTTCCCACTAAATTGCGGTTCGGCAAACAAAAGTAATGAGTACCTCTTGTAACTGACATAATTGCTTCTTTGGGCAGGAAATTATGGCCAAATCAAGAATACTTTGTTCATCTGGAAATCCAAGGAAATTTGGCGAAAAATAAGGAAAATAACAATTTCTAGGCTTTTTCTTAACCACATAAGTTGGGGTTGGCTTTTAATACCAGTATTTTACACGGAACGGCTACCTATCTGAACAGGATACTCCTTGGCAAGACTGGTTGTTATTCGACGATTATCGGGCTTCTGTTTAACCGTACCGACACATGACAACCGGGACCAACGGTTTTCGTGCCTTCTGTGACAAGCAGGTGCCACATGGCTGATCATTTATTATATATTATGTAATAAATGATCATATACTGGCTCAATACTGGTATTGAGCTAAATCCGATTTGACTGGGAGCCGACCCCAATATAGTTTTTTATTATTGATAGGCACGCGCTTGACCACTATCTCACCTGATGGTAAGCGACGATGTGGTCGAAGATGGGGCACGCTTGCCTAGAAGTAACCTATTCACTCTTGACTTAAAGATAGATGATGCTGTTGAGCAAATTGATTTAATTATTTTAGCAGTTAGTCGATACTTTTTTGCTTTTTGTTGTTAATATTTTATTAAACAATACTGCATCGTTACACAAACGCACCAAAAGCAATCTGTGTGAAATAATAATTTTCGATTGGACCGAAATGTAGGTATATTGTTGGTCGTTTTAACTAGAATTTATTCACGGTATGTATCAATTTATTACATTTGACTTGCCACAATATAGCAATGTTGTACGGCAGTTTTATTTTGTCGTCCTTTTTAAGAGTTTTCGTACCAGAATGATAACCATAAGCGTTCCTTTTTACCATGAATCATGTAGGTTTTGTCTTGTCAGTTATTGGGTAGCAAGCACCATGCAGCTATCTTGATTGTAAATGGTCACTATTGCCTATCAGTAATGATCTTATTAATAGGCTAAAGTGACCATTTGCATTATTTATGTCCAGTAGATGGCTTAAGGATAAATTAATAGACTTGTATCCAAGTTTATAAATTCGTGTCATAAAAATCACTCTCTTCTCTCCCCGAGGTGTTTCCTTGCTTCCGTTATGTGTACCTTTAATTAATGTTATTCAATAATAAAAGTCCTTCTTCATCATTATCTCTTATTTCACTAATATCTACCATTGTATCTTCATCATTCCCTTCCCATCTGCCCTTATTCCATTTTTTTGTACTTTTCTATTTCCTAGTCGTCATCTAGTCTCCTCCTTTCTAGCTATATCATCTTTCATACAGTCCATCCACATCTGTCTAGCGACTTCACAACCTCCACAACCCAATAACTGGGTAACACGACACTTCTTGGCAAGACTGGTGTCAGATGCTAAAAGCTAAAACGTGTCATGAAATAATTTTGTACACCTGCAGCTTTCAAACCAATACAGCATCACTACTTGGCGGCGAAAATGGAAATGGCGGCAAAAAACTATCTTTATTATTCCATTTTTTATGAGAGGTAAGTACTGATGAAAACATACTCCTTTTCATCGCAGCATTTTCCAACTTCATTGGAATTGGCTTCGGTTCAACCAGATGTGGCTGAATTTCAATATTTCACACGATATTATGCAGATGGCACCCCACCACGATTTTAATCGGAGGGAAATATGTAGGTATTATTCTGTGACTTATTTTTAAATGCGCATCATAAAACATATCGCCCGTCAATTTATGTACACCAATTTAAAAAAAAATATTATTTTTATAATCATATAAAGTGATGTCGGGGTGCCCCAAGTTTTTGTAGAGCATACAAAAATGTGGGGCACCCCGACACGGATAGATTAGGTTCGAATGGGATGTCGGGTTTAGCTCCCGTCATACCATTTATGTTAGGTTCTTTAAATACCAACAACAGAAATAAATACATAAAGTTTTCCTGAATCGACTTCTATCGTGATCCTTTACGTTCTCTAGTAATGAACAACGTTTCATAATTTATTGTTTGGTATTGTTAGGCTTTCTCTAATATCCCTTCGTAAATACCCCGTTAGGTACATTATTGCAAGTTTATCTGGCGCCTACTATAAGTAAGATTCACGTAAGTATATTATTATGTGCATACCGATCTAATATTATATAATAAGCCTTTGTATGTCCCGCTACTGGGTATAGGATTCCATTTGCTCTCCTCCAAATATAGGACAAAAAGGTATCCTATAGTTTAGGTACAAAATACAAGAAAACTAGACAAGATCTTACATGAATACTCAAATTATCATATCAATTAGCATTAAGATAAAACACCTATCGCTAAAACTAATTTCGTACACACGATGTCCCAGAGTAAATACACACGTACGTGTTTGTAATTAATCAGGATAAGACACGTTCAAGACGAACGTGTCTGTCTCTCGTTTATCAGTAGAATTATATACTATTTGTATATAATTAATCTATCTGAGATTAACTCGCATACTCCAAAGGGAAAAAACAAATGGGCAAATTACTGGCATGCAAGAATTACCTAAGTCATTCTTGCATGCCAGTAATTTGCATTTGCATTTGCATATTGTGACTGCACTTTTACTTTTACCCTTAACTGTAACTAATTACAGTTTAGGGTAAAAGGAAAAAAATGTTGAATAGCTTTATTTTTGGATGTGCTTTACCAGAAATAGGTAGTGTCTTTGATTGATACCTAATGCCTAAAAAAATGGTTTGTCATTGAAAAGTAACGCTATATCAATATATCACTATAGTTTCACAAAAAAACATCCGGATTAAGCAAGTTAAGGGTAATTACAGTTAAGGGTAAAAGTAAAAGTGCAGTCACAATTTGTAAGCAAATATGTTTTAAAATCTGTTATTATATTTTAAGATGAATTTAAGAATACATATCGCTTAAAAATGTTGTGTTAATTACACAAATAAAAACAATATTATTTATTCTAGCTAGAGCCAAATTGGTTTTATATTTAAGCATACAAGCTCTAAGCAAGTATTTGGCCCATTGCCAACAAATTCTGATTTTCAAACGAAGACGGAACAGGCACTGTTCATGATGCCAGCTCACTTTACAGTATTTTATACAGAACGACTGCCTATCTTACCTCCAGAACCCTGTAGCTAGGTGGTACTACGATGTCCTGGTAAAACTGATGTTAGATTTTCTGGCTTCTGACTGTCTGTTATGATTGTCAACGGTCTAAAAATGACTGCCGGGACCAAATGCTTCATGTGCTTTCCAAGGCATGAAGAATTCTCGGTAAGTGATAGATGGTTACCTATCTGAAGACCGTCCTCGACAACCGTTGCTTAACCTCGAAGATCGTACCATGCGCCTGTTGTTATTTTTAGCCCTCGAGCTCCTCACTCATTTAAAAACATAACCAACAAAATCGTTTACCCACTCCAAAGATAAGTTTTGGAAAAAATTATGCTTAAAACAAGTCTTGCACAGAAAGCCGTCGTGTGGAGCTCAGCAACAGTTTACCTCGTACAAATCGTAACAGATACAACGTCACCTCTTCGCTCTCTGCTTATCTGCAAGGCAATGACTGCCAGGGTTGTGGAATTGTTCGAAAGAGTTATCGCGGCCCTGCAACGCAAATAGACACAGGTGGGTTTTAGTCACTAAGAGTCTGACACTTCCTCTCAATCCACTTAAAACGGGAGGAATTATTTGATGATTCAAATCCACAAAAAAAAGGTTCCAAGATAAACTCTCGGAAAAAATATGCTAAAAACAAAAGAACCGCACAGAAAACCCTCGTGTCAAGCCCAGCAACGGTTTACCCATATTTCTAAGGTTTACCCCGTACAAATTATAATAGAGATAATGTCACCTCTTCACTCTCTCCTTATCTGTGAGACAAGCTTGGCTTTTGCGTAAACGTATTGTTTTAAAGTTTAGGCTTTTAAATATTGTGCCACACAATTCGTGTCTGATGCAAACAATTTTTTCTTTGCCCTTTTCTTTTTGTCTGTATGAGCTGGCTATCTTTCTTAGTCGATGCTGATTTTTTAACATTTTATTGCTTTTGAAGAGTGGGAATAAATTTTACTATCTGTTTCAGGAATCAGGCTTTACTACACAATTTGTTTCATACAATAATATGAAATTAACCAATTCAAATAAATATTATGTGCGACACGAACGTTATAGTTATGTTATGTTACGTTACTATACGTCAGAAAGATTTGTGCTAGGCCCTCAAATTACAGAACTTACTAAATGCGGCTTAAAGTTACCATTCGTTGAATAAATAACCGGTTTTAAAAATAGAATCTCTGCAAAGCGTCAGTGAAGCGAGGAGGTTCGTTAACAGTGTCAATAGGACTGGCAACTAGCAACTGGTGGCCATTTGTATATCTGACCATTGACGATTCAGACGTCTTTATTTTCAATGGGACGACTCTAAAACGAACTTGATAGGAAAGATTATACTTACAGGGACTTGACCAATAGCACTAAGATAGTTATTAGTGAAATGTGTTAGTTCCTAAATACGTTTCCTTCGGCACAGTTCGGAATGTCCTCATAAATAATACGTTTTTTTTAGGCAGAATGACCACTAGCAAGAAAACACGAAAGGGCTATTAGCTGCTTAACCGGACTAACCTATGGTGACCTCAAATTAATTTAAGGCCCCCAACCAAGGCAACAAAACTAGCTACAAGCTAAAACTACTGACCGCTCGCTAAGGGATAAATAAAACATGTTTGTGTTTTCTAACTACCCAGCTACCTAATTAACAATAAAATGAGATAAATTTTAATTAAAGCTAGTCTTGTCTTAGCCACTCTGTCTGCAGTATCTAGGTTGATCACATTACTTGCCTAATTACTTTCTGACTTCATAGAATTCTGATATTTTTTTGCCAAAAATAATTCGAAAACAAACAATGGAAGTCATTTTCTGATATTCCGTTTGTACATCGAGAGATGTTCGTGGCTAGTAATAACAGCCGCACGGGTAGATCTTAGAGGTTAAACATCGCTTGACGGGGTTGGTCTGGGGATGGCTGACCATCTATTTCATACCGATACCTACGTGAATTTTTGAAAGCCGTTTATTATAATATAAAGTGTTAAAAAATCAACTGCAGGAATTTCGTGTACGTTCATGCTTGGCATCGCTTTTAATTAATCCTAATTTTTTTTTTTTAAGAAGAACTTAACCTAAGCGAGGCGGCTTTGCCAGACGGGCCCTAGCCTACGCGGGCATGCCATAAGTCATCCAGGGTGCAAAAATATTCGCACTCGTGGTTTGTTTTGTTGCCTTTTCCCCATGAAAGTGCAAGATCGTTTCTAAGAAAAAGTATTAAATCCGCATAAAAATTAAAGAATGCTTCAATAAAATACTTCATAAAAGCAAAATTGACGGCGCACTCCTCCGAAATGAACGGTTACGTTTCAACGGTTTTCCAGACAAAACACCATTGTCTGAATCGCACAATGAAATTGAAACTTCATACGACAATTGCCTTTATTTTCGTGCAATGAAAGGTGAATATAGCGTACATTGTAGGTGTTAATTAGGTTCCTGAATTCAGTCCCGGGTTGGTAATAAAATTTATCGCTTATCAAAACGTCACGAACATTACTCCGAAACTATCTTTTAAAATTTGAAGACCATGTGGAAATCACTGTATACATTTTAATTATTATCATGCGTATGCGTACCTACCAGGTTTCATTAAAATCGGTTCAATAATTTCAAAGAAGGATTTGCATATTTTTATGAAAATACATGAGGAGTTGCTATTGAGACCTGAGCGCAAATTCTACAAATTTTGAAGCAACGTTTGCATTCAAATTTCAGTCGCAATCTGTCAGAAATGTATGGAAATTAAGGCTTTTTTGACAAATTGTTACTGAGATGTGAATGTGAACGTGTTAAAAATTAGTAGAATTGGTACTCTTAAACACACATTCAAACACACAGACATTTCCATTCATATATTAGTAGAAAGTATTTTATACCTATTACAATAGCTGTAATTATATTTTCACCTATGTAATTGAAAACTAACGAACACCCTGTTAAAATGCTAGTATATCTAAACACACATTCAACATACCACTGCCTGTACTTAATTGACCGACCGCCTGTAAGCCTTTGTTGAATTTAATTAAAAGTAAGGTTGTCGGCCAGTGAGAATGGAGGTAAAACAATTGTACACCCGTAGCTATGTTCATGTCTGTTGTCAGGTGAATGTTACTGGAAGTCGGGCTTAGAGCCTAGATGAATGGAGTGCCAACTAGTAAAATTGTACCTACCTATAGTCCGGAGTTTGGAAGTTGGTGGTGAAAGAAAAGAAAGAAAAAAATTGTGTTTATTGGCATTATAAAAATAGAAACAATTTCAAACACACCCGACTGTGGCAATGGATGTCACACACCGAAACTGTGTGACATCCCCTGCCAAGCGTTAAGCTATTGGTCTTGCGCCAGATCTCTCTCCAGTCTTATTGAATTGCCGACTTGAGCACTATAATATCTCCCCCGCCAAAAGGCTAGTCTCCGTTAGGATTGGCTGCCATTGCCGTAATCTATGAGGAGGATTGTTTTACGTGATTCGTGTTAGAAAGAGAGACAAGAGGGCCTAGCACGAATATTTTGACGTATAGCTCCACTCTTAAACGTGCCAGCACAGCTCAAAACAGCCGTAAGTTTTTCTATCACTTCTCAAGGGCCCTTGTGCCAACACACTAGCGCTCCATTTCTTCTTACTCCGTGACAAAAAGGGTTTGGACAGCCACTGAACTGTGTCAATTTATTGGTGCTCGGGGATTTCAGAAACTGTTTGGCATTAATGAACCAAAAGTATTACGTAATGGTAACTTGGGAATGTTATTTTTAGAAAGTGTGTCCGCTAAAGGTTCGGACTCATTTACGAGGGAATCCTAATTCCTTATTAATATAAAGGCGAAAGTAAATTTGTTTGTTACGTACGCTTTTACGCCATGTCGTTAAACCAATTTTGATGAATTTTGGTACAGTTACAGCTAGATGGGACCGGAAAATGTCATGGGCTACTTTTTTGTGATAATAAAACTTAACGCTAGCAAAGCTGTGTTATAATTATCAAATACTGTTCTGCCTACCCCTTCGGAGATTGCATGTATTGCATTAAGTGTAGGGATGTTATGCCTTTCAGATGTTCAGATTCTAAAGGATTTTTTATCTTGGGGGCAATTCCCGTAAAATTTTAAGTTCGTCCGCGATTGAGACTCAGAATATAATATGCTCAGTCGATCAAATTCAAGTAAATCATGTTTCACTCTAAATTAATCACGCTAACATGAAACATGATTTGATCGTTTACCAAATACGAAAATTGGCCTAATTTACGATTCTAAAGACCAAAACTGTTTTCTTAACTTAATTCATACTTCCACGATTACCAACAATTTATGGCTTACCTAGCCTACTTTTGTGTCCCACTGCTGAGCAAAGGCCTCTCCCTTCTCCTTCCAAACCTCTCTGTCTTGGGCTATCTCTGGCCAAGCTTTCCCCGCAAACATGACACCTGAGGAAGGACGTCGTCGTCGAGGTCGACCGCAGAGATGGCTTACCATTTTGTTAAAAACATTTCATTATAAAATCGCCGAGTATTACATCCTACATATCGTCGGTCGAATCACGAAAGGGCCTATCTGAGTTTTACCAAATTTTTCAGGAGAGCGATTTTTAATAAAATGTACAACTATTAACCGTCGTAACATTTTACCTAATTTTTATATAAGGTTTATAGAATACTCGTTTTGATTAATGGTTAATACGGTTTATATATTTAATTTACTTTTTTGTGTAAAATAGTTGGCTGTGGAGATATTCGATTTTTTTTAAAAAAAGTTTCACTTACGCCCCTTTGTGATGTTCAATTAATATCATTTATTTCATTTACGCCCGGTATCTTGGATTTAAATTAAATAAAAAACAGGTAAGTATACTGAAGTTTAATCTTATTTTGTAATATAATAATCTGAAAAATACTCGTACATGAAGTAATAAAAAAGTTTCGAAAAACCAATCAAAATAAGTAGTAATTCTTATACTCATTCATTAAAGTTAAATTATTTTGTACTTAAATAATCTTCAATCGTGGGGTAAGTTTTCGTAGTAAAAAACATGTTCTCGACCTTATTATCGGTGTATCTCCGCTGCACATTATTTTCATAAGGTCATTATACTTCTCTTTGGAATATTTTTTTAAAGAGTGGTTTAACTGTTCGACGTTTGTCCTCAACCAATGTACATTACTTCGTTTCAGTGCTGTGACTATTAACTTACCTTGTGATTTGTGCAAAAAACACTTGCAAGTAACTATTTATCCGCGGTTTTATTCGCTTTAAACAAAGAAATTAATTATTTTACGTCATAAAAACAAACTTTGCTGCTAACAAATTGCACAGTGAATGAATGACAATGAACAAGTTTTGACAGGTCCTAGTTTCATTCGCGCCAAATTACGTTACGCCTCTTCGTGAAAAAATATAACTATACATGTACAGGCGTATCTGATGCTACGCCTATTCGTGATGTTTTAAATTAAAGGAATAGTAGATGGGGCCCTTCGCGACTACTCATAAGTCATTAAATACTGCGATTTTGGTTACGCCTTTTCGTGACATGACAAAACTTGACATCTAGAATTCAATGGTGTAAATAACTCAACATCCCAAATTTTGTGGGTTGCGCCCTTTCGTGATTCGACCGACGATATTTTCCCCACCTACCTTTACAATATAACATGAACCTCACTTCATAGCTCATTATTTTTCTACCCAAACACCTCGGGGACGAAGTCTAAAAAAGTGACGATGATAGACGACAGTGTTTACAGCTTCGTGGAGTTTTTGTAACGAAAATATAAGCACCAGACAAATTTTTACATGTATGTACATAGGACAACTCAACACATTGCCTGGTACTTTTAGGTGATGAGTAATCATAATATATTTTATGTCACCAGAAAATCGAGTTTGGGGCCTAAATTCTCAGTCCTTTTAAATACAAGTTCCTCTGGAACTCGCCATGACTACGGAAAAAACACTCATTATTGTCTACTTATATCAAGAACAAGCTCTAACTGTCGATTTGATTGGGTCAAGGAAAGGATTTGACTTAGAATATAGGGGTTAGAAACAAAGATTGTGGCAAAGATGTGTTTGACTGAGACAGTATATCTGCCTAGCCTTTTCCAAACTTTCTTGGGGTAGGCGCCCTTGTCTCCAGGGTTGCGGATTTTGTTCGAAAGAGTCACTGCGGCCCTGGAACGCAAAGGGCACTAGGAGGAGCACGGATGGGTTTTAGTCAGATCAAGAGTCTCACAATCCCTCCCGCTCCACCCAGAGCAGTCATTTGATGATTTCCCATCCATAAAAAAGGCTCCCTTGTCTTGTAACCAGATGCGGTTGAACCAGTACTTTACACGGTGCGACTATCTGACCTCCACACCCCAGTAACTGGGTAGCACGGTACCCATTGGTAAGACTGGTGTCAGATTCAAACTTTCAAAGATCTACAATTTACAGCAGGGACCAACGGCTTAACGTGCCTAGGAAACTAGGTTCGGAGGAGACTCGGTATGTTATAAATAGTCACCCATCCAAAGACCGACCTCGACAAGCGTTGCTTAACCTTGAAGACCAACCCGTGAGGCAGTAGTTATTATTTAGAGACAATGAATCGATAAATAAAGCTGATTTTTTTTTCTGAATCTCGTCATAAAATTGTATCGCACTATCTAAACATAACAACAACTTTGACCTCGTTATTAGGAAACGTTCATAAATCTATTTTCTGTTTCGTTATACGAGTAGTTACTATAACAAACAGCTGAAAAAAACGCCTCTATATTGATATTTATAATTACTGTTACGGCACGGAGGAATCTCAGTATGTTAAGATGGTCACCCATCCATAAACCGACCCCGACAAGTGTTACTTAACCTTGAAGATCGGCCCATGCGGCTGTTATTATTTATCAACGAGCTTCTTAAATTAGCAGTTACATGAAATAAATGTCGTATTGACCTCCATCCAGTTGGCAGAATGGAAGTCGACCGAATAGTTGGGAAAAGGCTAGGCAGATGATGATTTTTTTCCGGTTACGAATTATAGAAAATTTATTAAAACTAGATATACACTGGTAGTACTTACATGGACTGAATGCAACAAGGAATTCTCTAACAATTACAAAGGAATATAAAACAACAAGCATTATATTGTTACGTTATTAATCTTAAAAAGAGCTTCTTAGGAAACATTTTGAAGCCTGATAATAACCGTTATTAAAATAAATACTTACCTTGATGTAATCTTATAATTTAGCTAGGGTAAGAAGGAAAACGAGACGTAAACCAATTACGTAAAATATTTTGTTTCGTAATACTAAAATCTTTTCGTTCTTTGCCTCAGACAAACTATACTAGGTACCTACCTAATGTAATAAAGCTGAAGAGTTTCTTTGTTTGAATGCGCTGATCTCGGGAACTAACAGTCGGATTTGGAAAATTATAATTTTACATATATTAACCACATTCATGAGGAAGGCTATAGACTATAAGGGAACGGAAAATTCCTACGGGAATGGGAAAAAACTGAATATGCGCGTACGAAGTCGCGGGCAAAAGCTAGTCATTTATATTGGTCTAGTGACCCTACATTTTTTTTCTGGATTGATTTCGGATTACTCGGCACACAATAAAGCTCCCAGTCCGATCTTAAATAAGTAATTTACATAATAGTTTGATGAGCAATGCACCTTTTTTCCTTTTTTTTAAGGATGGGAAATCATCAAATAAACCTTTCCGCTCAGGGCGGAGCAGAAGGAAGTGTCAGACTCTTACTGACTAACGGCCGCTTTCTATAATATATCTCAATCCCAATCTTGATCCCGATCCTTGTCTGTAACCAATCAAAGGTGAGGATTGTGTGGTGAAGGACACAAACTCGGCCGTTGATTGGTTACAGACAAGGATCGGGATCAAGATTGGGATTGAGATATGTTATAGAAAGCGGCCGTGAAACCCATCCGTGTTATCCTCCTAGGTTACTCTTTCGAACAAATTCCACAAGAGTTATGCAACTGAACCTTTCTCATGAATCATTCCGTCTATTGATGAAAACCATAATTATGAAACTCCGTTGGGAAGTTTAACAAATGAGTTTGCAGGTAATTATGTTGACGAATCGGGAATTTGTCATATCGGGAAGTACCCTTATTAATCATAAGCAGACTCATGCTAAATATTACCAGCCGCACGGTTAGACCCTTGCCAAGGTCAGGCCATGAGCAGGTGGCAATTCATCTTGCTGAGGTCGGTCTTTGAATGTGTCACCATTCAAAACCTACAGAGATCCATTTGAGAAAAAAACGTGGGCCCATTGGCACGTTGGCATTTATTAGAGGATCTCTGACAGTTATTACGAGAAGCTAGAACCCCGAAAGTATTTCATTCTTACCAAGAATTTTGTGTTATCCATTCAATAGGTTGCTTGTGGAGATCAGATAAGCAGTTCATCATCTGCCTAGCCTTTTCCCAACTTTATTGGAGTCGCCGATTAAAACTAGATTACACACTGGTTCCGTATGGTGTCGGACGTAAAAGAATAGCACCATCCCATCCCTTCCCGTGGGTGTTGTAAGAGGCGACCAAGGGACTCACCAGAGAATGGGCAGCAGCATTCTCTGTGGGTACATTGCTACAGCTACACTGCGATCGCCAACCCGCCTGCCTAGCGTGGTGATTATGGCAAACCCCCCTCCCTTTCGGGGGAGGCCTATGGCCAACAGTGGACGTCTTTCGGCTGATATGATGATGATAACACACTGGTGGTACTTAAACGGACTTAATGCAACAAAGCATGCTCTACCAATCAAAATTACAAAGGAATTTAAAACAACAAGCTTAATGTTGTTAAGTAGACACATATTTATAGAACTCATAATTATAACCGAAACACAAAACTCCAAAAAGAAACATCGCAAACCTTTTGAGCTCGCTGTCATAATTAACTTAGTTAGAACATTTGCAAGTCTCTCTGTTTCTCTAATTAACATTAAGAATACGACATGATACTTTGCTTTGTATTTTTATTTTTGATCCGAGTTCTAAAAGTCTAAGATACGGCTTATGAAATATTCTCTCTCATCTCTTTTGATGATAATGACAAAGATGATATGTTCGATAAATATATGTATATGTCGCAGCCAATTAGTTTAATCAGCCGTTTAATTAGTGGCCTAGCCTTTTCATTTAAATGCGCCGATTTTTCAGCAACCTAAGTGACATCTTTTGTTCAATATCGTTTAATGACTTGCCCATGTCACTTATGTCGCTGATTAAACGACTCAGTTCATTTAAAAGGCTAGGCTTTTAATGAAACGGCTGATTAAGCTAGTTGGCTGCGACATATATAAAAGTTTTTTTATAATAGTATAGTATTATAAATGCGAAATGATGAGTACAATGACCCCTTATGAGGTATTGCGGAACAGCAAAATTTATAAATCTACATAATAATTATCTTACATATAAAAACTTCGCATTATCAAATAACAAGGATTTGTAACGTGTAACAGAACTAACGCAATACACGAAAAAGGGTCATTGTACTCATCATTATGAACAACTTCTACTACGGGCGACCAAACATAAAATAAAGGTGTACAGTACCTACATTTTCTTTTTGTGTGCAATCCTCGAAAAGAGGTCATTTTATGACGCTTTTTCAAGTATTGTGCTGATTCTGTTACACGACGTATTGTACTGTAAATAAAAATTGCGACTGTATATTTGAGAATAGAAAGACGTTACATCTTGTACAAACGGTATGTTAATTTTCTATTCGCTTTCAAGATTTTTCTTTGGACGAGACTGAAAAAATACTGATTTAATCATGGAATAATATTGTAGCAGATTTTCCTGAAGCTATCGCGTTTTTGCCAGTTTTCCAGGACGAAAATGGAACTCTTATTTCCTTCTCAAGGAACATACTTACCTCCTTGCTTAATTGAATCACAATCAGTTTTATCTTGAAAACGTACACATACATATTTTTTTTTATTTTCCCACCAACTTTTCTCAGTAGTTTTGCCTGCGTGATAGTCTAAAAATAAATACTATACGTATTGCACGGCAAGGTAATACCGGGATAAAACCTTATCTGCAAATTTGGGCTATGATCTACCAGTCAAATACTAATCAGGCTTTGGATATTAAAAGATTATGTGTGTAAGATGACAGTGTAATTTAAAACCCATTTCTATACTTAATGCAAAAAAAGCTGAAGAGTTTGTTTGTTTGACAGCACTAATCTCTGGAACTACCAGTCGGATTTGGAAAATTATTTTTTATATGATAACCACATTCATAAGGCCAAAGAAAAGATGGATAGATTGTGTGAGGAGCGATATGAAAGAAAAGGGAGTTAGTGATAGTGTGACGGCTGATAGGACAGAATGGAAGAAAGAAACGTGTTGCGCCGACCCCAAGTAACATGGGATAAGGACAGGAAGATGATGATGATAGCCACATTCATGGGAAAGGCCATAGGCAAAACGAGAAATTCCTACGGGAACAGGAAAATAGCGAAATGTGCTTACTAAGTCGCCGGCAAAAGCTAGTAAAATAATAAAAATCCAAACGCACATACATTTACATTTAAAATATCTGCGGCAAAGTATAATAATAATAATTTTAATTTGGCTTTAGCATCAGTGGCAAAGAATATTCTTATAATTTGTACTATGAAACATCAAATTTTGAAATACAACTACTGGTTTCCTAAAAAAAAACTGTTGGTACTTCGCCTAAAAATCAGCAATAGGAAACACCAATACCCTCAGTTAGCCGGGCGAGTCAACACAAAACACCACTGAAACTCGTTGGACCGAACACTGGACGGCAAAGTTGGCCAATATTGATACAAACTTTGGTTTTGTTAGCTGTGTGCCATCAATCAGTGTGTGTTATCGACATTGTTGTTCTTTTGAGCACAAAGCGATGGACAGGCATTATTTCGTTGCTAATAACAACAAATTGCAATGAGTAGGTAAGCAAATACCTGAATAGGGTGTTAATGTACTCATTATTAACAACTTTAACCGTGGGGCCATCACGGAAATCGCGACAAAAAATCAGCTGTTCAGTGTTGATCCCCCTTTTCAGTCATTGCGTCAATGCAATACAGTAGGCACGTATATACCAGTGCGACGAGCTATGCTACACTGGTCTTACGCTGTTTGCTATGCCTCGGCTACGTATTCCAGTGCTACGCCTTCGTTACGAACTACACCTGAGCATGCTTCACCAGTGCAACGCCTTGGATACATATTCCAGTGCTATGCCACGCGCTACGAATCTACGGTTACGCATTCACTCACACACTCTAGTGCTACGTATTCCAGTGCTACACATTCGGGTACTACGCCTCGGCTACGTATTTGAGTGCTACGCTTTAGCTAAGTGCTACGCATTGCTACGAATTCTAGAGCTACGCATCGCCTACGTATTCCAATGCTACGTTTTGCCTACGTATTCAAGTGCTACGCCACGTGCTACGAAGCTACGGCTGCACACACAACACTCTAGTGCTACGAATTCCAGTGCTAAGGTGCTACGCATCGGCTACGTAATCCACTGCTACGCATCGGCTACATATTCGAGTTCTACGCTTAGGCTACGTATTCCAATGCTACACTTTGGCTACGTATTCCAGTGCTACGCTTTGGCTACGTATTCCAGTGCTACGCTTTGACTACGTATTCCAGTGCTACACATTGCTACGTATTCCAGTGCTACTCTTCGGCTACGTATTCCAGTGCTACACATTGCTACGTATTCCAGTGCTACGCTTTGGCTACGTATTCCAGTGCTACGCTTTGACTACGTATACCAGTGCTACACATTGCTACGTATTCCAGTGCTACGCTTTGACTACGTATTCCAATGCTACACTTTGGCTACGTATTCCAGTGCTACGCTTTGGCTACGTATTCCAGTGCTACGCTTTGACTACGTATTCCAGTGCTACACATTGCTACGTATTCCAGTGCTACTCTTCGGCTACGTATTCCAGTGCTACACATTGCTACGTATTCCAGTGCTACGCTTTGGCTACGTATTTCAGTGCTACGCTTCGACTACGTATTCCAGTGCTACACATTGCTACGTATTCCAGTGCTACGCTTTGGCTACGTATTCCAGTGCTACGCTTTGACTACGTATTCCAGTGCTACGTTTTGGCTACGAATTCGGGTACTACGCCTCAGCTACGTATTCGAATGCTACGCTTTGACTAAGTGCTACGCATTGCTATGAATTCAAGTGCTACGCATCGCCTACGTATTCCAATGCTACGTTTTGGCTACGTATTCCAGTGCTACACCGCGCGCTACGAAGCTACGGCTGCACACACAACACTCTAGTGCTACGAATTCCAGTACCATGGTGCTACGCATCGGCTACATATTCGAGTGCTACGCTTTGGCTACGTATTCCAGTGCTACGCCTTGGTTACGTATTCCAGTGCTACACTTTGGCTACGTATTCCAGTGCTACACTTCGACTACGTATTCCAGTGCTACACATATTCCAGTGCTACGCTTTGGCTACGTATTCCCGTGCTACACTTTGGCTACGTATTCAAGTGCTACGCTTCGACTACGTATTCCAGTGCTACACATTGCTACGTATTATACCAGTGCTACGCCTCATGCTACGCGATTGCAAGATGTAGCAATGCTAAGCATTTTCCTCTATGCAGTGGTATCATTTTAGCGGCACGTCGATTCAGTGGCTGAGCGATTGGCATACGTTCTTCCGATTCTGGCTGTTTGTGTATGTGAGATTAAAAGTTTGTAAAAGCACCCCCGGATACAGGAGTAATTCCTAGTCTGGGGTAACATTTTTTTTCAAATAATTGATACTTAAATAGATTTTAGTCTAGAAGGTATCAAGCCGTATTGAAAATATAGGCAACGTCAGTAAGGTTGTAAGAGGGAGGGGGGAGCAGTCAATAAAATTGGCAGGTGAACCTCCTAGGTTGCACGAAGCGCCGGACGTAAGCACTTATATATTGCCACTCGTGGAGGCTATTCTCAATTGAATAGAAATTGTACCTTCAATATTCGGTATATTGAAGGTACAATTTTTTATAGACTAAAAGGCAATAGTTCAATGGCTATTCTCTTTTCGTACACTAGTTATACCATTTCAACATTTGTCATTGGAGACCTCCTTTTAAGTAAGAGATATACCTGTGCTTTGAGGTAGCACAGGTATTCTCTTACTTAAAAAGAGGGAGTTACTGTAGAAGTCACCCATACCTATCTGCCTAGCCTTTTCCCAACTATATTTGGGTCGGCTTCCATTCTAAACTAATGCATCTGAATAAGCATTTCACATGAAGTGACTCCCAATCGGACCTCCACAACTCGGAAACTGGGTAACACAATACTCTTTACTGGTTTCAGATTTTCTGACTTCTGACCACTCATAACGCCTGTCAAAGATCTACAAATGACAGCCGGGAACTACGGCTTAACGTGCTTTCCGAGGCACGGAGCAATCTCAGTATGTAATGGATGGTCACCCGTCCACAGACCGAACTCAGCAAGCGTTGCTTAACCATGTTGATCGCCCCGTGCGGCAGCTATTATATAGCCACAAGCTCCAGTGTAATCACGGGGAAGCTTTATCAATTGAATAGAAATTGTACCTTCAATATACCGACAACTGAGCGATTGAATGGGAGGTACTCGTAAATACCAACAATATTGCTATTGATTGGTCCTTTCATCGCGCAATTGTGCTGATTGCTCTTGATTATCTACGAGCGAGCAACATTAGGGTAATGGCGGTGATCGTTATGTTAAGTTATTTATTTGTAGTTGAAATCTAGCAATAGGTTGTAAAAGGATTAGATTTTTTTTTTCCGAGAGAAATAACAGTCCTTATACTAAGTCTAACTGAGTATAATGAAATCGCCATTAATTTAATTCTACAATAATCACCATTCAAACGAAGAAATAATATTATATCTTAATTAGTTCATACGATTAGCAGCTATGATGACACAGACAGACACACGGATACACATGTCAAACTTTTTACACTCATGTTTTTGGTTGGAGGTTAAAAATACAAAATAATATACAAAAACATCACGCATAATATTTACCAAAGGTTTAGACAAGGTCAAAAACACCCAATAACACTTTATACGACCAGTGAATCGAAAGAAGAACCTCATGCTCCAACGAGATAATTATAACTACACGATTTTTACAAAAAAATTAGCCATAGTATTTTTTAACACGAAAATACAAAGTCGGAAAAAGAAAAACGTAATTTATTATGAAACTTTTACACCAAACTCATATTAAAACAATCCACGTACAAGCATTATTTTCTTTAAACAATATGACATCAGCACTTTTAAAGCGTCATAATAGCCGAAGGAGTTGGAACGGAACAAGTATTTTTATTATCTACGTCTTCAGGGAGCAAGAAAGAACAAATGCTGTCATTTGAAGCGAGTACTAAGCATTTTGCATTTGTTTTTGTTACAGCGAGTGCTTTTTCTGAAAGGAATTGTGTTTGTAAGAGCGAGCAGTGCCATACGTTTGTCTGATGCAATTGAAATAGTTAGATCAGAGATGCAGTTCTCGTATTTTTAAGGAGCGTTCGCATTCGCCAACTGTCAAAACACCAGCAATTTTCACATGTTGTTGACATTAATTGTCGGCAAGATTATATTACGACTAGGTTTTTTTTAAATACATGATAATTCGCCTTCATTTGTTTTCTATTATTTAAGCAATTGATTGCAATTGTTTTTGGAAGTCACTGTAGTTCACGTATTTTGAATCACTTAGTACCAATGTATTAAGTGATTCAAAAGGAAAGGTAGGTACTCAGTTGGTTCCGCACCTATATAGGCAGCTGCAAATACAACTTGGCGAAATGGGATTTTTCAGACCCGTCTGAAATCAAATGTGAGTTCAGTACCCCAGTCCAAATATGACCCACTTCTTGGTGTGCCCCAAGTGCCCTTACACCTGCACCATTAAAGTCTCTAAGGAGTTGGAATGGAACAATATAATTTTTATTATCTTCGTCTTGAGGGAGGGCAAGAAAGAACAAATGCTGCCCATTTGGAGCGAGTACTAAGCGTATTCATTTAAGAGGGTGCCGACCAAACGTCGACCGCGCAGTGGCGCCCTCATCGTTTGTTTGGTTATTTCTTTTATTTTAGAATGAAAATGCAGAAAATATGCCATTTAAGTTGTGCTCCACAAGATTATACGTTAATATTATAATCACTAAAACGGAAAATAGTGGCCACTATTATCCGTTTTAGTGATTATAATAAAACTGAACAATTTAAAACTACCGCTTATAATAATATTACGTCGACCGCGCAGTGGCGCCCCACTGCGCGGTCGACGTTTGGTCGGCGCCCTCTTAACTTTGTTTTCTTTGTTCAATTTTCCTTACATACTATTTACATTTTTAAATATTTCTTAAAAAATTCAAAAAAAAACCATTTAGAAATATAAAAAATAGTAGCCCGCTGGTATCGAAAACAGGGTCCAAGCTACTGACGGTCAGGACTCCAGAGAGGAACCTTCTAATTTTGTTTTTATTATTACGAGGTTTTTTTTTTTTGTAAGGAATTGTGTTTGCGTGTTTTTTTTTACTACTATTATTACCTACTTATGCAATTGTAACGTGCAACGTAGGTTGCACGATACACGTCGATTGTTAATCACCAATAATATCAATATTGTTAGAGATAGAAATAAAATTTTTTTCGTAATCAGCGGTGGATTACGAAAAAATTGTTAAATCCGTTTATATATAGGTCCGGGATAAATAGGTTAAAAATGGAATGTATGAAAAAGCTTTTTACTTCGATTTAAAAACTTTGAGCAAATTAATAGGCTACTATTAATATTGCAAGATTACCCTTCGAAGTGGGTCGGGGTAGTTGGAGTTGAAGTTTGCAGAGGAAAGTACTAAATCTACGCAGACGAAGTCGCGGGCGAAGTGCTAGTAAGGATATCAAACTTAAATTGCAATCTTAAATCTTAAGTGTCGTTACGAGTCTGTACCTATTTTCTATACGTTGGGAACGCATTTGCGGTAAGTATTTAGATTTAAATAAAATTTGCCGGAGACAACTTTATTTACATAATAGATGGTTAATAGATCATAGTGGCTCAAATAGTTTTAAATATTACCTACAAGCGAATACCGGTTGTCAAAAGCCTTGTTGTCTCGGCTTTCCATTCACCAAAGTGACCTTACCTTGACGACACGGTTGGCGCAGTGGTTGAGCGATCGACTGCTGTGCTGCGTGTCGCGGGTTCGATTCCCGCACGGGACAAATATTTGTATGGCCTACAGACAGTTTTTTTGGGTCTGGTTGATTTTGTATGTGAGTTTATATGTTTGTAAACGCACCCACGATACAGGAGAAATTCCTAGCCACAGAAAATCTAACTTTCCCCAAAGAATAAAACCACCGCCTTTTTCACTAAATAAAATCTTGTGACCCAATTCTCAATAACGAATCCAAATCAAAGTCACCAACTTTGTAGTTACTACGTTTTAAGGCACATTACGGTCATCTGTCGAACTTTTCAAAAATGGCGTCGAACCAATCAACGTCTCTCAAAAATGGCTTCCTACCAATCACGGCGTTTCAAACTGTATTTCCACCAATCACGTTCCAGCTTTATTGATGGTTTTATCTTAGAGATTGATGCGAAGATTTAAGAATGGAATTAAGTATGGTACTGAGTAAACATTTTATTATAAAGGAGATCGTAGTGAAGTATGTGGTAGAGTTAAAATGGGAGGTAAACAGTTACGGCTTTACTACAAAACGCGTTCTAACTTTAGTCCAAGCCTAAACTTTCAAGCCCGTTATTGCATTTTGAACTATATTCCGACTACCTTAAAGTTATTAATACAAAAACCTATTTTAGATCCCGGTCTATGTTGTCAATGTGCATTCAAGAACTTTACGGCGTTTGGGATAAAGTTCGAAATTCAAAAATGGCTTGTTGGTTTAAACCTGGGTTTAAAGTTAGAACGCGTTTTGTAGTAAAGCCGTTATAGTTGCTCATAGCTGCAGTCTAAGATTCAACGCGAGAATTTACGCGAAGAGTTTTACGCGCCATAGTGCACAGATTTATTGGTTTCAATACGTCACAGTGTTTCGTCACAAATTTCGTATTGTTATGCCATCTTTTAAAATATATTTCGATACAAATAAGAAGAATCTGCTTATACTACGGATATTAATAAATGCCGCTTAATTATACATTTTTATTGTCCATTTTTTTAAGGTTAGTTTCTAGCTTTTCGTAATTATTGAGCTTGTGTTAAACCAATCATTGTTTTCAAAAAGCTCCTTCACGAAAAGATGTATAGAAGAAAATGTAAACGTAAAGATGAAGCTGAAATTGCTGAACAAAAAGTAATGACTTCTATGTTACACAAAAGCTTCATTGTATACAAAGAGATTAACTATAACAATAGACAATTGTTTGTCTAAAGAAGCCACAACTTTGGAAACTAAAAGTTTATGTTTCTTGGATATTTCATTAAGGATATTTAATCTTTTCAAAGGTTCTCTATCTTTAAAAGTAAGTTTTTAGCGATAAGATAAGCGACTGTAACACCCTATGAAACTTCATGTTTCCATGTATGACTTTTATTCTGTTTATTGTTCCTACAATAAAAATAATTTATCGACACAGGAGCTACTCCTCATAGACATGGCTATAAACAACAAGTTCGTCGATCCCGCAAGGATCTGTCAACATGTTGGATAGATTACAAAAAGGCCTATGGTTCTGCACTAGCGACCCGCTCCGGCTTCACAAGGGTACAATTTAATTTGCAAGGAACTTACAAGAAAAGTCTAAGATGCTTTCCAGGGCACGCAAGTGTCACACCACAAAATTCCAAATTTCGGACTACTACTGAGAAATTCCTAACAGAATAATCCAGTGACACTTTGGGGTGGAAGGGAGTGTCAGACTCTTACTGACTAAAACCCTTCCGTGCTCCTCTTAGTGCTCTTTGCGTTCCAGGCCCGCGATGACTCTTTTGAACAAAAACCGCAACCCTGACAGGGTGGGAAATGAACCTAGGACCTCACGCTCAACAGTCAATGATGATGGAAATGTTGATCATCAACAATGCTGTATGCATGATACTTTTAATGTAATATTTCAAAGCTCTAAAAAAGTTTCATATAGCTTTCCTACCTACACCTCGGCTCTGACAAATTCCATAAAATTTCTCCATACAAACGACTGTTTTAAACACATTACTACCACAAACTAATATAATGGCTTTAGTAACAAGAATGTTTTCTAAAAGTTCTAAAAGAGTTTCCTTGTTACCGCATAATTTTATAGTTTTGCTGACTGGTTTTATACCTTTTGTGGTTTTACCTACAAATTTTATCATCATGTGTCAGCCAATTGCCGTCCACTGCTGAACGTAAGCCTCCCCCAAAGAGCGCCAACCATCCCGGTCCTGAGCCGTCCGCATCCAACCGTTGCCAGCCACCTTCTTCAAATCATCGATCCATCGTGCCGCAGGGCGTCCCACACTACGTTTGCCCATACGCGGTCTCCACTCTAGCACATGTCTGCTCCATCGACCGTCTGTCCGTCTACAGACATGGCCGGCCCACTTCCATTTCAGCATGCTGATTCTTCGCGCAATGTCGGTGACTTTAGTTCTCTGGCGAATGACTTCGTTGCGAATTATATCCACCAGAGAAACCCCGAGCATTACTCTCTCCATTGCACGCTGAGCAACTTTGAATTTGTGGACCAGACCTATGGTGAGTGTCCACGTTTCGGCTCCGTAAGTCATTACGGATAGGACGCACTGGTTATAAACCCTGGTCTTAAGGGATTGTGGGATCGACGATTCAAAGATATCACGTAGCTTCCCGAATGCCGCCCAGCCCAAACGAATTCTTCTGGCCACTTCCTTCTCAAAGTTGTGCCCAGTTGAATAATTTGGCCTAGATATATGTATTCTTGCACAACCTCGAGGGTAGCGCCATTTACGATTACAGGTCTCGGGTTGACATGACCATTGTACATGACTTTGGTTTTGTCCAGATTCATCCCGAGACCCACCCGCCTTGAAGAATCGCTCAGACCGTTCAACATCACTTCCAGCTCTTGCAGAGATTCTGCCATGATGACAATGTCATCCGCAAACCGGAGGTGCGAGATTATAAGACAAATTTTATGAAACTGTGAAATAGGTTAGGACCTATTTCACAGTTTCATAAAATTTATCTTAAAATCTCGCACCTCGTCCGTGTTTATCTGAATACTTAGGAGTATTCAGATAAACACATTTTTATATACTAACATTATAAAGCTGATTAGTTTGTTTGTTTGGTTGAACGCGCTAATTTCAGGAAACACTGGTTCGAATTGAAAAAATATTTTAGTTTAGGATAGCCCATTTATCGAGGAAGGTTATATAACTTCACGTTACGACCAATAGGAGCGGGGCATTAATGAACAATGTGACGCAGATTAAGGGCCATTTTCACCAATGAAACTGAACGCGATCAGTACATCTAAACTGCGTTCAAGAGCTGTCAGCGGCAATATTCCATAGAAAAATAGTGACACTGACAGCTCATAAACGTGGTTTATACGCTGATCGCGATCAGTTTGGCTTGGTGAAAATGGCCCTAAGTGTGCGTGGGTCAGCTAGTCTATACTATAAGACGAGTATTATAAAGAGGTAAAGTTTTTGAGTTTGTGAGGTTGTAGGGGGTAATTTCTCCTGCCAGTGTTGCGGATTTTATCCGAAAGATAAAAAAATTCCAGGGCCGTGGTCGCGGCCGCGGACTGCAAAGGGCACTACGAGGAGCACGGATGGGTTTTAGTCAGTAAGAGTCTGACAGTCCCTCCCGCTGCACCGAGAGCGGCAGGAGTCATTTGATGAATTCACAAGCATAAAAAAGTGGCTTATCTCTGGATCTACTGAACCGATTTTAAAAATTATTTTTCTTAATGATAGCCACATTCATAAGGAAGGCAATAGGCTATACTGATACGGGAAATTCCAACGGGAACGGGAAACAACGGAACATACGCGTACAAAGTCGCGGGTAAAAGCTAGTCTTAAATAATTTTATACTGATAGAGGTGAAATTATTTGTTTGCCTATACATACTTTTCGGCTGTGCGTTGTCTATCAGTCACTCAGTAACTCAAGAGTTTTATATACTTAGGTATACCTACCTATTGATGAACAAAAAGAAAATCGACTCTTACAGCTTCTCCATTAAACAAAAGCCATTGTTTCCACCCGTGAGTGTCGTCAAAGAAAATTTAGAGATTACGTGAAGCGAATGGACAACAACATTTTCCTGTTTGTAAAACAAAGGAACACGCTTTGCTTTTGGCCATCTCGTATTTTATTATTCTCTCTTTTGACCGCTCATCACGACTAGGAAAGTTTCAGTAGTAACGCTCAAAGTAAAAGAGTCTGTCTGATTTGACCATCAACAAGCGTCGGTGAGTTCCTTTTGTAAAGGTGTGTGCCAAAGTAATTACCAACTTTAACATACTAAATTCAACATGGTTCCAGTGCGAGTAAGAGATGGAGCACGAATAGCACCATCCTTTTCTCACAGCGTACTCGTGATGGCATTGACACATCATAGTATAGTCTCTGGTACATGAGTCATCAGTTCAGCTTGGTCTCTGGGATGACAACACACCTGTGATGACTCGTGTCAATGAGTGGTTGTGACCACTTACCATCTTGTGGACTGCTTGCACGTCTGTTACAACCTATGATGCAAAACCAGTCTTTCTCTAAGCTCTGTTTTTGACCGGCAGGCATTACAGGAAACCATGACTTCGACTGAACTGAACGATGCCAGAAGTGTGATATTTTTCAATTTTCAAAATGATGTATGTTATATCTATAAGTTATATAAAAAGCTCGTCGCTAAAGAATAACAGCCGCACAGGTCGATCTTCAAGGTTAAGCAACATTGGCCGAGGTCGGTCTGTAGATGAGTCACCATTTCCAAATACTGATATTCCTCCATGCCTCGGAAAGCACGTTAAGTCTTTGGTCCCAGCTGTCATTTGTAGATCTTTGGCAGTTGTTACGGATTGTCAGAAGCCAGAAAATCTGACTCCAGTCTTGCCAAGAAGTACCGTGTTACCCAGTTAATGGGTCGTGAAGGTCTGGTAGGCAGCCGCTTCATGTAAAAACACTGGTATTAAGCTGAATGCGGTTTGACTGGAAGCCGACCCCAATATAGATAGTTGAAAAAGGCTAGGAAGATGATGAATCTTTTTTTTTTTTATTAGTGAGAGCAAACCGCTCTTGACACTAGTCTATGTCAGAGATAACAGAGACAAAGTCTACGATAGAGCGAGCTTACCCAGAAAGAGCCTGTTCACTCTAACTTTGAAAACATTAGGGTTGTAAGCTTTTGGAAACACAGACGCAGGCAGAGAGTTCCACTCCTTTGCTGTGCGCATTAGAAAAGACGTTTGGAAACGCTTAGTGCGAATTGGTGGAATAGCTACAAGGTAGGGATGATAAGATGCAGTGCGTCTAGATGTCCGATGGTAAAAGGGGGCCGGTGGGATGAGGTCGTGGAGTTCTTGGGCACACTCACCGAAGTACAATCTGCAAGCAACCTTACGCACTAGACGCGTATTTGTGCACTAGATAAGTAGTTGTTTTTATTATATGATAATAACTATATTATTACAAATAAAACACCTTTTCTTACGCTCTAATAGCATATACCTTTTCTATAAAAATACGAGAGCCTTCCCAGGTATTTCTCTCAAAACAAGTTGTTTACGTAAGCAGATATCTGGAGACAACTGCTATATTGCGAATTCCCGTATTTGTCGAGCTCACTGAGATAAGCATTCGTCAAGAAATACGCCTCCAGTTTCGGATATTCGTTTTATGAAAACGAAAAATGTACACTTCAATGCAAGGTTATTTTAAGAATTATTTCGCAATGTTTTCCTTAATCTCTGATTTATTGATTTAATAAAATAGAACCATTTTAAACAAATTGGGCGTTGACAGTCGTTATACGGATTGTCGGAAAGCAGAAAATCTAACACCAGTGTTGCCAAGAAGTACCTATGTTACTCAGTTACTGGGTTGTGGAGGTCAAGTAGGCAGTTGCTCCACGTAAAACACTGGTATTCAGTTGAATCTGGTTTGATGGGAAGCACACCCATATATAGTTGGGAAAAAGGCCAGGCAGATGATGATGACTAAATTTGAAAATAGTGTGTTCAGAATCAGTAACAGAGCCCCAACACCACCCGACAATTTTAAGCGCAACAATGAGACAACACATAACAAGCAAGTAACTCTGGCCTTTTCTTTGGCCAACGAATCAGCATTGCCATTCAACGTGGCAACGCGGCCAGTGTTCTGGGCACTTTTCCCGTTGACAGCGATGTGGACGAATTTTTCGATGCCCTATGAGTTCTTCCCCTTCCCTTTTTACTCCGCTTTTATATTTTCTACTAGTTTCTATTCAGTATCTATGTTTATTTATTAGAGGTAACTAGTTTTAAAATTGATAAATAAGTAACTCACGATACATTTTGGAAATATTGTGGTTTTCAAAATATATATTAAGACATGTGGTTCGGTTTTTGTGTTTGTGAACTTTCATTTGAAGAAAAAAACTCATGTTCCCACAAAAAAAGCTGTCCACCTCCATTTTATTCCTGAGATAAAAGTTATCTGAGTATTGAAAAATATCCAAGAATTTTATCTACGAGTTCTTTTCCGTTTTAAGACAATAGTTTTTTTTCCGTTGCACCTTCCCTGAGGCTTCCTTCACGAACTATCCAGCAGTACTGTGACAAAATCCAAACCTTTATTGTCAACTTTTATGACATAAGTTCTAGTTCCCAGACATTTCGAAGCTTTCCGATTCTTCTCAAAGTGTTTTTTTCCCCGAAGGATTTGTAAAGTTTCATACTTTAGGATAATAAGAAATCTTGCGAAAAGGGCTTAAAACTTTTGTTATAACTATTGTCGTTGGAATTTCTTGTCTTGTAGGCTTTGTAACAAAACAACGTCAAACTTAATAATAGTACGAAGGAATGGGCTGGACAGGATTAGTATATTGGACTATTAGACAAAACATTTTGTAAAAGATAAAACTATACTAGCGAGCAATAAACTGGAATCACTTCATCGCGGGTTGCTCAAAACAATTCTTTACAATTTATATATACATATAATAAAACTATAGAAGAGGTCAATTCTGTACATTGAATATAAACTAAAAAAAATACCCCAGGGGTGCTTTATACAAACAGTAGAAGCCAAAAATATTTTTTTTTCTTTTTTTGTCTGTCTGTTGTTCGTCTTTCACGCAAAAACCACTGGACGGATTGTAATGAAACTTTTTTTGTTGTATAGCTATTAGTCCTCGCCAACATATAGGCTATAATTTATTTTGAAGATCTGAATACAAGACGTGGAACCTTAGCAGCCCGGCTAATCTATAAGAGATATTAATATACCGCTTAAGGAATAGTTGGTCAACATGATGAGTACTGTCTGTCGACATAAAAAAAATGAAGGTCTAGAGCACCTGATGTGGAACCCTTTCAGGGAGCTAACCTATCGGCTATTTTAATCAATTGTCAACAGATCTCATAGTCCGTTGGTTTAAAGCCTGCTTCTCGAAAGACTAGGTGTGGGTTCAAATCTCACAAATTTTGTAATTACTTTTGAATTATTTTTATTTTATTTATTTCCTTATTTTTATTCCTACCAAACCTAATATTTTCAAATATTAATAATATGTTATTGCTGTATTTTGCATTTCTTTTTAGAAAGACAAGCAGAACCTATTTTCTGTTTATATGTATTCTGTTTCGTTTGCATCGCGATAAAAAATACAAAACTAATGTAGAAAACATTCACATAAACCTGATAGGATTATGGCAATCTAGAAGAAATCAACTTATTATCTACACCTTTAATGACACTTACAATGCCATCTGTTGAGCGAAACTGTACTTACCATCAACAGCACGAGAATTACACCAAAAAGTATATTTTAGTTAAAGATTCTTTTGATACTTACCAGGCGTTACGCATTTGATGCAAAAAAAAAAATTGCTCCAATGACTTTGTTTTAATTTTTTTTTACTTTTGATAGGAACGCGTTTGACCACTATCTCACCTGATGGCAAACGATGATGTGATCGAAGATGGAGCACGCTTGCCTATAAGTAACCTATTCACTCTTAATAAGACTCCCAGGCTGTAACTATCCGGAAACACGGACTCAGTCAGGGAATTCCACGCCATGTGTTTCCAAAACGTTTTGTTCATGTGGGTGTGAGGTCCACCGTGTACCGGTGGCGTACCGCCGTACGTCTTGTGGTCCGATGATGGAACGAGCTTGGCGGAATTAAACTATGCAATTCCGTCGCACACTCCCCAAAATGCAACCGATACAAAATCGACAGGCTAAAAACTCGGCTTCGATGCTCAAGACATTGGACCTTCAAATCGGTGAGCCTTTCACCTCTTGAATTTCTTTCCCAGGATCTCCCTCATTCCTAATTATTTTTTGTTTATTTTGAAACAAAACTGTTCAATTCCCAGTCAGCTGGTGATTCATCGTGACCAGCCTAGGGCCAGAAATTACCAGTAGCGGGTTTCACACTCCAGAGCTTCAAGGAGAACTGTGGATCCCTGGGCAATGACACCACAGAAGAACTCGCGAAGATAGGTTTCGAGTGCTGGACCCGTACCCGCTCCTCCTTCTTTCTTTCTTTCACACAGTTTCGTGCATGAATTTGCCAGAGAACAACTGAACTTCATGACAACAAATGGTGAAAAAAGTGAAAAATGGCAATGACAAGTCTATAAACGTGACTAACTAAATGACTTCTCAGCTCAAGTAAAAATTACCTCCGTAATAATAGGGATTATTATTACGGATCATTGCCCTTAATTTTTTTAACTTATGCACTACAGACAGCCCAATTTGCGGAGATTGTTTCGACGCCGGCTACGTCATCCTGGCCATGACTTTCCGACGTGAAAAAATCCTCGGGACGGTGAGATGCAGGTTTCAAATCAAATCGTTTATTGCAATCCATAATGTACACATACAGGTGGTAAATATAGGTTTGTGAGTGCTAAGTGATTGAGCTGACTTTTATCTCAGATTATCACTCCCTTGCGGCTTGAGTATTATCGGTCGTCTCTCCGCTCAACCTGTGAAGCACACTGGTGGCTTTTGTACATTTGGGCGGAGCTAGGCTTGCAAACTTAGCCAGGACAACGGAGTCTCTACTCTACTCTATCCGTTGTGGGTTTTTTTATGGATGGGAAAACATCAAATGACTTCTTCTGCTCTGCGTGGAGCGGAAGAGAGTGTCAAACTCTTACTGACTAAAACACGTCCGTATTCTTCCTTATGCCTTTAACGTTCTAGGGCCGTGGTGACTTTTCGAACAAATTCCGCAACAGTAGTCAGTGTTCGGACAGTGAGCCAACCTACGCTCCCCATCTGCGGGCCCGCGCTTAGGGTGGCTGGGAATTGCCCTGCGACTCCCGACGCAACGCCCGGGTTGTCTTTTTCTGTTGCGGCGGCTGAGGGGGTCTACTCTCTTAAGCCCGAAGTAGTAGTAGTAAGTAGTGTAGTTTCGGCCTTAGTGTTGGGCGTTTTCTACTCCGTATCACCTACGGACTTACGATTGGTCCCGAACTAGGAATAACTATCAAATCGTGCTGTCATTCATTCTTATATTCTTCTCCGGATCATGGAGTAAACCAGGACGCCGCAGCCGATCGCCTCGACGAGGACACGGTGATGCTCCGCCCAAGCAGGGCAGACCTCCACCGTATACTCCACCATGTCCTCTGCGGAGACTTATCTTCTGATAGTTTCGGCATGACCATTAATCAAGCTCAGGGACAAACTATTAGTCGTGTTGGTGTGGATCTGCGGTAGTCCTGTATCTCGCACGGTCAGGTTGTATGTCGCTTTGTCGCAAGTAAGCAGTGCGCAAAGCCTGTTTATACGTACTGATGAATATCACATAACAAGTAATATTGTTTACGATGAAATGTTTTAAATGTTAATATTCGTTCGTTCTTCGTAATTTTGTAAGTCATGTCATAATCACGATGAGTACCTATATACATTTAGTGAGTTTGTGTACTTATTATCTTCCTAAATACGAAATGCACGCGCGAACGAAGTCGCGGGCACAGCTAGTATGCAATAAACTATGGATTGTGGTACCTATATCATTTGAAAGGGAAATTGTATTAGCTCTCAAAGATATCAAAAAGATTTGGGGACAGCAAGCAGGATGTATAAATGTAACCGAGACACAAATAATGTTCCTATCTTGGCTTATATACCCCAAAAAATGCAACCGACTTCTTCGCCGCTACTGACGACGACGTCTAAGGCGCTGGACACACAGAAAAGACGTAAGACGAGGACGGGGGGCGGACATATGTCTCTTCCGCGTCCCTTTCATACAAAATGTAGGTATAGAAGCGTCGGGATGCAAAACATATAGAAAGAACAGGGCGCGGACACGACGCTTACTCGTCTGAGGACGGGGCACGGGCGCGAGCGGACGAGGGACGGCCAAGAACGCGGGTGCGGGGGGATGGGCGCGGCTGCCGGGACGCGCGCGTCGCTGTCACACACAATTACACCACCACAATTAACCACGTCACGTCCGTGCCTCGTCTTTTCTATATGTTTTAAAAAATCGCAAAGGGTCTCAAAGAAATACAAAGAGAATAAGATGAATCTGCTGCAGACTTTCAAGCAAAAATGAAAACACCATACTGCTACCGAGAAACTAAATATGTACCATTACTTGTAGAATTATTCAGTTTTTATTCCAATCCATACCTAATGTTCAATAGGCGTTAGAATAGAACGCAGCTGTTTCATTTCGTGAACCATTGACGCGGATTTTTCTAAATGGTTGAATCTAAATTGATGCTGTTTTCTACGAATGGCTTCAAAAGGCAATGGGCAATTGTGGTAAAATACTAAAGAGTTAAACAATATATTTAACTTTTTTTTTGGGTACCTACATGGTTATATTTAACTAACTTAACTATTTATATCTACTAAACTTAACTATATACAAACTAGACTAAAAAATCTTAAAATATACCTTAACGTCAACGACTTTTCGTTCTTGTTATGATCTTTGAAGCTTTATAACGCCGTCGTTGATGAATATTTATTTATAAAAATCTTTCAAAATTGTTTACGAGAGCGAATTATTATTTTATTTAGCAAATGAAAATATAACACGCGTATTTCAACTATGGCCGCGACAGGCGGAACTTGTGCTTTGCGCAATTATGCGGGCGCAAGTTCTATAGTCAAACAAATGACACACCTCCATATTTATGTAAATGGTAGTTATGTTTTATTTGCAGTAATATTCTAGGAACATTTGATATTGTAATTGCAAACATTAATTAATGAAATGGATATCAAGCAATTATTGCTTTGCGTCAAATATTAGCATATGGCTTATGGGGCTATTATTGCAAACTAATATGAAATGTGTTTTGGTCTCGACATTGCTTTTAGGTACCATTTTGCTAATGAACTGTTCCATTTAATTGGTAATGTGCTACGTATATTTTATTAAATACAACCCAACTAGTATTTTAACCGTGAGAAATGTTTGCATTTCAATTTACTGAAGAGTTTTAAGAGCAATAGAGCCGTCTCTCATAACAAGCTCTTAACTCTTTCTTAAAAAAGTTCTTAAATATATCTTTCAGTTGGTCACAACAGCTGTCATTAGAAGATCTTTGGCATTAATTAAGCGCAGTAAGAAGCCTGAAAATTTTACAATAATCTTGCCACTACTCGATCGACAGTCGATCGATGGCACCGATCGACATCGATCTACGTTGATCGATTGGTGTGGTAGCTTTGGCTCATCGACGGATACCGGACAATAATCAATTGATCCACCGTTAATCGGTGCCATCGATTGACGTTGATCGATTGGTGTGGTTGCTTAAGTTGATCGAAGAAAGAAGTAGAAACTATCGATTGACGTCAACTAATTCATTCTACCATCGATCGATGGCCCCGATCGACGATCGATCGTTTGGTGTGGTAGCACCCTAAGAGATATCGTGTTACCCAGTGACTAGTTGGCTGGACTAGTGAGAGTGATAGGCAGTCGCTCCATGTAATGTACTGGTACTCCAGTAACATCCAGTTAGACTAGAAGACGACACCAGTATAGTTAGGAAAAGGCTAGGTGGATTCATCATCATCGTCATATCCTACCACCACCAACCACCACCACCACACATTTACCTTAGGAAGAAAGAGGGGATGAAGCATATTCGCGTCGATGAGGAGGCAGATCTTAATAAGTTAAAAGAAAAATCAACCGAATGACTATACTTCCTTGTCAACCTTTGCTTCCCTGTTTTATTTTTATGCGTACTTAGTTCTGTATTAATTCATAATTTGCATGCTATTAATCTAGTAGATTTAATTTCCTACTTTAAAAATATTTTTTGCTCTTTTTATAAGCACTCCACACAAACAAAAATCCACACGTTAATATTATTTATTTACAAAGCACAAAGTGTTGTCTCGTACCAAATTATCAAATACATGTTTTTATTGATTAACAGTATATCTAAAAGTATAGAATTCTGGTATATGTCCATAAATTACCCCAGTGACTTTTTAATTGTATTTCAAGGTAGTCGCTTTATTTATGTTGTTTTAATGTGGAAAAATGGCTCCTGTAGTTCATTCCTAAAAGGTACTTCGTTTTATTTAATTATCAAAAATGGTTGATTTTGCCTCTGAAATTGATGGTATATCTATCTCCGATTCTCGGTATTGTGACGTCGAGGATTGTAGCAATTTAGTATCAAGCCCTGCTAATTGTCTGACAGTATTAACTCAAAATATCCGAAGTTTATCACGAAATATTGATGATTTTGTTACAATGCTGAGTAGATTAAAGATTAATTGCGATATTATTATCTTAACAGAGTGTTGGCTATCGTGCAACCCTATGGTGCCGAGATTAGATGGTTATAACCATCACATCACTGAATATTGTGTTAACCAAAACGATGGAGTTGCAGTATTTTGTAAATCGAATCTTGGTATTACCTGCGAAGAGCCTACTTATGAAGACTTTAACTGTCTTGTAATAAAGCTTGGTACTGAAAGTGTTATTTTAGCCATTTACCGATCGCCGTCAAATAGAAATATTAATAACTTTCTCCAATCTTTGGATAACATTTTAAATAAGTTAGACAGTTTCAAAAATATCTCTATTATTGGAGATATCAATATAAATATCTGCCTCGAGTCTCTTGAGTCAAGGTCGCTGGACTATCTGAATCTGTGTTCATTTCATGGACTCTTACCAGCACACTCTCTCCCGACTAGACAAAATAAATCATGCCTTGACCATGTTATGCTAAAAACACAAAAATCTGCTCTTACACTAGTGTTAAACTCTACAATTACGGACCACCAAGCAGTCTTACTCTGTCTGAATCTTAAACAAAAGAGAACCTTTACCTATGTATCTATGAACCGGATCGATACTGAAGGGTTATCGTCAGATCTCACTAAAATCGATTTTGCACCTATCTATGCGTCAATCGATGCAAATTTCGCTATGGAATACTTCTCCAAGTCAATCCAGAGGGCTATATTGCTAAACACAGTTGTAATAAATTATCCAAGACGTCAGAAAATTATGAAGCCATGGATGACACCTGGGCTGTTAAGGTGTATTCGACATAGGGACAAGCTTCATAAAAGAATACGACAATCACCTAATAATGAGACTTTTAAAATTATTTACTCCAGGTATAGAAACCATTGCAATAACTTATTAAAAAAGGTCAAGCATATGTATGATAGAGACTTATTAACAAAAGCAGGAAATAACAATAAGAAAATATGGGAAGCGATAAAAACAATAACGAATACAACTAAATTGAAACATAGCGCTACGGAATTAATAAATCCATTAAAACCAAAAGAGTCTGTAGAGATGGTAAACGATTTTTTCGCATCGATTGGCAAAAAGTTGTCTGATAATACTCATTCCTGTTTAAACCCTACCCATAGTAACTTTAATAAAGCGCCCTCACAGCCGGTCTCCAAATCGTTTGTTTTACTAGAAACCGATGAGTATGAAGTGGAACGTTTAATACTGAACCTGAAGGATGTGTGTTCCGTTGGTTGGGATTCTGTACCAAATAATTTCCTCAAAGAATATAGACACATTTTAATCCGTCCATTAACGCATATTTTTAACCTCTGTTTAAATAAAGGTCAGTTTCCTACGATGTTAAAGAAGTCAGTAGTATACCCAATTTATAAGTCGGGTGATAGAGGCCGTGTCACTAATTATAGACCCATCTCCATATTGCCTTCGATATCAAAGCTTCTGAAACGCATAATAAATAGTAGACTGATTGATTACCTGGAATCAAATAACCTTTTATCCAACAACCAGTTTGGTTTTAGAGCAGGTAAGTCTACTAGTGATGCAGTCCACGAGCTCCAAGACTATGTGGTAAGGAATGTCGATTCAGGTAAAAAGACAAAAGGCATTTTCCTTGACCTAGCCAAGGCATTTGACACGGTCTCTACGCCTTTGTTGATTAAAAAACTAGAACATCTAGGAATAAGAGGAAATCAACTACAACTTTTAAAGGACTACCTCTCTAATCGTTTTCAGTGCGTTAAGATTAATGACAGTATCAGCAGCGATTTGCCAATCACTCACGGAGTTCCGCAGAGGAGCATTCTGGGACCGACACTCTTCCTCGTATACTTGAATGACCTCTGTAAACTAGACCTTTCAGGAGGTAAAATTATATCATATGCAGACGACACAGTTCTGTTGTTTGCTGCTGATACCTGGGACAAAGTATATAAGGAAGCGCAGGATGGATTCAATGTTGTGACCCACTGGCTGCAGAATAACTCCCTGACTCTTAACCCGGATAAAACGCAGTACATGATATTCTTGATGCGCACTCAAAATGAGCAGCTTCCTTATACCCCCTCGATTACAGCACATAATTGCTGTAATAGCTTAGTATGCTCTTGTCCAATAATAACAAAGACAGCGTCAATTAAATATCTTGGAGTTATTCTAGACTGTAACCTCTCCTTCAGAGACCATATTCACCTTCTTACATCTAGGACAAGAAAAATGATCTATGTTTTCAAGAACCTTAGACATGTTGCACCCCCAAAATTAGTAAAGCAAATTTACTTGGCACTCGTACAGTCCATTCTTCAATATTGTATCACCGTTTGGGGAGGTGCACATAAAACTATATTAAAGCCCTTAGAAATAGCCCAGAGGGCTGTACTAAAGGTAAATATTATTAGTAATAAGGCCCGACCTTCCTTCAGACATGCGTACGTAAACAAATATTTTTGCTTCTTGGGACCGTACTTATATAATAAAATAAATGACGCTTTAGATATATACCCTTTGAATAAAAAAAGATGTAAAGGCACAGTTTTTAAATATATTAGTAAACATACATATGAAGAGACAGAAGACTTATTAAAAATAATTAAATAACAAATAAATAAATTAACAAATAAATAAATAAATCTCTTTTTACTCACCCTCTCACACTCCTTCACACGCTTTATCACATTACTCACCGAGAGGTTAACACTCCACACACCGATTTGTTTATTTAGATTTGTACCTTTTTTCTTTTTCTGTGTAATGATAATGAACTCCTCGTATAATTATTATGTCTATTTAAGCTAGTAATGTAATGGTCATCATAAGGAAGAGCGCTGATGCCTGAGATACAGATATTCTATATCTAGTTCAGACACAGATGCCTTCAATATAAAATTAAGAAAATTTGAATGTATCCTTCTTATCTGTTAAAATGTAAAATATGTGTTGTGTCAAATAAATTATTATTATTATTATTAAATTATTATTATATTTGCAAATAAATGCTATTCTATTCTATTCTATTCTATAAGTCTCCCCCACGTGTCACCACAGAAACCGGTCCTGTACGTCTCGCATCCATCGGCTACCAGTGACCTTCACCAGGTCATCGGTCCACCACCTCGGGAAGCCTTCCAACGATGCGTTTTCCGGTACGAGGTAACCACTTCAGAACTTTCCGGCCCCATCGACCATCTGTTCTGCGAGCAATGTGCGCTGCCCACTGCCTCTTCAGTTTGGCGATCCTTCGGGCTAGGTCGGTAAGTGGATTGATTGATTATAAAGCCCAAAGTTTAAACAAACATTCACAGGCTATACTAAAGATGATAAAGACTCGAAACGTTTTTAATTAGTATAATTAATCTTTGATACGTGTCATCATTAAGTAGGATAACGTTAATTCCACTCACAGCGCTAAGCCTTTCAAGAGAAATGTCGGCAATATCACGCGGCTTATCTTGTTCGTAATCTGCTTAATTTTAATTATGTTTCAACATTAAAATCCTTTAGGTAAACGCGTTATTCTTTCATCATCATCATCATATCAGCCGAAAGACGTCCACTGCTGGACATAGGCCTCCCCCAAGTGTCGCCACAACAACCGGTCCTGTGCGTCTCGCATCCATCGGTTACCCGCGACCCTCACCAGGTCATCGGTCCACCTTGTGGGAGGCCTTCCAACGCTGCGTCTTCCGGTACGCGGTCACCACTCCAAAACCGACCGACCGTTATTCTTTAACCGACTTCAAATAGGAGGAAGTTTTGTGTTCGTTTGTATGTTTTTTTTTTTAATGTATGTATTATATGTACAGCCATAACTTCGTTGTTTACGAAGCGATTTTGATTATTTTTATTTTATTGTTTGAAGAATGTCTCCATGTTGGTCACCATTTAAATATGGTGAAGATCTGATGCTGGGTTCAGGAGATGGACTGAAACTCTAAGATTTTTAGTGTTTTTTCAACAAGTTCCGGTGTTTTGTGTCATCTTTTTGTTGCAAAAAACTTTTTATTTTTTTTACGAAATTAGATTGTGAACCCGTTCTTCTGACGTGATTTATTAAACTCAAGTGAAAAGACCTCTCAAATTAGATTACATTAAATTATACAAAACAAGGCTTAATTAGAATTGACGATGTTAGTTTTAAAATTGTATTAATAAGAGAATTTCGCAATGACTATATTTTAACCATAGTGAAAATGTTAATTCAGCTAATTTATTACCAATTATGTTATACAAAATCATTATTATTATTACTTATTTCTTTATTTCAAGCTCCTCTTTTTTTAAGGATTTCGAAATGTTTTAGGTGATTGCTATTATTGTTAGTTGTTGTAGCGGATTTCCCTACCGGAGACAGTGTTTCCTGATAGCAGCAAACTGGATCTTTAAGTCAAGAGTGAAAAGGTTACTTCTAGGCAAGCGTGCTCCATCGTCGACCACATCATCGCTTACCATCAGGTGATTTGTGAGGAAAATAAACATGTTTTTTAATTAAAATAACCGGCCAAGTGTGACTCGGACTCGCGCACGAAGGGTTCCGTACCATTATAAATCACGTTTGTTGTATGGTTTTACTTAAATATTTATGTTGTACTAAAATATTTATTTTAATCTTTTTTAGTATTTGTTGTTAAAGCGGCAACAGAAATACATCATCTGTGAAAATTTCAACTGTCTAGCTATCACGGTTCATGAGATACAGCCTGGTGACAGACAGACGGACAGCGTCTTAGTAATAAGGTCCTATTTTTACCCTTTGGGTGCGATACCCTAAACTAAAAAAACAGCAACCGATGAGAAATTAATATTGAACTACAAAATATTTTTTGCAGTTTTCTTTGCAGGTTAAATATAATATTATCCCAATAAAACCCCATAAAATCAGTAAAACAAGCTTTTTTTTATATTTTTATCTTTCTATGTATTCCAGTTGAGTTTTCATCCATTCAGATAAGCAAATCCTTCTCACTTAACTTCAGAAAAGGTTAGGTAAGTTCCCAATAACACCACAAAGCCATGCCCCCCTCCCTCCACCCCTGTCTCTTTCGTCCACTATTCCCGGTGTCGTAATCTGAAATTCTGAACCAATAGTCGTCCCATGGGATTGGATATTGGTTGGGAATCGCCTTAACGCCTCGTAAGTAGGCCGGCCTTTTGAGTAGCTGAGCTCAAAATTGACGCCATAGTACCTAGGTACGTTTTATTTTGCAAAGAGGTTTTCGAAGGATATGCATTATTGCGATGCATATTTATAGTTGTATTCCTGTAGGTACTTAATACTGAAAAAAAAACAATACAACGTGTAACAGAATAAACGCAATACCTCTTAAGGGGTCATTATACTCATCATTATGAACAACTTTTACTATGGTACCAACACTGAAATCGCGAAAAAAAAATCGACTCTCGAATCGACTCCAGACATGAGCATAACTCGACAAAATGTACTGAACAGCAGATTTTTTTTTCGCGATTTTGGTGTTTCTCCCATAGTCAAAAAAAAAATATATATTCAGTAAAAAACTCGTCGTAAAACTTGGGTGCTGTGAATAAAGGAAGCTGTTAATCACTAGCATTAGAAAGAATTTCGCTCACTTAGGTCACTTTAAGTTTTCACATGGCTAGGTGAAAACATAATCTGGCAAAATGTGGTAACAAATAAAACCAAAAACATTTTTATTCAAATGCGAGTAAACTATTTACAGGCACTTTTGAATTTTCATGGTCGGTGAGTCAAAAAAATTAAGCTCCAAAGCGTAGATCTCTATGGAGCAGAACGATAGCTTAAGTGATGTACATCAGCCAAGATTAGTGTTTTGTTCCAGACTGTATCCCTGACATACACTTATGTATGGCTCTGGACAAGAGACATTTTATCAGCGACCTCGAGGCGATTGCGACGGTCAAAAATTCAAAATTTGTGGAGTAAAAGCGCTTTCAATTATCACGAGGTCAATTTTATTACAACCAACTCCTTTTTTTTTGGATGGGATATGTCATCAAATTACTGGACTGAGCTGAAGGAAGTGTCAGACCCTTGTTGCCTAAAACCCACTTGTGTTCTCCCAAATGCCCTTTCCGTTGCAGTGCCTCGGTAACACTTTGGCAAAAAACAATACGAAATGTAGTAGAAAATAATGTAAACAGAAAAAACGAATAAACCAACACATAAATCGTCTTGGCTCAGAGATTTACGTTGCAACTTCTTAAGCACTATCTAGTGGGTAAAACCTGGCATTTTCCCAATTATCGCCTCTTATGTCTTAATGCACTTTCCTAATTCTAAGATACCACTTATATACTGGAAGAGATATATTAGTCCTTGTGACCGATTTCGGCCATGGCGGTCAATATCAACGGAGACTAGTCATCGGCGCGGGACATATTATAGTGCACAAATGTGTGCGCAAACACAGGTGCACTCCCTCTTCCATCACTCTCATACTCCGATGGGACAGCAAACCGACACGACCGGAGATAAAACAAAGAACCCGGAGTTAATGACCTGAAATCGTCGACATTCAGTAAGCGACCTAGCCTAGCTTTTCATAACTATGTTAGCGTCAGCTTCCACTCTTACTGGACGCAGCTGAATACGGTATTTTACACGGAATTACTGCCTGTTTTACTTCCACAACCCAGTAACTGGGTAACACGATACCCTTTTGCATGACTGCAGTCAGATTTTCTGGCTTCTGACTACCCATAATGGATCGTTCAAGTATTACGTAAGCCCCAAAGGGGGAGGGGGGGTCTTTGGTTTGGGTTTTTCATTTTGATGACATGGGGGACGGGGGAGTCTGAATGGTGATACGTCAGCTACATTAATTTCCCTCATAACCATGTTTTCCTACTTCCTTTCCTTTTTCCTAAATAATTTCAAAGATTTGCTAAAATAGTTCATTGTTGCTTACTGGCTTCCATGCGGTGGTCCATAGTTAAGTTCAAAAATCGAAGTATGGTAAGGAAGTACCGACTGTGCTTTGACCAATGTTTACGTCAGCATAGGAGGGGGGGTAGAAGCTTTGCTTACTATGACTGACAAGGGGGAGGGAGGGGTTAAAAATGACTAAAATTCTGCTTACGAAATACTTGAACGGCCCCTAGCGACTGTCAAAGATGTTTAAATTAAAACCGAGACCAACTATTTTTCGAGGCGAGGAGACTTAACCTCGAAGATCAACGCTGACGGCTGTTATTACTAAACCATTATTGATTACGAGCTCCTACATTGTCTACGTACAATAATAATTAAATTAACTTGCATTAAGCTTACTACAGACAAAAGCAACGATTAAATATTCATGCACATCAGTGAATTCGTTACAATAAATAAACTACAAATTCTCTGATCCGGACAGAAGGCAACGTTAAATATTGCACAACGTATTATTTAATTTTGTTCATTATTCAACATTTTCACCGATGTTTCTGTAGGTCAACTGAATTTACGAGTTACAACAACGAACGATGAATAAGGACTGGTTTTTGAATTGAGAATTTGGAATTCCGAACGTGTCAAACCGAACTTTAATAACCATGCTGTAAATAAAACTTCAATTATTCCAGAAGTGCCTTTGCAATATTCTTTACAAAACCCCCGAGCATGTTTTAAAGGTGAAAGCTATCTATCATAAAAGATAGGGGCATCAAAGGGGCTCGTGTGAAAAGATTTACTAGCCTGATGAGGAACGAGCTACTTTAAACTGAATATGAAAGACGGAAAGCCTATTTTATCAAACATATATGGGAAAGTATTGTAAATTGGACTGCTGGCTAATATTTGTGGTCCAAATTAGCCGGTGGTTCAATTTACAATACTTCGAAAACTCGTTACTGGCTACTGTATCTAAGTAATATGGAGTAATATGCATGTTACCTGCATATCGCTTTATTTTTTTTACTATTGATAGGCACGTGTTTGACCACTATCTCACTTAATGGTAAGCGATGATGTGGTCGAAGATGGAGCACGTTTGCCTAGAAGTAACCTATTCACTCTTGACTTAAAGACTCTCATGTTGTAGCTATCAGGAAACACAGACTCTGGCAGGGAATTTCACTCCTTAGTGTAACCATGAACGTGTTATCGAAAATGTGAAGGAGGTCCAATTTTGGTGGCGGTCCAATATTACATACTTTCCCTTTTACTATATCTCAGGCAAAGTTTGTGACTTAATAATCATACCCACATGGGCTGATCTTCGAGGTTATGCAACGCAAAATAAAAGGAAGGTTAGGTACCTACTTTAGGATGCATGAAGGAGCCTCCTCGTGTAGCGCAATTTGTTCAATCAGACACTCAACTGAACCGAGCGCTCGGCGCATCCTGGACAGTCTCACCTAACACCTTATAAGACTGGCCAATCCTGGTAGGTGATAGGGCTAACACTCGCCCGATTCGCGACAACCCTCCCACCGGAGTTCAGCGTCAAGCAGCCTGCTGTGTTTCGTCGACGCGTGGGTGGGAGTACCAGTGCCTCAAAGCATCTTCTGGGCACGCTCGCTTCATCATGGACCTCATCTATCGTTTTCCATCAGGTGTGATCGAGGTCAAGAGCTAGCTCATTCATAAATTTATAAAAAAAAAGTTCTACCGTGACTCTATACCCTTCGCGCAGATACTCGTACATACATACATACGTAGCTATATCACTACCGTTAGTACCTGTGTTTTCGCATGTCGCGTGATATTATGAGTCACTGGTTGTTAATGAATGATAACTTGCCATTAAAAATTTACGAGTAGAATCATTGAGATCAACGATACACTGATGATCGGTGTATCGTTTGTCGAGAAAATAATCAGTCGCGTTTTTGTCGCACAATTTGTCTAGTTGGTGTTGCCGTCGCACCAGTGATGGTCGGTGTATCGTACTGACACCCAGACATTTGTCGTCTATTTGTTTGTCGCAAGTATTATCCGGAAAAAAGTAGTTGCACTGCCATTCCAAAGACAACGCTGGAATATGTCAAGTGGTTTAAATAAGTATCTTTTATTTTCATGAAAGACATTTCCATTCTTTTCTTTTGCCGCAAAGTCAGGTAAAAAGTTGTCAAATGTTGCTTTTTAATGCGGACTTTAAAAATAAGTTTACCTTTTCTCATTGTTATACCTATACCAACCCTCCTCCGTTTTTATAATAAACAGTGTTTTTATAACTAAGGATAGATAATTTAGATTTTAAACCAATATTATTTTCCAAGAGATATAATTTCACTGTTTTTAGCCTGACATTTAAAACGAAAAGAAAAATGTCAAACAAATGAATGCAGTCCACTAGCCTAAAGAAATATGCAGACTAAATGACATGGGTTCCGTCCTATTGTGTTTGGAGTGCGATAGGTGTCACCTAATGTAGCCAGATGACAAGTCATGATTGTGACCGAGGAGAATTCCACTTAATATTATTCGAATCAGGACAAACACGTATTGAAATTAACGTTGAAAGTAGGAGTTCTGTACTGATGGTTAATGATGATGTAAATTATGAAGATATCCGTAGGAGAAGCAAGGTTACCGAGGTTGGTCTGTGGATGGGCGACCATCTTAACATACCGAGATTCCTCCGTGCCTTGGAAAGCACGCTAAGCCGTTGGTCCCGGCTGTCATTTGTTGATCTTTGTTTCAGTCGTTACGGATTGTCAGAAGCCAAAAAATCTGACACTAGTCTATCCAATGTACCGTGTTACCCAGTAAGTGGGTTGTAGAGGTTTGTTAGGCAGCCGCTCTACGTAAAATACTGGAATTCAGCTGAAGCCGGTTTGACTGGGAGGCAACCCCAATATGGTTGGGAAAAGGCTAGGTTGATGATGAAGCAAGGTTACCGAATAGCCGCAAAATGCTCGCGGAACAGATAGTCGATGGGGTTGAAAGGGTTTGATGTGGCGACCGCTGACCGGAAGATCGAAGGCCATCCACAAGGTGGGACGATGACCTGGTGAAAGACGCGGGAATCCTCTGGAGACCAGACACATAGGACCGGCCGATGAGTCGACGCTTAGGGGAAGGTCTACATCCAGTAGTGGACGTCTGTCGGCTGAAAAGATGATTATGATTTACAATGTCTATATACTTCACTTTATCGAGATGATATGACACCTATCGTCAAAATCATAGGCAGCTTTATTTTACACACTCCTATACCGGCTTTCATTTTAAATTTTTTTAACAGTTTAAATCACGACTTCGCTTTCAAATATGTCTGGCGAAACGTAACTCAATTTTGCCTACACCATTGAGAAAAAAACAGGCATGATGTTAGCTTGACGCAGACAAAAAAAGACAACATAACACTTCTAGGCGTTGGACAGAACATAAAGAATACCACATGTGACGTTTCGCTCTTTTCATAAAAAAAATATGCTGAAATTCCATGTGCCTTTTCATCAAACGCGGTTGAAAATTAAGTCGTATGTAACTGTGTTAAACTCTGTCGTCGGGTTGCACGACGCAAATTTTCATTATTTCTGGTCATAATGAAAATTTATGACTTGCATGTGTTCGCTGAAACATTCTGACGAAATGAAAAAGCGATAAAAAGTTGAAAACATTTTCCATGTGTTTTACCGTTTTTAACCGACTTCAAAAAGAAGGAGGTTCGCAATTCGTCCGAACCTTTTTTTTGTATGTTCCTCGATTACTCGAAGAGAGCTGGACCGATTTGGATTCTTTTTTGTTTGAAGTATACTTCCCAGGTGGTCCTATGATCATCAAGTCAGGATCTGATGATGGGATGCTGGAGAAATAGGGAGAACTCTTCAAATTTTATAGGCAAACTAAAAGCAATTTGGGTAGATACTGGAAGAGTACTGACTCGGAATGGTCCAAGTCATTATACGATATTGGACAAAACATGTCACTAAGGACGCTGAAAAATCGACCCATTTAAATGAAAAGACAAGGCAACCAATTAAACGGCTGATTAAGCTAATAGGCTGCGACATATATATAATCTGAATATAGTAACCTCATTGGTAACTATATTTTCGAACCGTTTGGGGTTGAAACCCTTGGGCCGTGGGGCCCTTGTGCTCATAGCCTTTTCAATGAAATTTCGAAACGGCTAGTTGACACTTCCCGTGACCCAAGAGCTGGCTTTTACTTTGGGCAGAGACTAAGCATTGCCATTCAACGTGGCAATGCCGCCAGTCTCTTGGGCACATTACCAGCTGACAGCGTTGAAGACGAATTTTTTGATGCTATAGTTTAGTTTGTTGTAAGTTTCGTGGATTTTTAATTTAAGTTATTTTCATTAAAATTGTTCTCATTGGATATTATATTCATATTTTTGTATGTTACAAATTAAATTGTGTATGTCGAATAAAATTAAACCCGAAATCTGAATCTCGGAAACAACTCCAACGATATTCGACGAGTTTCGGGGGCGATAAATCGATGTAGCTAGGTTTCATTTTTAGAAAACATCGTTAAAAAAAAAACAAGCAAAGCTCGGTCATCCAGGTACAGGTAACATTATGTTTCCAAGAGTTTTATAGTTCCAAGAAAACTTGGTTTCTAGGTTGTTAACATTATAAACTACTCTAAACTTGTTCTACTTAGACTTAAACACTATACTAACGAGATACATTACTTAGGTACGACTTTAGGTCTTAAAGTACATACTGTAAGTGTAGGTAGTAATTTGAGGAATTGGTCTCATTAAACCGTACTCAGCTTGGGCTGTTTAGAAGTAGGTTGGGGTTTCTTGTCCCGATTTTATACCTACGAAATATAATCCACAAATCTATCAAATATCTAGGTATACAGGATGTTCCAGAATTGCGTGGTCATATTTTTAAGGATGGCGTCATGTAGCTGTTACACAGTAAAGACACAATATGAATATTAAAAAAAAATTACCTATTTTGAAAAAACTTGTCCGTACTCTTTTTTTATTATTGATAGGCACGCCCTTGACCACTATATGCTATCTCGCCCGAGGGCCAATTCTTCTATTTTTTTATGCAACGTTCACATTCGAATGTCAGTTGCAATCTGTCAAAAATTATGGAAATTAAGGCTTTTTTGACAGATTGCAACTGACACGCGAATGCGAAAGTTGTATAAAAATTAGTAGAATTGGCCCTGTGATGATGATAAGCGGGAACTCTATTTTTGTGTTGTTTTGATTTCCGTGTGAACAATAAAAAAAAGTTATTCTGAATTCAAATTATTCTAGAGAACGTTTTCAAAAGAGTTTAGAGGGAGAGAGAGCGATTTTAAGTTTTCTTTAGAAAGTGAAAAATCTCTCTATAGACCTTTATATCTAGCGTATGCATACCTTTAATTAAAATCAGTTCTTTCATTTCGAAAAATAAGAACTTGAAAGTTTGTATGAAATGCCGTACGTCGTAAACGCTCTTAAGCTTATTTTCTAATAGAATGTAGTCTATTTTTTTTCATTTTATCTAAACATAAGCTCTTATTAACGAGATAAAGTAAATATGTATGCCAGACTACCTACATGTATCTTACGGTAAATAAACCACAGAAAATAAGCTTTTTGCAAAGCAAACATATCTCAGACATTTTGATATAACTGTAGGTAGTTGTTGACACAAAAACCCCGAGGTCGAAATCAATAATATGTAATTCAGTAGACATGATAAGTTTATGTCATTGTCCTGTATGTTATTTATTCAAAGCTAATTTACCAGCCTAATAGTATTTTTAAGGGCTAAAGCCGGGAGCATTCGCCTGTAATGTTACATTTCAGATTCGATTTTTTTACATTACAATATTGCCTCGCTGAGTGACGAGCGTGTGCTTTTACTGGAACAATTTAAATTCGAGTGTGAGAATTTGCCTGTAGCTGAATTAGTTGTTTTTACAATGGCAGATGAAGCGGTCGTTATGCTGAGCGCAGTAATATTAAAATCGAGCTTGTTTTTTTAAATAAAAAGAAACAATTGTATTCCCGAATTATTTAAATAATGTGCGCATTGGTGTAACAAGTTGTTTCAAAATGTTACAAATAAAAAATTAAATTAACATCCATCTATTTATCCATCCTCACAAAATTTCGCATTCTTTTTTTCACTCACTACCGAGATAAAAATATTCAATATTGTATTCGTGTCAATCCAAGACATGATCTACCCTTGTGCCAAGTATCATCCAAATGCGTTCAGCCGCGAGGAGTTATTGATCGACAAATACCCACATTTTTAAATTATTTGCTATTGACTAAATCGGACAGGTTATGTTCCTTGAAGAAGCCAAGCAAACTTCTCATACATCATCGTCATCATCTTATCAGCCGAAAGACGTCCACTGCTGGACATAGGTCTCCTCCAAGTGTCGCCACAACAACCGGTCCTGTGCGTCTCGCATCCATCGGCTACCAGCGACCCTCACCTGGTCATCGGTCCATCTTGTGGGAGGCCTTCACATTATTTTCAACATATTTTCTGCTTGCTATAGGTAGGTACCCATTTTTCTTCAATTGATTTGCGAACCAATTCACATAAATTACCCAATTTTGTTGACGTCTTCATTCAAACGAAAATTGAAGACAATTTTCTCAATTGTATATAATGATAAAAGAACTGGGTTTGAAGTTTTGAAAGATGACATATTTTTTTTTATTGTTGCTTTTTATGAATGAACCGCCACTCGTCCTTTGAAAGTTTTATTAGAAAACCAGCGTCAGACAGCATCAGTCTGTCTGACATATCGCTGGAATTGACCTTTTTAGTGCAGCTGTAACACACGCACTTAGATGTTGGTATATTACCACTATTTTTGTAATTTCTATGTACCATGCGTGTTTCGTGCATGTGCTAAATATTTTTTTCTTTCTTTCTTTGGTTGGTATAGGGCTACTTTTAGGGTTCCGTAGTAAACAACCCAAGACGGCAGAGACTTAAAAGCTATATTACGTCATGAAAAAAAAACAATAGAATAGCGTAAAAGAACGGCTCCAATTTCAGTAGCAGTTCGCCAGAGGAACACACTTTGACAATTGAGATGTGGAACATTAATCATGAGACCCCATTCACACTTCGCTCGGTTTTATTGCGACGACCCCGGTTCGAATATATTAGGATCTTTCAAACGGGGAATTTGGGTTCAAACTATGAAGTTGTAGTTGATTTAGTGTGCTGACTAATTCATCAGCATCATCATCATATCAGCCGACAGACGTCCACTGCTAGACATAGGCCTCCCACAAGTGTCACCACAACAACCGGCCCTGTGCGTCTCGCATCCATCGGCTACCCGCGACCCTCACCAAGTCATCGGTTCACCTTGTGGGAGGCCTTCCAACGCTGCGTCTTCCGCTACGTGGTCGCCATTCCAGAACTTTTCGGCCACATCGACCATCTGTTCTGCGACCAATGTGTGCGCCCCCCTGCCACTTCAGTTTGGCGATCCTTCAGGCTATGTTGGTTACCTTGGTATCAACATTCCTGATTCCGTTGACTGATTATTGTATAGGTAATATTGATGATAGCCTGTTTATGTCTAACAAATGATTAATGTCCGGTTTCTCAGGAAACCACTAACCAACCAATGTCGTTATGACAAATAGCGTTAACGGACGGATAAACAACCGATAGCGGACCTCAGAAACTGGGCATAATAATAATTGTCATAAAGCAAACCTACAAAGAGGTCAAATTTTCTGTCGTATAAATAAATCACCTCTGGAGATTACCTATGTTCTGATTACGAAAATTCTTTAACTGATAGTGAACTACATTGTTGTTGAATGTCATTAGCTGTTTTTATCCCAAAATATGCATGATTCCTGTGGAATAGCAAAACAGCAGCCGCAGGAAATAAATATTATTTATAACTACAATGAAGCCGTGCCTTTTTAACCGACTTCTAAAAAAGGAGGAGGTTCTCAATTCGGATGTTTGTATTTCTTTTTTGTTTGAAAATGAAAAATGGTTTGACTCAAAACTATCGCTTTAACGGATATTTATTTTATTTAGGAAACAATTTCCATTTCAAACGTCAACACCAATAGAATATCATTTTATTTAAAACCTTGCAATGTGAATAAAAAACAACGGTGATACGATACCCAAATTACTACAAAAGACAAATTTACATTGTAAATCTTAAAGATGGCCAAAATTCTCTAAAAAATTTTACCTTCATAAATCTTTTTTCCTCCTATAAATAAAACAACTTCAGCAAAAAGCCTTAACGAGGAAAAGGCATGTATTTGATACTTTGATGTTTCAGCGCAATATCTTCCTCAAAACCACTGAAACTGGGTTAATTTGTTTTAGAAGATTGATCGGAACGCACAAATTGAATTTATACCGATGTGGCATTTGGCATTTTATTCTCATACTACTCGTATTTCAGTTCTGAAAAGAAAACATTCAGAACGAAATCCATTATCATGTTTTAGCAACGAGGCATTTTCTTTTGAAATGTTCCTCGATTTTTGCGTGGTTTTAGTAAGTATACAGTAGAAAGCTAACAAACCAGATTTCGTTGGCTCTATGATTCATGAATTTCGTTTTTATATGTGTTTCAGTATATGCATCGAAGCCACACTATTGTATATTCACCCAACCGACGTCGCCTCGGTCGAATCGTAATTTGTTTTTGGTTCTATTTTCTTTCCAACCAGCTCTTCGGGCTCTTCGCCGAAAAGTCTAACGTGGCCCACTGTTCTTTTCTTTCTTTTATGAAATGAAAAAATCGGGAAGGCTGTGTCTGGGACGCAGCCGCAGTGTAATACGTGAAAAGTCTTGAGACCATACCAACTGTGCTGCTGAGTAATCACTAAAACACAGCGCGCGATTGTGAATATAATTCTGAATGCGTCGTGCTGCGCGTGTTTACAGCATAATTCATGCAGAAGCATAAAATGCAATAGCACCATCCCATCACTTCCCGTGGGTGTCAAAGGGACTCACCAGGGAATGGGCAGCAGCATTCTCTGTAGGTACATTGCAACAGCTACACTGCGATCGCCAACCCGCTTGCCAAGCGTTGCGATTATGGCTAACCCCCCCCCCATCTCGGGGAGGCCCATATCTAGCAGTGGACGTCTTTCGGCTGCTATGATGATGATGATGATGATGACATATAATGCACTACCGAATAAACAATGGCTTCTATTCTCTAAATTATGGTAATAAAATACCGGTGCCATAATTTCAAAATATTTAGATAACATATCTCGTAACATAGTTATGATGTTTACAAGTGTTGTGACTGATATAAAAGTTTCTATTCACCCTACGTCGGACGAATCATCATTTTTTTTATTCGATTTTCTTTTCTATTCAACCAACTCTTTCGACTCTTCCCCAAAAATTCCAAACCTATTTGGAATATTTGGGGAAGAAAAGAACAGTTGCCTACAACTGTTCTTTTCTTTCTATCTTTTATGAAATGGAAAATAGAAGGATAGAATTCATATAGCTCGACGGAACAGGTTCGGTCTATTGACTGAAACACACTCATTAGTAGTTCTGCTAATTAATCTAGCCGTGTGTAGATGAATGAGGGACATCGCTTTCAGACTTCGAAACGTGAATTACGGCTGTATGAGCTTTTGATTCATCGGTGTTTACTACTGCTTTATTTACTTAGCATATGTCTATATATATGTACCATATGTGTGTAAATATTTTACTGTATTTTGAAAGTCATCAACATGGTCAAAACGAAACTTACCGAAGAAGAAAGATTACCGATTTACTGGATCAGTCCAATTTAAGTTTAAGATAATGTTTTCAGGATTTTCAGTCTAAGTTCACAATTTATATATAGTTGTAAGACTATTAACAGTTTTCCTTTTTTTAATTTCTAACTACCTTTCGCCCTCGGCTTCTCTCGCGTTAAATAGAAAAAAAATTTGCCTAAAATCATCTAAAATCCCATGAATCATACCATCAATTTAGGTACAGACCTAAATTCATTAAAATCGGTTCATTAATTTAGGCGTGAAAGCGTTACAAACAAAGTCACTGTCGTATTTGTGAAATTATTTAGGATTTATTTTATTTTATTTTTTATTTTATTTTTTTATTTTTTTTATTTTATTTTTTACTTTTTTTATTTTTATTCTGGGGACATATCACCATGTCTTATACTTCTCCCATACACCGTCTTACCGTCATCGTTACCGTATTTACCGTCATCTGAATAGCGACCTCCTTTCTAGCCGGCTTCCACCCAATCTATCTATTGATTCTTTGCAAAGATTAATATGATTGGCACATAAAGTTTTGAGGACCAAAAACGTATCAAGTGCGCAGTCTGCAGTCGCAAGCCATTTATAAACGTGAAAATGCTAGGAAATTAGGTATGTCGTCCAATTTTTCAGATTCAATAATAATAATAATACACATAACACCCTCTACATAACGCTGCAAAAGGCTGCGATTCTAAATACATGTAGGATTGTCAGGAAATTCATGCAGATAGAAGAGAACGAAGTAGGACCCCATCACACAACACATTAAAGTACACACCACACGCTACATTTACTTGGCTTGGCCCGTAAATGTGGTCGAAACCAGCCAAAGAGCTGAGATAAAAAAAAACATATACCCGAAAATAATAATAATAATATCTTGGGACAACTCACACACGGCCATCTGATCCCAAGCTAAGCAGAGCTTGTGTTATGGTAACCAGACAACTGATATACATACTTATATAATTTATAAATACATACATATTATAGATAAATTACACCCAGACACAGAACAAACAATAATGCTCATCACACAAAGTTTGTCCTGGGTGGGAATCGAACCCACGACCTCCGGCTTTGCAGTCAGGGTCACTAACCACTAGACCATTACAGGCCAGTCAAATCAATGACACTGACTGGACATAATATTTGATCTATATGTTTTATTTCAAACCAGACTGTTTATTTTCCATTAGCAATATGATAATCCTGTTCAATTTATATTCTCATGGCATTCTAGATATAATTTGCCTGAATAAATTTACTATGCGCTAAGGGGCTATATGGTCTGACGGAATTCTTTCTCTCTTCCCACCATCAGTCTTCTGTGTATCCATCTCTGTCGTACAAATATTTTTATTGCGTCGTCTGTAAACTCGGCACGCTCCTTGCCAAAATATTTGGGTCAATAAACTACTGTGTTAAGTTTTGTAGGGCAAAGCTCTCATACATAACACATGGATGATCACATTGAACGGCCTAGTGCACATTTTTCTTCTGGTTTACTGGTATCTAGACTTGGTTTTAGATTCTTGGCAAAGAAAGGAGACGGAAACTAATGGGCCCAAATGTAAAGAGTTGAGATTTGGTTTAAAAAAATAATTATTATTTTCTATTTCAAAATACAAAAAACAATGCACAATTCACAGTCTAGAAGACAAGTTATCTAAAAAAAACAGTTTAGGTCACGAATAACTTGCAACAATGTTGCTTTCTTAGCAGTTTAATGACGTATTCTTTAGAAAGGTTGATTGTTTTTATGTCAAACAGCAGTTTGGTTGACAGAATATTAATTGTTGTTGATGAACACTCACTGACAAATCATAATGATAGAACTTATTTATGACACGCCATATATACCTCCTGACAAGGATATTTAAAAAAGATAGGTTGATTATACCGGCAGTGTATTTTTTTAGTTAAAACTTTTTTCGGGCCTTGTTCCGTTTCATGTTGTAATGTAGGCGCAATATTATACTAAATCTCTTCTATCTCTGCTTGCAAATTTGCCAAAATCCGCAGAATTTTCAGAGATTGGTTGATAATATATATAATCTATTGATTGACACCACTCTCATCCTTATACATCTAGGCCCAAGATTATATGACAGCGGTTGCGTCTCCTTTTGGCTCATTTCTCAATCTATGTTAAATGCGAAAGTTTGAATTGATTTTTGTAATGCGAGCCCCATTCACGTCCAATTAATTTGATCAAACAGGCTGGTTCAAACAGTTTTATCGAATTGATATGACTGTCTGTGGGACAATTTGATCAAAATGTAGTTGTCAAATGGCATGAAGTAAAATGAAATTTCGTATTTCTATTTGATCAAACTGTTTGAACCAGCCTGTTTGATAAATTACTTGAACGTGCATGGCCGGCATTACTCAATCAAGCCAGAACGGCTCAACGGATGCAGATGAATTTTAGCGTAGAGCTAGATTATAGTCTGGAATAGAATATAGGCTACTTTTAGTGGCTTTGGAGTGGGAAGGTATACCACAAGAATTCTTTAAAACAATATGAAGGCCAGTGAAAAACAGGATGGAAGCAGCATTAAGGGCAAGGGCAATACCTATTTATTATTTTTTATCAATTTTCACTCGTATTTTTTTGTGTCCACAAAACGTTACAAAATAAGCAATAAGTAGGTATACAAATTCACATGTATGTCCGTAAAATCAATAAAAAATAATTAAATTACTGTAATAAAATTATAAAAAATACTTTATTTTCTGTCTTTCAGACAGTATTGAACCTAGCACGTTAATAATTATACTTTTCGATTTATCGTACCACAAAACAATTTAAAAAATATTTTGTCTTTTTACTAACAGCTATAAGTTACACACAATATGGATCAAGGTCTGAATTAAAGTTTTTTTTTAAAAAACCAGCGGTGGATCGATTATATGCATTCAAGTGTAAATTAGATTTGTTTCGTAGCTTCCACTCTTAAAATAATACTCTCAACCTTAATTAAACAATTTCCCAAGAAAACGTTTGGCTCAACATAGCCCACATTCAAACATTCTCAATGGTCAGTCCAGTATAAATATTAGTTAAGAATTAATGTCGTGAGGGTGCGAAGGGGTCGTACATCCCCTAACTATCCGTACGTGGTTAATCAACGGGTTTTGCTACGGATCGTTAGCCCACCTGTTTGATGGTCTGGCGATTTATTGCCTTTCAGTTTAGACTTAGTTGTGGTAAAGGTAGCTTTTGAGTTTGCCCTTCGTCAAGGGGAGGTTTTGAGCCAAGTCAAATTAGTTATGCTAATCGGATTATTTACATAGTGACTATATTTTGATCAACTTGATTTGATTTGTCATTGGACTGAAAATTAACATAAAAAGGATGGTATTTTTGGGTTGTTTTAATTATTACTTATTGTGATCGCGATATGGATTGTTCAGCAATTTCAGATTCGCTTTTTCTAAAAAAACTGGTATTCATCCGGCTCGAAGGACCACGTTTTGAAAAAATCAGGAGTATTGAGTGAAGAAATAGCTTCTGCCGTATTTAGTTACGAAACAAGCTATTTTTTCATTTAGTACTCTTGATTTTGTCACTTAGGCCTTGTCCACAACACCGCGTCATGACGTTGTTAACAACGTCATGACGCGGTGGTCGCGGCGCGTCACGTTGACGTGAAATGCTAATGCACGGTACAATATTCTGGGCAAAAAATACCTAGAAGGATTTGGGAAAGCCTTTGCTTAGCAGTGGGACAGAATGGGCTGAATAAAAAAAACCGGCCAAGTGCGGGTCGGACTCGTACAGGAAGGGTTCCGTACCATAATCTGTAAAAAAACGGCAAAAAAATAACATTTTTTGTATAGGAGTCCCACTCAAATATTTAATTTATTCTGTTTTTAGTATTTGTTGTTATAGCGGCAATAGAACTACATCATCTGTGAAAATTTCAACTGTCTAGCTAGCACGTTTCATGAGATGACCTGACGACAGACAGACAGACATATGGAAAGCGGAGTCTTAGTAATAGGGTTCCATTTATACCCTTTGGGTATGGAACCCTAAGAAACACAAATATCAACTACAAAAATCTACACCAATTGTGGAAAACAGTAGAAAATTAATATTTCCCACAAAATGCGGAAAATATTCTTAATTCTACTGAGTGAAGCCATATTCAAATTATTCAAATGTAATCATTTTACGCGTACCTAATTCACTCAACGATAAGTAATTTTATTCTGTGACTCCCACACAGATTGCCCAGTGGTTTTATTCAAAAAAATTTTCTTTAAAAAATCCGTTTTGGTAACTAGATATTAGAAAAAATAACGAAAGATAATAATGGTGTAAAAATTATACTTGGCTGAATCATCTTTTTTACACTGGATGGTAAAATAATACGATTTCAGATTACAATTCTGGTGAAAGTTCAGTTACATTATTTATTTTTTGTGTAGACCTTTTCTTGTGAACGTAGAATTTATGAAAACGGTATAGAGATTACATTTGTACTGGATTTATTTGGATCAGTTGACTATTTAGCGTGCATTTGATTGAGTTTCGGATATTTTTGAAGATGGCTGTAACGTCCATGATTTTTTTTGTAAAGTTCATTAAAGAAATTGTTCATAAAAGAAGATCGCAATTTATCGCTACGTATATGCCTAGACGATTTATGCTAAATGTGGATTTACTCGAGCGTCGCAGAAACCTAGTAGATTTGGTAGATTGGATGATTTGAAGAATAAATGGTTTCTTCATGTTTTCACTTTCAGCGGTGAGGAAAGCGTCTACAGAGTTACAAAGTTGTAAAAATAAACAATGACATGGAATACTCCAGCGTGTCAGATATTGATATTTTTCATGCTCCAACATGTCTCTGATACGAAATATATATTAATCTGCCGATTTGTATGGTGGGGGTGAAAAAAAATAAAAAATGCATTTACTCGAGCGCGTCAGATTTTCAGAGGGGGGTGTTCATTGAACCCTACAGATGCTCCCATTTCTTAATCTGGCGATTTGGAAGTGTCGCAAATTCGCAGCGAATTCCTGAAAATGTAAAAAAAAATCTCGAGCGCGTCAGATTAAGATTTGGGGGATTAATTGCTAGCTAAGAAGTGTCAATTTTGCTAATTTGACGATTTGAGCGTAACCTAAGGAAGCGGTCGATATTTTTATACTAATCTGACGGCTTCTCCTGAACGTACCCCCCTATATTAAAGGCTCATACGGGTTGAAGGTACTTATTAATATGTAAGGTATCCTCCCTTATATTAATATGACGCGCTCGAGTAAATCCAAAAATCCCTTCTAGGGCTCCCCTACCATAAGTTTAGTGGTGAAAGAACACAAATGTGAAACCCTCATTTTTTAAGGCTTAAAAAGTTAAAGACAAACTATTTAGAATAAATCCTCATTCGCTTTAAGGAAGAATAGAATTATCAGGCCGAAATATGCCTTATACGACGCGTTAGGAATAATAACAACGATTTTTTTTGGTCGTGTTTTACCACAAACTCACGTGATGGTAAGCGATGATGTAATCAACGATGGAGCGCGCTTGTCTAGAAGTAACCAGCAGTGCAATTCTGTAAACATGTCGAAGTGAAGGCTTGGGTGAAGTGAACGACCAGTGAGCTGTCAAACCATACAAACAAGATGGAATGACAGCTCACTTGTCGTTCACTCCACCTAAGTGTACACGGTGAGATGTCGACAGAATCGACCGGCTGACCTCACGTTGTGACCATCAGCTCAAACTCCGGAATTTATTTATTTGTAAACATAGGTAGCGTTACGCAGTGTGTGAGATGTTACAATATTAAATTAAAGACTTTATCTTTAATTACGCTTAGTCGTGAGACATACAGTATACATATTACAAGGAATTGCCAAAAAAAAAAAAATACAATATTTTTTCATAAATGATTTTATCAATTATGAAAAAATCAAATCTAGAAAAGTAGACTACCCGCTTCTTACTTTAAAAGACTAAACCCTATCCTATGGACGATGCCAGATAAATTTGCAATATTGGTCATTGCCCTTTCCTCAACATCTCTTCGTAGGTACCTGAACTATAAATAATGAATCGTTTTTCATTACAAGAAAATGTAAAGGATCACGATAGATGTCGATTCAGGACAGCTTTATGTCTTTATTTCTGTTTCCAGTATGTCAAAAAATGTAAGTGGGGTCAATGATCGTTATTGCAAATTTATCTGACGTCGACCATAGCAACGAATGCGCTTATTATTTAGTCTGATCCCTGAAAGCATACTAAAACACACGAGAGCTCCGCAAGCAAGGTGACCAATGTATAAAAGCTTCACCTAGGTCGATTTAAACAAGAAACGTTATTAAACTGCCTAAAATTGCCTTCATTTCATTTCAGTTCTCCTAACTTTTCATGCCGCCACACGCAAAAGGCCTGGCTTTTATAACTGCAATCCGTTTCTATTTATTGTTACGTTTATAACTTAACCTGATTTATTTTAAATAGCAATTTCATGTTCCTAGCTAGAAACTAGAACGTTAAACACACATTTTCTTTAAAACTGTAACGAATTTGAAACAGGTAGCTGTTATATTCAGAACAGCAGAAATCGAAACTATATTTCATGCTCCTTTTTGAAAACCGCACGAGCTAAGTAATTTATTGAATAACAGTTGCCGCCCGCAGCTCCGCCCGCGTTCTGAGATAAAAGTAGCCAATGTCATATTCCAGGACTTGGTCTACTGCGTGCCAAGTTTCATTGAAATCGGTTCAGTGGTTTAGGCGTGAATGCGTAACAGACAGACACAGTTACCATTAAGTATACATTAAATTAAATCCTTTAAAACCAGTTTTTACCCACTTTAAGGTAGAAAATTAACACACGCTAAAACGCGCACGCGCGGGGTATAAAATATTCAGGCAATAACTATATCGCCAAAAAGAAAAACACTGAAAAGTCACAAATAAAATATGATTTTTAGTCGGTGACAGAACTAATTTTAAGTCATCGTCAAACAAACCGACAAGCAAATTAACTATGCTTTAGGGATCATTTTTGAACACTCAGGTAACTTTTACTGACTAATAATTATAGCCGAGATGTTGATGTAGTGTTTAGTGTTGGGAAAGGAAATACAGATATACGGTAGGCGCCAGATAAATCTACAATAACGGTCATTGACCTACATACATTTATTGTCTTTCTCAAAAACAGAAATAAAGACTTAAATGAAACTTGAAAATACCAAGTTTCATTAAAATCGGTTCATTCATTTTAAAAAATTAGGACTTGAACTTTGTATGAAATGCCGTAGTTCCGTGCCGACGTTCTTAATCGAGTTAGACTTCAACAAGACACACACTAAAGTTACCTACTAGCTAGGGAAGATGGTGTCCAACCATTTTATAGTTTCCTCACGAAACCAGGTGCATTATAAAACTGCATATTTTGTAGCCAGAACCACACACGATGTTGGCAGCAAATATAGCAAAGTTACGTCTGCATGCAAGGAACTATATTTCAGAACACAGTCAAAACTACCCCGTTTAGTTGACGTCCGAAACTTTAGCAGCATTACGAACAAACAATATATTAAGGTGGAAGCGCCAGGGTAGCCCGCGAAATTCAAATTTTCTTAAGTTTTTTGCAATTTGCAGGTCAGTGTCAGGTTGTAAATGTAACGATTTCATGAAATACTATATTTGGCATCAATTCTAACTGAGAGAGTTGTATTGATGATTTTAATGATTACAGTTCTGTAAATACGTTCTTCCTACGGCCGTGAATCATATTTTGACCAACATACAACCTGATACTGACCTGCTAATTGCAAAAAACGTAAGAAAATTTAAACTTCGCGGGCTACCCTGGCGCTTCCACCTTAATGTATTCCTGTTTCGAAACTTAATGACTGGTTTACACAGAGCGAGCTTCGCTAGGCCGACTCGTACGCCAGTGCAAGTACTACCGAGTAGCAGCAGCAGTGCAGCAAATCGCACTGTGCGAATGTCACTAGCGAGTAGGACAGTGGCTCGCACTAAACCCACAAATACTACTGAGTTGATTGACGCAGTTTTTGGATTGCCCATTAGTAATAGGCAATCCGTGGAATAATGAGGTAATAGGCTATTACCTCATTATTCCACGGATGCACATTGATGTGAAAGCAGAAAAATCTCACGACAATGTCTGTTCTATATTGTCAGGAAAAATGTAGCCAGTTCTCCTATACTACAATCCACATAAAACGTGAAAAGAATAGTGTGAATATGACAAGAAACCAGCTGTTTTAACTTTAAACACGTTTTAAATGTGAAGTAAAAGATACGTGACCGTACTGTACTAACCTCTCTTCTACCCACGTTGTTCAATTGTACAACGTTTGAAAATAAACATGGTTTTATTCCGTGGGCGTGAATGTCAAGATTCTCAAGTTTTCATAGAAATAATACATAAATAAAGAACGTTAGGTACATTTGATACCGAGTAAGCTGCGAAAAATAATTGTGAATTGTATTTCAAAGGAACCTGTATAAAGTTACAGAAAAGATTCTTATTTCAACGATGTTATGATTTTTAGATTTTGAACTGACTTCAAAAGAGGAGGTTATCAATTCGACCCTTGTATGGAATGTTGCCAAAATTGCAATTTTTGTATACTTAAATTGTAAGTACTAAGTTTCAAAATAATGATCATGGTCATACCGCAAAACGTCCATGGGACCCTTACATGAAGCTCACATCATGAGTGACACGTTCAACACACATAACCAATAACTCAAGTATTGGGCACCTTGCGTACATTAGACTTCAACCACTCCTTTACAAGTTTTATCTTTGATGAAACAAATGCACCGTGCAAGAGAGCCAGCCCGCCACACATTCCCAAACCACTGCAACTCCTGAAAGCCAGAATCAACAGTGGTGACCACCAGAAAAACGCCGAGTCAATGAGGCTCGACGAGTCCCAGAGAAACGATTCAACTGTCTTCGATCCCGCAACGAAATTGATCAGAAAATAACAGCAGAGGAGTAGGAAAAAATACCACTTCCCTCCTTATCAAGCAGGAGACAGAACAGATATATGCTAAATATGCACCAAGGGACATATACAACTGGGTTAAGCCCAGTTGCCAAGGCTTATACATTGACACTAATACTAATGGGTCCTTAATTGTGAGCTACTTTTGATAAGCTAGAAGCCAGGGGGATCAAAGCTAAGCTACTTACGAAAAGTTATGTGTTTAACTACATAAGCTACGTGTGGGAGGACGTGACATAACATGGCGAGCCAGTAACTTCTCTTATTACTCAAGTTGATGCAGCGAATTATGAAATCTTACTTCGGTAAGCCTGATCTCACCAGAGTGGCTTTAGTTACAATTCGCAATAATATTAACCTCAATTTGTACTCAAAATGGATAAGAGCCATCCAGTTACAATAACGGGATACCTCCTGTAAAGGGTCTCAATTCAAGTTGTATTTCTTTTTTTTTTGTTCCTGCGTCATGATGCGATTTATGATTTGATTTTTTTTACTTCCCAATTGGTCCTATTGAAATTTCATCAAAATCGGTTGAGTAGTCTGGTTTTTAATTATAATAGCTGGAAAGAATATGTTATCCAAGTAAACGATATTTGCTTGCCTGTAACTTTCAGTGCTGTTGTTAGTTGTGGTACTAAAAAGTAAAAGATAAAATACTTTTTCACAAAAAAGATTTTTACTTTCAAATAAAAAAAAAACAAAATAACTTTAATTTAGGAAGTCGGTGTTTTTGTTTGTTTCTTCGTTATTTAACACCGACTTCCGAAATTAAAGTTATTCTGTACTTTGTAGTATTTATTTTATTTTATTTGAAAGACGGTTGGTTTTTTTTAAAAGGTTTTTATCCATACGATTGATAAACATAAGCAAACTATAAGTTCACACAGTATCGAAACATTAAGAACTAAGTTGTATGAGGGTAGAATGAACCTTATTGCAAGATTTTATATATATTGGAAAGCTATAGGCCCTTATATAATAATAATAATAATAATAATCATTTATTTCGGAATAAAGACATCCATATTTTGTTATAGTACAATTGCGACCTTACAACTAGGTTAGTATTTTTTTAAATAATTATTTAATTTTAATTTTATAGTATTAGTGCTATCCTTATTAATTATTCTGTATTAAACTCTCTTTACCAGACCTACCGATCCTTACTGTCTGTTTTATGACCTCCAACAAGAAAGGTCTTATTTACCGCTATTGCTTTGTTTCTCATATACTTTGGGCAAGACAATGAAGGGGTATGTTTATTGCATGAAGTACCTACAATAACAATAGCGTTAGATCCAACCTCATAAATTATAGCAGTCCATTGAAAGTAATACATGCACATGTTTGTTCGACTTCGGGTATCTTTTCGTATTACACCGGATAATGGCGAACTCCGTAACTTACGGAGTTTGCAACATGCAATGTTAATATTATGAAATATTTTTTTTCTTTTTCTTTTTTTTTAGTTTTGGATATAATGTGAGCATATCATTTGAAATACTACAAATTCAATCATTTCCAATATGTACGCTGCCATATTGAAAAGAATGAGTTTACAATTTCACGTGATATTTTACAATCTTACGGCGTCGGCAATTTTACGGTGACACGTGATTTACGAAGGGATATTAGGGAAAGGTCAATGTACTTTATTGCAAGTTTATTTGGTGCCTACCATAGACTGAAAACCGACCTCGTCTCTCCGAGAGGCTATGGTTGAGCGCTTGAACTTGTCCTTACAGGCTGTCTCTGAGTAAGGCGATGCCAATCTGGTCAACTTCAATGCTGCTAAGACCCAAGCGTGTCTTTTTTCCGCTAACAAGAGCCAATTCCACCCAGCTCCATCTTTTCGAGGTGTAACCGTGCCGATAACCGACCAACTTGACCTTCTTGGTGTTACGTTAACATCTACCCTCAATTTTGGCACATTTATAGAGGCAAAGGCTCAAGTGGCTGCCAAAAAGTTGGGAGTCCTAGCAAAGGTGCGACGGTACTTCACGCCAGAACACCTGCTTAAACTTTATCAAGCGCAAGTTCGATCGTTTATGGAGTACCGTTCTCATCTTTGAGACGGATCTCCCAGATACCAGCTTGATACCCTTGAGTCAATTGAGAAACGAGCCAAGATGATCATCGGCAATGATAGGCTCGTCGAGTCGAAGCTCCAAAGTCTCGAGCATCGACGCCGAGTTGCTAGCCTGTCGGTTTTCTATCGGTTGCATTTTGGAGAGTGTGCAACGGAATTGCATAGTTTGATTCCGCCAAGCCCGTTCCATCATCGGACCACGAGACGTACGGCGATGCGCCACCGGTACATGGTGGACATCCCACCCACACGCACAAAGCGTTTTCGGAACACATTCATTGTGCGTACAGCTAAGGAGTGGATTTCCCTGCCAGAGTCTGTGTTTCCTGATAGCTACAACCTGGGAGTCTTTAAGTCAAGAGTGAATAGGTTACTTCCAGGCAAGCGTGCTTCATTTTCGACCACATCATCGCCTACCATCGTGAGGTAGTGGTCAAGCGCGTGCCTATCAATAATAAAAAAAAAACCTAAGCATAGTTGGCAGCTTGGCAGATAGATTTGTTTCAATTCAACCAATCAAAATAAATTGCTTTTTAGTTCGACCAAGGCCTGACGCAGCCATTTTTTTCAACAGTGAATGATTTACATAAAAAACAGAAACGTACTCCAATTTCCATTTAACTTGTCCTGCACATCGTTACCACCGATCAATTAATATTCCGCTAACAAAAGCCTGGCCAACAATGCCACAGGATGGAAACTTTTTTGTTGAAACTGTTATTGATATCCGGTAAACCAATTGTCCCGCTGCGCTAAATATGCGGCTTTTGTTGTCCGATATCGCATAGTTTATGCGACGTCACAAACCACCAAGTGCCGTGGTGACCTCTGCTAGAAATGGCAGTGTCAAAACTTTTCATACAAGCCAAGCGTGTTAGAATGTGTCACCGTTTTGTTAAAGAAATTGCCGTTCTTGACTATATTGACTATGGCTTTATTAGCTGAAACTTGTGGTGATCGCAATTACATGCAATGGCCACTACACGAAAAACTGGCTCCCTACCCCTTCAGACACAATTAAGTGTTTTTCGCACTAGTGCGGAAATGCGGAAATGCAGCGACCAGCCTCTACTTATGCAAATTATAACCAACCAACAACCAACCTACCAACTTGTCTACTTACCTTATTTTGTTTATTTTTTTTTCTGATATGCGTCATGTCTGGTGCAAATAAACTCTTTTTCTTTCTTTCTTTTTTCTTTATAATCTATAATATCAGACAGCATGTGTGCCCGCCCTGCACTCATCCATCCACCGGCTACCAGCGGTCATCGATCCACCTTGTGGGAGGCCTTCCAACGCTGCGTCTTCCGGTACGCGGTCGCCACTCCAGAACTTTTCGGCCCCATCGGCCATCTGCCCTGCGAGTAATGTGCCCTGCCCACTGCCACTTCAACCTGCGGTTTTTCTCATCCAAATGAGTTGGCTTTTACCCTGACGAAAATTCACCAGCTGCCTAGGCAGATGGTGAATCTTCGTACTTTAAAGCTTTATATTTAACGAACGGATCCTTGGTCGGAAAAAAGGGTTTTTGCACACCCTCAATATTTTTAAACGACTATCCACCATGTTATTTTTATTTTCTATTCTATGGTGTGGGGTGTCACACCATGGAATAGAAAATAAAAATAACATTGCCCCTTTACGTGTAGGGTGTACATAAAAATTTCTCTTGTCAAGATTTTTATTTTACCACTTTGTCTGCGTGATTAATATATACCCATACCAAATTCCAACTTTGTAGTGCTAAACGTCTCTGAGCTAAACCGCGGACGGACAGATGGACATTCCTTGTTGACTTCGGAACCCTAAACATTGGGGATCCCTTCATAGGAACGCCTTTGCCCTGGAAAGCAAAGGGCACTAGGAGGAGCACGGATGGGTTTTAAGTCAGTAAGAGCCTGACACTCCCTTCCGCTCCATCCGGAGTGTGAAGAGTCATTTGAAGATTTCCCATCCATAAAAAAGGTATAACCAAGTTTGATCAAAATCCATGCAGTAGTTTGGACGTAAAAATGTAAAAGACAGACACACTTTCGTTTATAGTTTGCTTGGATTGTTGGACAAAACGATAAACTGCTGTCTAGATTACCTACAATAAAGTGAAGGAAATGAAAAACAAAGCACAAGTGCCTTAATATCCCTTTGTATTAAGACATCAAGTTAATGTCCGTACGAAATGGCATGATCTTGCGTCAAGATAACATTTGATGTTACTATCGTGTATCGTGTGCCACCATTTATGTTACGTAGGTACAGTTCACGTCAAAAATATCGGGGCGAACAGACATGAAAGTCATCTACTTAACAGAAGAAATTGAACTCCGATTGTGTTTTACCTGAAGCATCTTTTGGGTCATAATTAGTTTGATTTTCTTAGTTTATTATATAATTTTGAATAGTCTATCTCAATGGTTCTAAACCGGTGCTCCGCGGACCACTGGTGGTCCCTGGCAGCATCTGAAGTGGTCCGAAATGAAGAAGTCATAGAAATGCATACAATACGAACTTGAAAGATATATTTGAGACAGGAAATAAATTAGAGAAAAAATTTTTAGAGACAAAAACAGCAAAAAACAATGTTTTTTCAAAGATTCAAGAAAGTGCTACAAACTACTCGTACCTAACCTTGTTTTCATCGACATTTAAGTACCTTATTTTAAAATCAAGCACCGAAATTGGTTGGATATCAGTGTCGACATGCGTTTGGCTTTGAGCAGCGCTGAAACGGATTCAGAAGTTAGTAAAGAGTATGCAGTCACAAAAAAAAACTTTATTCCTATTACCATAAAAAGTTGGTGGTCCTTGGGAAGACAGAAATTTTGTCAAATGGTCCCTTTTGACTAAAAGGTTGAGAACCACTGGTCTATCTGTTGCCAAATCCAAAGGCCACAATCAGGCATCGTCATAATACAAAGCGAGCGTCGCGTTAATTTGTACGGCAAACCAGATTGCGTCGCCGCGCCAACTCCGTCTTACGCGTCTTCCGATTTTACCAAACAAACTATTTAACACGAGGATCGCGTTTTCGCAGGATGATCGCTTTGTTTACGACGCCAAATCGTAAAAAAAATTAAATGTTTAAAAAATGTTGGCAGATAGAAACTTAAATGGTTCCAAAAGAATACTTATTAGCCCTCTGTTCGTCCCGAATTTCCAATACTTTTGACGCTAACTGTACAACCAGAAACAAACACATAATGTTCTACGTAGTGTACTGTTGTAAATCTGAGCTAATGTCTGCGCTTGGAGGGATGCTAAAATGCTTTTTGTGTTAAACAAGAAGTTTTGTATGTATGTACCTCGTTACGTTGACTCAGATAGGTCCCCTCTTTAGTTTTTAGTGGACATTAACACATCCACGACGATAATAAATACGAGAGTCAGTACTTCCTTTGCTAAAACCAGTATTACTTTTATTTTTACCTGGTGGACGTAAGAGTAGGGTATCGATTAGTAAGGGGTTTGGGCCCAAAAAGTCTGTTTTACAGGGCAGTTTTATGGCGAAGTGTTTGTTGGGTAGAAGCGACCCCACGGACCAGTTCTCCCGAGAGATGTCTTGTTCCTCATCTGAAGCTTGGCTTTATTGTCATCATTTTATCCATATTTTCTTAACCAACCACTACATAGGTACTCAGACATACATTTTGACATAGGTACGATTCAGACCAACCGGCACGCGTCGTGCCGCATCGGAACGGAGCCGTACGCATGCCGCGGCAGCCGACAGCGTCCGCTGAAATCCGTACGCACTCCAAGCGCCCAGAAGTGCTGCTCACATTGCGCCGCGTAGACGTAAAGTGAAATTTTATTTAAAATATCGTGGCCGACCGGCTCCGAACGGACCCGACGGCAGCCGATTGGATGCCGACGGCGTAGTTTGGCGCCGTTCGGAGCTGGTCGGGGCCGGTCGGCCGTCGCGACAGCCGAATGCATTGCACGCGTCGCGACGCGTCGCGGGATGCCGACGGAGGTAAATATGCGTAAGTTGCATGCAAATATGAATTGTAATTACTGTTGATACATTTCAATGTTCTTTACCGCATTGTAAAATGCCGCCCGGCCCGGCGCGATGCGAGCCGGTTGGTCTGAATCGTACCGTAATGGTTATATGCCGCTATTAAATAACTAGTTGCAGCAGCAACACACTCCACGTCCATCTTGTACGCTTGCCGTTCGACAAACTACAACAGACGATCGTGTGGATACTTGCACGATGATCGTGCTGATTATAGACTATCACACAATCAACGATCATCGCCGATAATGTAGAGGAGCCTTTAGACAAGGAACAATGATATTCAATGCGGTAATCGACCGAGCGTCCCTGACCTAACAAACGGTTCTCCGGTCGCCACTCCAGTTCTAAGAGGATTCCCTGCTATTAACGAATCCAAACGATATTATCCCTTGAGATAATTCGGCGCGCTAATGTCTTAGTGATTTTTACTGTGGACGTCGTAAACTGAGAGTAATGGTGAATGGAATGGTAGTGATAGCTTGTATCTAGATAATAGAAGTGATTATAAGAACTGACTTATATTATTAACAAAGCTTGCTTTACCAACTTACTAACTTGCTTTATTTACTTTGCCTTAGGGAACACAGAAAGCCAGGGAAACAACAGAAAGGCTACTTTTTGCAATGATCTATACAGGGTGTTTTAGTTCCGTTCTGTATCTCGACATCGTTTTTTTAGGAATTTAATGACCTGACTACTGAGGTCTGGTCAAGTCATAAGTTTATTGATAATATGACTTTGTTTTGCATTAAAACGTGGATTTAACACATTATTTTGTTTGTTGGAGGATATATCCGAGTCAGTCTTCTCAGCAAGCTTCGCTGAGGTAGTCAATACTGCAAAAAAAAACTCAGTTCCACTTTACCGAGATCGCGCTTGTTTCAATAATTCGACATATTGCGTGGACACTTGAGACACAAAACTAGGAATCAATTTAAAAATAATTAAACAGTCGCTGAACTTCACTTGAAGAAATCCTTCTAAAAATTCAAACTGCAAACTTTGCGGGTCAAAGTTGTCCAGAGATCGCTTATGATAGCGAAGTATGGAACGAGGAAGGGGAGGCCTTTGCCCAGTTAATGGGGCACAATCTGCTATCAAATATAAAACTCTAAATAATGAAAAAGATGACACAACACTCACAATAAAGACTGGCGTGTTCACTTAAAAAAAAACCCTAAATTGACATAGAAACCAAGTCTTTAGGGAGACGGCCTGCCCAATTAGAAGTGCGTCAAAAGGGGGCACTGGCATTGGTTCACTGAGTTCATGCGGTCACATACACTTTGGCACAGCGGGATTGTTATTTCTGTGAAACTTTGCGTAAACGTACGTCTATATTTGCCAATAGAGACGTGTCGTCAATACGAGTAATCATTAAGTTGAAATAGTTTAGTTTAGCCCAAAGACAAAATTCAACTGAGCTTAAATATCTAGACATTTTATTTGAGCAAGGGACATTAATGGCACTGGGCCCAATGCTTACAACTAAGATACATAAATGTTACGGCTAATAGCCGAAGTACGGCTACACCTAGTTTCAGCCGGCTACAACTAGATGCAACCGGCCACATGCGGTTAAACATATATGTATCCTACTTATCTTCTTTGGCGCAAGTGCGTGGGACGACAGCGTCCGGCCATTGGGCACCCTGACTCGGACCGATTTGGATAAAAGGGGATGGCGATCTGAAACACCCCGCCATCCTCTTCGTGGTTATTTTTTTTAAGCCCTTGAGCCCCGCGAAGCAGATCACGAGGCCGGCTGCACCTAGCTGTAGCCGGCTAAAACTAGGTGTAGCCGCACTTCGGCAATTAGCCGTAACATATAAATAAATAAATTCGGAATTCAAACATCTACAGCGGACATAATTCTGCGTGTTTGTTAGAGTAGATAATACTAAGCTATCCACTCTTTAATCATAACGCTTTCGTTCCAGGATCAATGAGACTGTGAGGCACGTGAGGTATATACTCCACTCCATGGGTCAAAATAATGTAATTAATACTATTCCTATTCCTGACTCAAAACCATGTCCTAATACTCAAAACCAATTAGTAAATAATGGTAGTTGCCACTGAGCCACCACCCTACAGAAACCGCATACCTACTAAGAATTTGCCGTAAATATAAATAAGTACAATTAAACATTGCACAAGCAATTACCCAGCCATCCTTTTCCATTCCGCAAATATACGTAGCGTTTAACCCAGATACCCTGGATTTACACGCTCGTTAGAATTCAGATACTAAAATTATTCACGTTTATGTTTTCCCTAATCAAAGTTCGCTTATATTTGCATAGTTAAACTAGCGTAAATAACACTAATTATCATGCTAACCGATTCAATGCATAAATTACACATAACGGCTAATTACTTTTACAGTTACTTTATTTAATGACACCCACACTGCATTAAAACTAGCTTATTACTTAAATACTACCCGTCATTACTTTTTGCCATTTAACTCAACGGACATATTATAACACGATAACTTGTAAACGTTAAATTTCGACACCCTTGCGCCATCCCATCTTCTTAGCACGGCGGGTTTTGCTGGTGCGGCTGCTGCGGGTGCAGAAAATCTCAAACGGCGCAAATACAACAACATTATTGGGAATTATGTATTAGAGCCGTTTGGGGTTGAAACACTAAGGCCATGGGGTCCGAGTGCTCATCGAGTTTTTCGCGAAATCAGCAAGCAGTTAGTCGAAACTTCACGTGACTGCACGACACGTGCTGGGCTTTTCTTTGGCCAACGAATCAGCATTGCCATTCAACGTGGCAATGCGGCCAGTGTTCTGGGCACTTTTCCCGTTGACAGCGATGTGGACGAATTTTTCGATGCCCTATGAGTTCTTCCCCTCCCTCCTTTTTTCTACCAGCTTGTTTATATTATCTAATAAGTTTATAATTACGTTAATAAATCCCTATTTATTAACGTACTTATAAACTTATTAGATATAATAATAGGTTTATAATTACGTTAATAAATCCCTATTTATTAACGTACTTATAAACTTATTAGATATCATATCACCCGTTGATTCAATGTTCACAACACCTACAGACATGTTTGAGGTGGACTCTATAGTAAGAAATCTCAAACACGATAGTGCACCTGGCTTGGATGGAATTAAACCGTCTCTTATCAAAGTGGTAAGGACTAGTATTTTGGAACCTTTCACTCATATATGTAATTTGAGTATATCAACAGGTGTGTTCCCTGAGGATTGGAAGGTAGCACTGGTGTCTCCGATTCATAAAGCCGGACTAACGAACTCACCAGATAATTATAGACCCATTTCTCTGCTCTGCATTTTCTCAAAAGTTTTGGAGAAATTAATGAATATTCGTATAGTTAATTACCTAGAAAACCATTCGCTTCTCTCAGAAAGGCAGTTTGGGTTTAGGAAAGGAAAATCGACAACTGAAGCTGTCGAACTACTTACAAACATTGTGGCCAATCATACAGATGTTGGCGAACGTTGCCTTGGAATATTTTTAGACCTTGCCAAGGCGTTTGATACCATCTCTATCCCTATACTTCTTAGAAAACTCGAAAAGTTAGGAATAAGAGGAACAACACTTGACTGGCTTCGTAGTTATCTGACCAAGAGACGGCAACGTACCAGAGTTGAAAATATAGTCAGCGAAGAACAGGAAATCACTTTTGGAGTCCCGCAAGGTAGCATACTTGGTCCAACACTATTTATAATATATATGGACAATATACTCAAACTTACCATCCCAAACGCTGACCTAATCTGTTACGCAGACGACACTGTAATACTGTTCCACGGAACTGATTGGGAAGACGTGTACGAGAAAGCAGAAACAGGAGTTAAAAAGATCGCGGATTGACTCAACACAAATTTGCTGACATTAAACATCAAAAAGACCAAGTACATACCTTTCAGGAAAACATTGGCTACGAAAATACCACGGCGGAGCTTAAAAATCCATGATGAATTTTGCTGTAGATCACGTAACATCGACACCCAATGCTCATGCTGTGATATTGACAGAGTTGACAAAATGAGATACCTGGGAGTTATAATCGATCAACACCTATCTTTCAAACCACAAATTATGGAGCTTGCTAAACGCGTACGGAAGCAAATCTACGTTATGAAAATGATACGAGACTGTGCACCTGTGAACGTAAAAAGACTCGTATATATAGCCTTGTGTCAGTCGCTGATACAATATTGCATAGGAATTTGGGGAGGAGCTGCAAAATCTCACATAATAACACTCGAAAGAGACAACGCGCAGTCCTCAAAACTCTACTACACAAGCCATACCGTTTTCCTACACACACACTGTATTTAGAATCCACCTTGCTCAGCGTAAGGAAATTGTATATATTGTACGTAACATCAAAGACCCACATCACAACTTTAAAAAGGAGTGATTTAAAAATTTTACTTACAAAGCGGAAGTTTAGGATTCCTACTCCGGCAGTTAAATCTGCTTATGCACAAAGACTCCCACTTTATCTGCATACTCATGTATATAACAATGTGCTCAAGAAGTCTAATATAATAAATCACACTCGAAAAGAAATCAAAGATAAACTAACTTCCTGGCTACTAAACATATCATACGACGAAGCTGAAATAGTAGTTAAATTGATAAAATAAAACTTGACACTGCCACTCACACGAACTGACTTACACTCTCACCATAACATTTTAACAACAATAGCGTTTTTTTCAAATTTTTCTTGTTAATTTTATAATTTAGATTTTTTATGTTCCTATTTTTATTACTTTATTCTATGTTTATTCAGAAAACCATTTATAGTTTGTTATTTCATTGGATTTTTTAAATTTAATTTAATTTCTCTATTTTTACTTACCGAACTTGTTTACTTTTAAGCATAAAATTTCAATGGTAAACTCGAAATTGGTACCCAAGATACAGGCTTGCCTAGTTTGGGGCCAATGTTTTTAAAAAACGTGTAATATTTTGGTAATAAACGTTTATTATTATTATTATTATTATTCTCTTTATTTATTGGCATACACATATATTTTACATTTTTAAATATTTCTATAAAAACAATAAAAAAAAACATTTAAAAATATAAAAAATAGTAGTCCGCCGGTGTCGGGAGCGAGGTCCAAGCTACCGGTGGTTAGGGCTCCAGAGAAAGGAACCTCCTCACAATACGAGCCGTATCGAGGAGTACTGCCTTCTGTATCAGGCCCTTTACCCAACTGCGTAACGCCAGCTTCGACAGGTGGTCGTCGAAGCTTTTGGCTATCAAGCCATTGGCCGTAACGACTATCGGCACAATGACAGCCGAGTCCACATTCCACATGTCGACAACCTCGTGTGCTAAGTCAAGATACTTGATTTGTTTCTCTTTCTCAGCTTTCACGAGGTTCTCGTCATGTGGAATGGTAACATCGATTATCATTGTGCGGCGCGCTAATCGGTCTATCACCACTATATCGGGCTTGTTAGCTATGATAGTCCTATCAGTGATGATAGACCGATCCCAGTACAACGTGACATGGTCATTTTCGAGAACTGGGTAGGGCACATATTTGTAATACGGTACCTCAGAATCCACAAGTTTGTATTTCAAAGCAAGTTGCTGGTGAATAATCCATCCATTTGTTTGTAAGTATAAGTAGGCATAGATAGAGCCCGCTAGAGCCAGTGCCAGCCAGGGTTGCAGAACTGGTCCAAAGAGCTACCGCGGCCCTGGAACGCAAATGACATTTGAAAGAACACTGGTCGATTTTAGTCAGTAAGAGCCTGACATTCTTTCCGGCTCCGCTCAGAGCGGGAGGAGTCATTTGAGGAATTCTCTTCACATCCACAAAAAAAGCTTTAATACGTATAAGTTAAGATATAGATTGAAAAGCTCTACCCTTAGAGCCAAATAAAATAATAGAGACAAATAAAATTTAAGTGTCTTCTTGTAAATGAATAATTATTAAAGTACTTTTTCCCGCAACATCGTGCGCTCAGCTCATGTCCTGGGTTTTCCCGTTCCCGTACAGCCTATAGCCTTCCTCATGAATGTGGCAAACAAACAAACTCTTCAGCTTTATTATATTAGTACATATATATTAAGTGTAGATATATCAATACAATCCAATCCTTCCCTTGCGGTGGTAGGGCTAACACCCGCCTGGTTCGCGACCACCCTCCCACCGGAGTTCGGCGTCAAACACCCTGCTGTGTTTCGTCGACGCGTGGGAGTACCAGTGCCTCAAGGCATCTTCTGGGCACGCTCGCTTCATCATGGACCTCATCTATCGCTTTCCATCAGGCGTGATCGAGGTCAAGAGCTAGCCCATTCATAAATAAAAAATAAAAAAATAGATAATTATGTATATGATACTTAAAACAAATTAAAACTTAAAACAACATTTTTTTTTTGTTTGTCTGTTTTTCCAGCCAATCTCGAAAACGAATGAACTGACTTTAACGGGTCTTTCAATGGCAGATAGCTGATGTTATAAGGTATACTAAGGCTTCTTTTATTTTAGAAAAGAAGTGGGATTCCGTCCAAAAAATCGGTTCAATTGAGAGCCTGATGGAACAAAAAGCCTACACGAGGAGACTCCTTCATGCATCCCAAAAAATAAAAAATCATCTTGTGGTTTTTAAAATGGGTAAAAGGTTAAGCTAGGTTCATAACCTAACTTTACCTTTCACCCATTTTGTAAACCCACAACGCCGGAGTGAATGCATCGAAGCACCGGATATCCGGTGACCTGCAGGCTACAGGATACGACAAAGTGATGCAATAATACCATAGTCACCATTGAGAAGCGGCAGTCAACGTTTGTAGCTGTTTACGCCGTAGTTACAGAGAAAAACTATGTACTTTGTTCCAGACAACACAGAACCGAAACTACTGGTCTTGGGAAGCTGAAATTTGACATGTAGGTTCCTTGGAGAGTGTAGGGGAGAACTGAGAGGATTTCTCGAAATCCTACAAGAACGGAAAAATCGGGCTAGATTATAAATGCGAAAGTGTGTTTGTTTGTTTGTTGCACGAGTGTCGACCATATCCTGAGGTAGGATATAGTATAGGGCTTTTTATAATGGGGCTCTCCTTGTTATAAATTCTCGACTTTCAAGCAGGCGTAGCCACTGGCAGAAACTGGTATTATTGTAGCAACACAAAAACCTAGTAATAACACTTTTGACACATCATGGGATTTACCGCTATTGCTCAGGCGAAGCAATTTGCGTGTGACGATAAAAAGAATGAAGTACGACGTAATTTTCTTTCTTTTTTACATTAACATAACATAGAAATAAATATCGTTGCTGTAACGAACTTACAATCCACTGACTCGGAAACAAGTTCTAAGTTCATTAATCTTTTCGTTTAAAGTAAAGTTGTTGGAAATAGGAAAATAATGGGACTTTGTTACTTTTAGTTCACTAATTAATCTTAGAAGTCTAGTTAGAATTAGTGTGGCATGGCACCCAATCAGACTGGTGACCTAGAAAATACATTAGCGATGTTTTGGTTGGATTGTAAGGCATAACAAGTAAAATTGGGATTCTAAATCAATCTAAAAATTCTGTCAGCGGTAGCGTGGCTAACGGCCGCTTTCTATAATATATCTCAATCCCAATCTTGATCCCGATCCTTGTCTGTAACCAATCAACGGCCGAGTTTGTATCCTTCACCACACAATCCTCACCTTTGATTGGTTACAGACAAGGATCGGGATCAAGATTGGGATTGAGATATATTACAGAAAGCGTCCGTAAGGCGATTGTCAATACGTCAAAAATGTATGGGAATGACAATGCTATCGAAATGTCACGTGATCAAATTCCTACATTTTGGCATTTCAACAGTAGCATTCGCTAATTGAATAGTATGACCTATCTATCTAATAGGTCCTCTGTTCCTTCATTAAGTTTCTGTTTATTATATGTATTTTCTATCTTTTCTATTCAATTTTATTTCCATGTCGATCGCAAAGCATTCGACTTCTTTTTAGAACGTTTCGGCTTGGTGTTTAAATTTTGGAAGTGTGCCCAATGCATTGCTATAAGCCTCGCCGCTGCTGCTAAATGGTGGAACTGCGAGAATGGTCGAGTTACTCCTTAGGGGATTAAATGGTATTATAATTATGTTTGTGTTCTTAATTGTTAAGGATATGTGTGTATTATTGTTTAGCTTTATTTATGTTTCTTTCTGTTTCTACCATTTTTTCTTTTTCATTTTGACATTTCGACCATAGCCTCCTGCGCTCGCGCGTTCCTTCATTTGTCTATGCGATCGACAAAAGAAACTGGAGCACTGGGCTATTGAGCTTTGGTCAAGTATGTGTATTATTGTGTATGTACCTTTTTCACATTTATGTATGTAAGTTGTTCATATTTACGTTTATTTATAATAATCATTATATTATTTGTATGTTTTAATTTAATTTTAATAAGTATGTGTTCCGTAAATGTATCCGTGGCATCACAGGGCCCTATCGGAACACCAGCGCTGTGATATTTTATTATATGTATCGCAGCAAAATGCTGAGATAGGGACCTTTTTGGCTTCGCACTCGCACCCCTTGCTGGTGTACCTTTTGCTACTTATATATTATTATTACTTATTTTTTTTTTTTTTTACTTTTTGTGTCTTGCGCGAGGTACAAATAAATATTTTTCTTTCTTTCTTTCTAATTGTCGAGGTTTGTATGAATGAAAATTTATTAAAAATAAATACATCGGGGCGAAGCCAGAGTGGGCCACTAGTTTTAAATAAATCACAGCATTGTATTCAGGATTTTGACATAGTATTAACATTTGATATCACGCATTTTTACATAACGACATGATTATGTACCTACATCCGCTCCAGCTCCAGCATGCGATGGTGGAGTCTTCAGCTGTCGCTCACGACTCCTCCATCGCATAATTAGCTCCTTATTTTATAAATCAAAGCCTATGTGGTATTCTGATGTATAGGCTAAATGTATATTACTGTAAAAGGAGGCCAACTAACAGAGTTGAAATTAGCATTGACGGAATCTTTATCTTCCAAACATTCTATTAAACGTCAATTTTAAGGAGAAATGTGTCTGAAATTTTTTTTAAGCTTTTTCTCTTTTTCTCTTTATTGATATTTTCTCTTCTGTGTGTTTAGAATATAACGTAAATCACAATATTAGTTAAATATGATACAAATCAGGCTCTTTAAAAAATGTATTAAATCTTATATCATCAATCTTAGCCATCGTCACCAAATTTTGCATTTGTATGTAAACCGAAACAATGATATGGTCAACGCCAGATAAATTTGCATCAACGGTCATTGCCCTTTCCTTAATATCTTTTCATAATTATTTACCTAAGCAATTGCCAGGGTTGCGGAATTTGTTCGAAAGACTCACCGCGGCCCTGGAACGCAAAGGGCTTATGGCTGAACACGGATGGGTTTTAGTCAGTAAGAGTCTGACACTCCCTTCCACTCCACCCAGAGCGGAAGAATCATTTGATGATTTCCCATCCATAAATTTAAACAAAGGTGCCTAGACAATACATTCTGAATCGTTTTTCATACTAGTAAATGTAAAGATTCACGATAGATGTCGATTTAGGACAGCGTTATGTCTTTATTTCTGTTTCGGAACTAAGTATGTCAATAAATGTAGGTGGCTCAATGACCGTTATTGCATATTTGTCTGGCGTCGACCATATAACATTATTCGGAACCTCAAGTTAAAGTTGTTGACTTATGCCCTTAGGAAGTACTACATTTCTCAAGGGACTGCCAAGTGCCCTCATTTTGACCTAACAAATAGAACTTTTTAATAAAAAAGGCAAAACTCCCAATGGAGTTAGAACTTTTAATCTACAAGAGTTTTACTGAACTCTGTGAACAAAAATGTTGTAATGTTTCTTTCTAAAAATAACTCCTGAAAGTTTTTGCTAGGATTCTCGTTGAGTACTTTTACTTTAAGATTTTATTCTGAAGGGAAAAAATAGCCGGATACTTTTTCGTTAGAAATGCCTGTTCGTTTTTTTTTTGTGAAAGGCAAGATAGGAGAACGCTTTTTAGTGGTAGAAATACGTATGGTGGTTTGTTTAATTTTCCTACAGATTACATAATATGAACAGCATGTAAACAAAACAGGAAAAATTATTTGGTTTTTTTATGGATGGGAAATCATCAAATGACTTCTCCCGCTCTGGGCAGAGCGGAAGGGAGTGTCAGACTCTTACTGACTAAAACCCATCCGTGCTCCTCCCAGTGCCCCTTGCTTTCCAGGGCCGCGGTAACTCTTTCGAACATAATCCGCAACTCTGACAAGCTCTAGCCCTAACGGGCCCTTGCTTCTATGCTGACATCTCTTTGAGGCGAGCGTGGAACACAACGCGCCGTCGACCCGGGCCTGGCTTTGATTGGACGGCGAGCCACCCAACGTGAGTCGTCCGCAGACCCGAAAATTATTTTATCTACAATGTATCCTTTAAAATACAATATGTATAATTTGCGGTGCCATAACCGGGTTTATGTACAAAAACCGACAATCATAATATGCATGAGAACAAATCAATAAAAATAACTGTTATCTTCACATAAAAGACAAATAAAACCAGCCGAAACACAATTACTATAAAGTGCACATAGAAAGAAAGAAAGAAAACTATTTTATTTGGCACACATAGGTTACCAAGTTTTTATAATATTAATTATATTTCGTCGCTTCATTCTTCAGATATTTTTTAACCATGTAGTCCCCTTTCCTTGCGCTAGCAACTACGTACGTCTATTTAGAGTTGTTTTTTTTTTTTTTTTATAAACTGGCAACATCGTACCCCACCTCGCCGTGTCGGTCAGTTGTAACCGTCATTCTTTTTTCGTGCGCAGCAACGAACGGACGTCTTCAAAACTAAATAAGTAGTAGGTAAGTTTAAAAGTATATTTACCAAGTATTGTTATATTTAGAGAAAATTGAATTCAAATTCAAAATATTTATTTGTCATATAAAATGTTGACCATTGGTGGAGTGATTTATAATTAAGTGTTTCACTATGTGCTGCCTTGCTGGGCATACAAATGTTGTACAAACGGTTTGTACAAACAGGTGTAATACTCAAAAAACAACAAGTTAAATCTTTACACATAAAATATAAAACATAAATTGACAGCGGCTTAACAGTACACATGTAAAATTATGCATTACTAGAATAAAATACGAAGGTTAGAAAAGAAGGCTTATCGTCGTCGAATAAGAGGTTTTTCGTCATCAGATTCGGAACAAACTTCAAGTAAGTACATAATATATTTCTCATTGTTGGTGTTTGAAAAGTGATAATAAAAAGTTAAAATACTGCTTGGAGCCTGGAGGTTGCCCGAGATGGTAACAAAATGGCTAAATACATAAGTTACTTTACTAAGTAACCCAATAATACCGGGAGGTTGTCCGCGATGGCAACACGAATGTTTAATGATACCGGGAGGTTATCCGAGATAACACGATGGCTATAAATAGAACAAACATGGTTTCTATGAACTAGAATCACGTGTGAAACTGTTCTTATGTACTCACGAATTCTTTGCCGAGTAAAGTTGTGACTACCCTCATAACTTACGAAAAATGTTAACAGGTCCAAGAGACCCCCCTGAACGGATTACGAAATAAATGTGTGCAATACAGCGTCTATAAGTCTGCCTGGAGGGTAACCGCGAGTTATACACGATGGCTAGACATGACGCAAACAATCTAATCCTGGAGGTTGACCGAGAGTCATACACGAAGGAAAAATAAATGTGTGCAATACAGCGTCTATAAGTCTGCCTGGAGGGTAACCGCGAGTTATACACGATGGCTAGACATGACGCAAACAATCTAAGCCTGGAGGTTGACCGAGAGTCATACACGAAGGAAAAATAAATGTGTGCAATACAGCGTCTATAAGTCTGCCTGGAGGGTAACCGCGAGTTATACACGATGGCTAGACATGACGCAAACAATCTAAGCCTAGAGGTTGACCGAGAGTCATACACGAAGGAAAAATACATATACCTACCTATGTAGATACATTGTGAGCATTTAAAGTATTTAAAAACTCTGTCCCTGAAAATGTGGACACTGGTGGACTTCGAACCAGATTCATCACCACCAGAACCACCAGCGAGCGAAGTGGTTCCTACCCCAGAAGTTGTGACCAATCCACCCAAATATTTTGGCGGCATTAGGCGAAATCACAGACGAGACACCGGAATTTGGCGAGAAAATTCATAAAAATCTCGCTACAATACTTACCATTTATTTTAATAAATATAAGTACCTTTGCAAAAAAAAAAAAGGGTACTTATGACAAAAGAAAATAGGGAGATTCTTTTGAGAAATTACCTCATACTCAAAAACTGCCCGTTACTTCAAGCACCAACGCTTAACCATATGGTTTCTGCGGCCATACCGGAATCTGTTAGATTTTGGGAAAAGAAAATGCCGAATTTTATCCGACTTGCAACGATTACCTTTTAGAAAAAATTAAAGCCTCTAAGGCTATTGTAAGCCAGGGGGGGGGGGCGAGGGGGTCACAAACGGTCCAACTACCGAGTCTCCCCCTGCATTCAGCCAGTCGAAGATCAACTACAAACAACTTGCTCCAACACGACGTCATTGACTCAGGTACATGCAGTCAGAGTTAAGTTTTATTATGATTGCTGGGCAACAATCACCGATAATATGACAGTTCTTAGATGGATTAGTCAAGGTGTCGATATCCCTTTATCAGCAACCCCATAATACAACCAAAACATTTTGGTCTAAACAAGAGAAATGTGATATGGCGATCGCCATTAACAAACTCATAGACCTAGGCGCGGTTAACGTTTGTGAACCTATAAAACACCAGTTTATATCTCACATATTTTTATCACATAAGCCAGACGGTGAAAAACGATTCATCTTAAATCATTTAATCAGTTCTTCAAAAAATGTCACTTCAAAATGGAAGATCATAGGACCGCCTCTAAACTTATTCCAAAAAATGGTTTCCATGCACCAATAGATCTTAAAGAAGCCTTTTTTAGTTTCAATAATAAAATCATTTAGAAAATACTTGCGTTTTCAATTCGAAAATGAAAAACCGGAAACCATAACATACGAATTTAACACCATGCCATACGGTATTTCCATTGCTACTAGTGTTTACACAAATTATGAAGGAGGTTAACCTACCTTAAGGGACATAAATCGGTCATAAACTTAGATGACATCTTATGTATCGGAAAAACCTACACTGAGTGTCTCAGTAATGTTATCGAAATTTTACGTGTTAACTTGTCTCGGTTTTTTGTGATAAATTATAAAAAGAGCTCATTTATAATACCCCAACAAGAGTGCAAATTCTTAGGTTTCATCTATAATACGACAACCCTTTCGGTTTCCTTACCTAAGGACAAACGTCGTAATATCGCGCAGCTTGTTAAAAAGTTTATTGGTTTACCTCCCTGTACCATAAGAGAATTCGCTCAATTAGGTAATCGGCGTTCTCACAGCAGCGTGCCCTGCCGTCAAATACGGGTGGCTATATACCAAAACCCTAGAGCACCAAAAATACATTTTAGTGAATAGATTTCATAACGATTATAATTCTAAAATAAGCCTGGAACGACACATACTTAACGATTTAAATTGGTGGTCACAAAATATATTTACATGTTCAAACTTCGTCGACACCCCCGATTTTGAATTGGAAATATTTTCCGATGCTTCGAATACAGGGTGGGGAGCATTTTTTGATGGTAATCGCGCTCATGAATCATGGAAGGAAAGAGAATATCATATAAATGACTTAGAGTTATTAATAATAATAATAATAATCATTTATTTCGGAATAAAGACATCCATATTTTGTTAGTACAATTGCGAGCTTACAACTAGGTTTCAACTGGGTTTCTTAGCACTAAAAAACTTCGCGAAGGAACGACCAAATTGTTCCATATTGTTACGAGTTGACATTAACACAGCGTTGAGTTATATTAATAGAATGGGAGGAGTACAATATCCTCACTAAAACGATCTTGCTTATTAAATTTGGCAATGGTGCGAGAACCGGAATATATGGATATTCGCATCTTATATTAATACCAAACAAAACATCGAAGCTGATATTGAATCAAGAAAAATTAACCCCTATATAAAATGGGGCTTATCAGATCAAGCATTTAAAACTATCATTCGTAAACTAGGTCAACCTGTAATTGATTTGTTCGCTTCTCGCATTAATGAAAAATGTGATTTGTACGCATCCTGGTTTCCTGACCCAGACGCGTCGTTTGTCAATGCATTTACAATTAATTGGAAACACAATTTTTTCTACGCTTTTCCCCATTCTCTTTAATTCTTAAAAGCCTTCCGACGTAATATCCCCGTAGAAGCAATAGACCTCATGTTAGCGTCGCCTTCTGATAACACCAAAAAATAATATAGCGTCTCATACAAACTCTGGTGGCAGTTCTGCAAAATTACCAAAATTGATACTTTGAGAGCACGGTAGCAAAGGTATCTCTTATTTGACAACAGAGTTCAATAAAGGCGCCTCGTATGGATCTTTGAATTCCCACAGATCCGCACTCTCGTTACTATTGGGCAACAACGTCGGTTCTGATGAATGCATCAAGCGGTTGTTAAAAGGAGCCTATAAACTTAAACCTAGCAGGCCAAAATATACATACACACCTGGGATCCGCAATTAATTTTAATCTCGTTTCTAAATGGTACTCGGAACCGAAATTTAGACCTAAGTCAAGTGACCAAAAGATTCGTTATTTTACTGGCTTTATGTACGGAACAGCGAGTCCAAACTCTTAACCTAATAAAACTGGAGAATATCAATATCTCGTCAAATGAAGTAAAAAGTAGTGATAACAGACGCTATCAAGGCTTCTGCTCCAGGAAGAGAACAACCCGTACTTTTTCTGCCCTACTTTTAGAAAATAAAAATATTTGCCCTGCTGCCGGGTACTCACAGATTACATATTTATTACAAAAAATCTTAAGAGCTAAAAATATAAACAACTTAATACTAACAATTAAAAAACCTAATAAAGCGGCCACAGCTCAAACCGTAAGTCCATGGATAAAATTGGTATTATCAAAAGTGGGGTCAATACATATATATATTCATATATATAATATATTCAGTGCACACAGTACATGACACGCCTCAACTTCTTCTGCAAGCTCGACAGGTGTGTGCATTGACACAATACGTAGAAACACGGGATAGACCAGTCGTTCTCAAACGTTTGTCAAGTTTTGTAAAGTTAATAAAGTTAATGAAGCCGAATTTGCAGAATCAGTATGCTTATAATTGTAACTAATTGTAAGGAATTGATTGTAAATCAAACGCATAATTATTATCATAACTTAAAAGAACATTCTTTATTTTTTCAATAGGTACCTATGTACTTAAAAGTAAATAATTAATCATTTGAAAAATCCTTGCAATTTATTCAAATGAACCAGCAAATCTCATTATCTCTTAACATCTACATGGTTAAAAAATATCTGAAGAATGAAGCGACGAAATATAATATATGATCAAACGAACTTCCAAGTGAAGTTCGATCATTATTATATGAGTCGCTTCATTCGAAGATATAATTTCCCGACCCACCCTAAAGAACCCTGAAGAGATTTGCAAAAATCATAACTATAATCATCTCTAAAATAATGACGGTTACAACTGACCGACACGGCGAGGTGGGGTACGATGTTGCCAGTTTATAAAAAAAAAAAAAAAACAACTCTAAATAGACGTGCGTAGTTGCTAGCGCAAGGAAAGGGGACTACATGGTTAAAAAATATCTTCGAATGAAGCGACTCATATAATAATGATCGAACTTCACTTGGAAGTTCGTTTGATCATATATTTGCAGGTAAAGGCTATTCATCTTAATAATATAGTTAGACTAACCTTAAATTCCTTGAACCGCTCGATTCCCCTCAGCCCGATTTTCCGTACCACTTTCTGACACTTATTTCAATATGTTCCATTTTTACGCGCACTATCACCAAAACACTAATAACACATTGATATCGTCTTTATTACTTTCGAAAGCGTTTTTAAAATTTACCGATATCACTCTGAAACAAAACACGATCTACCTTTACATCAAAGACTACAATAGTATACTCTTTACATCAATACTGATTTATTTTGTCTGAACGGTAGGTGATCGAAATAAAATTATGCCGCTACCCACAATGTACAACGCTGCTAAGTTACTTGGCGTGTTTTTGTCAAAACATTCGCGTCACTTGCGCAGTTCAAAATTAACCTTATTTTGAAACTAAAAAGTATATTTTGTATTGCATGCACGCGAATATCTTGATCAATACTCCAACTGAAGTTTGTTTTTAAACTGTCACGCCTAAATCGCCGAACCGATTTTAATGATTTTTAGTACAGAGATAGATGCAACCCTGGAGATTTTGAAAGGCTACTTTTTATTGCGAGACTCTACACGTGAGCGAAGCCATTGGCAGAAGCTATCATCATCATCATAATATCATCCGAAAGACGTCCACTGCTGGACATAGGCCTCCCCCAAGTGTCGCCACAACAACCGGTCCTGTGCGTCTCGCATCCATCGGTTACCCGCGACCCTCACCAGGTCATCGGTCCACCTTGTGGGAGGCCTTCCAACGCTACGTCTTCCGGTACGCGGTTGCCACTCCAAAACTTTTCGGCCCCATCGACCATCTGTTCTGCGAGCAATGTGCCCTGCCCACTGCCACTTCAATTTGGCGATCCTTCGGGCTATGTCGGTATCCTTGGTTCTTGGCAGAAGCTAGTCTTAGAGTAATTCATTCATAAAGGATGTTTATTTCGGTACCCTACGATAAGACAAACAGATCCATCAGCAGTAACTAAATTTATTCATGTGAATTGATTGTATGATTAATATTCACGAGGAGGATCTATAGTCAAGTGAACTGCTCTGGTAATAATAATAAATAATAAACCATTTCTGAGTAATTTCCTTTGAGTATTGCTTGGAATGTCCTATTCTTTTTTTTTTTTTTTATTTAAGAATGGGCTAGCTCTTGACCTCGATCACGCCTGATGGTAAGCGATAGATGAGGTCCATGATGAAAGCGAGCGTGCCCAGAAGATGCCTTGAGGCACTGGTACTCCCACGCGTCGACGAAACACAGCAGGCTGCTTGACGCCGAACTCCGGTGGGAGGGTGGTCGCGAACCAGGCGGGTGTTAGCCCTACCACCGCCAGAGAAGGATTGGCCAGTCTTATAAGGTGTTAGGTGAGACTGTCCAGGATGCGCCGAGCGCTCGGTTCAGTCGAGTGTCTGATGGAACAAATTGCGCTACACGAGGAGGCTCCTTCATGCATCCCAAAAATTTATTCAAGGCATGGTCTACCCCTGGGGCAGTTTCACCTAAATCCGTTCAGACTTTAAAACGTGAAGGGGTAAAGTTGCATCGCATTTATAAAATTAGTATGGATAGTATGAATAAAAAAACTTTTTACAAAAAAATACAACCGACTTCCAAATAAAAAAAAAAGTTTATCTTTAAAACAATTTGGAAGTCGATTGTATTTTTTTTTATAAAAAAGTTTTTTATTTTTACTTTTTAGTGGCACACCTAACAACACCACTGGAAAGTCACAGGAAAGCAGAATACGCAATTTCGTATACATGGATGATTTTTCCACATAACTTTTCCAGCTATTTGGATTTAAAAACCAAACCACTAATGAACCGGTTTTGATTTGGGAAAAATCGAGAAATATAATCCTTCTACATAAAAGAGAAATAATTTTTCAAATCGGTTCATAAATGACGGAGATATGAAGTAACGAACATAAAAACCGAATTGAGAACCTCCTCCTTTTTTGATGTCGGTTTAAAAATGGAACAACAAAAGAAAAATAAAAGAAACAGAAGGCCTAGCACGACTATTTTAAAAATGGAACAACAAAAGAAAAATAAAAGAAACAGAAAGCCTAGCACGACGATTTTAAAAATGGAACAACAAAAAAAAAATAAAAGAAACAGAAGGCCTAGCACGACGATTTTAAAAATGGAACAACAAAAGAAAAAATAAAAGAAACAGAAAGCCTAGCACGACGACTTTAAAAATGGAACAACAAAAGAAAAAATAAAAGAAACAGAAGGCCTAGCTCAACGATTTTTGACGTACAGTAACGTAACGTATATTACTACACTTATAATACTCGTTTCGCACATAATATATTTGAATTGGATACCGTATTCATATTTTTCTGTTATACAAATTGTATTGTATGTCGCATAAAATTAAAACAAAATACTATAGGGTTGTAACTTTTTACATTCAAAATTCACTAACGTTACTTTACGTCAAACCATTCGTGCTGAGCCCTCAGGTACCTAGGTCAAATGAGAAAGATATAAATTTAAACTCGATTTACATAATTCCCTTTGTAACAAACCGCCTGGAAATGCAATCGTGAAAGATCGAATCTTTCTTTTATTCCCATTGGAGTACAGAGAAAGAAAAAATACAGAAAAAAGTCCGTCGTCGACTGAAACAGGGAAATGAGGAAGTTTTATTAATAGGAATTGTATTCTTGGGCAACCCAAGACAGTATGACAGTGAATGGAGTTGTTGAACTTTTGAATACCTAGGTTGTTTTTTAACCGACTTCAAAAAAGGAGGAAGTTCTCAATTCGATTGTATTTTTTTTGTGTTTGTTATCTCATAATTATCTCCGTTATTTATGAACCGATTTGAAAAATTCTTGTTTTATCTTCTCGATTGGTCTTATTGAAATTTAATCAAAAGCGGTTCAGTAGTTTGGTTTATAAATCTAAATGGCTGGAAAAAATATGTGGAAAAATCATATATGAATCGTATACGAAATTGCGTATTTTTGCTTTCCTGTGACTTTCCAGTGGTGTTGTTAGGTGTCCACTAAGAAGACGGTTTTTTATGTGAATAAGTTTTTTATTTGTTTTTTTTTGCATTTGCATGGTGAAAGACGACTGTGTAACATAAAATATCAGTTAAGTTTTGGTCGTTGGTTTTAGTAAGGGTAAAGTAAATTCAAACCGTTATGTAGTAAACTAATGTAATCAAAAAACCTTCCCCAATAAGGCCCGGTTTCCACCAAAAAGGAGAGGAGAGGAGATGTGTTGAATAAACCAATACGATAGGCTAAGCGGGGAAGAGATGTGGAAATAACGAAATCTGATTGGTTTATTCAACACATCTCCTCTCCTCTCCGCTTTGGTGGAAACCGGGCCTTAAGCACCATGTAGGTGTGGTGAGATCTTCCAGGGTTGCGGAATTTGTTCGAACGAGTCACCGCGACCCTGGAACGCGAAGGGCAATAGAAGGAACACGGATGGGTTTTAGGCAGTAAGAGTCGAAAACTGATTCGCTTTTTCCGCTCCGTGGTGTGACCAGTGTCTCATATCCAGACTTCCAGCTGCTGCTAAGAAATTCAAGGTCAAAAGAACTCGACAACACTGAATGACTCAATAATATTGCTGAGCTACTCTAGCCGCTAGCCTAAATTTTTGTCTCTTTGTTATCTAAAATCTATTCATAATTTTAAGCCAAATCCCCAGACAGATGACCGCGTGACCTTTTACCCTTTATCCAGCATCATAATTCTCGCCAACGTTCTATTTTTAACCGATTTCAAATGTAGGAGGTTGTCAATTCGGATCTTTGTATGTTTTGTATGTATCTTCGGATATAACTCTGACATAATGACATAATATACCTACCCTCGTAAACAGATTTGCAAAACTAATATTTTTTTTATTTCGAAAGAGGTTTATTTCGAAATGGTCCCATTTAAATTTCGTAAAGATCTGATGAAGAACTTCAGAGATAGACAGTTATCTAGGTATAGACTGGTTGGAATTTTTGGAAGGTAGCACTAAAAAAAGTGAAGGTCAAAGAGCTTTTTTACAAAAAACAATACAACCGACTTCGAGAAACACTACAAAGTACAGAATAACTTAAATTTTGGAAGTCGGCGTTTCTGGTGCGGTTTCTTCATTTTTTGACACCCACTTCCAAAATTAAAGTTATTTTGTACTTAGAAGTGGTTTTTATTTGGAAGTCGGTTGTATTTTCTTTGTAAAAAAGTTTGATTTATTCAGAAAAAAAATCAAATACCAACGGGAAGTACCCGTTGGTATTTGATTTTTTTTCTGAATATAAACTTTCAAATTCACGGCACACTCGCGTTCACAAAGTCACACAAGGAGTTCTAAGGGGTAACACCCGAATGTTTGAGGGACGTTTGCATTTGCATCTCAGTCAAAACACCTATACTTACTTTCGAAAAGTATTCGATATTGATTAACACTGAAATAATAAAACTCATTGAAATATTTTGCGTACATTATTGAAGCTATGCAATAAACTAGTTAAGTCAGCCCAAGAGGACGACCTTTTCAGGAAATTTATCAACAGTAGCATTAACATTGTATTTTGTTTTTCTTTACTCAATAATAACCAAAAATTTATTCGATAACCACACCAATAACCTACTGGTATTGAACGTATCTCGCTGAAACACACTAAAACCTCTACCCATTAGGTACCCTTCTCCCAGTCACATTTTTCATACCCACGTCCTATTTTTTGAGCCAGAATTATTATTCAGAAAAAAAGGTAATACCAATGGGTACTTCATAAAGTTTCAAAATCACAGTACATCCCCGTTCACTAAGTTCAGATGTTACCGTTGAAAAATTATATTCTGAATTGTGTTTTCCGTACCTTTTCCACTCTAGGGAATATTTTCAGATGTCTCCTAAATAAATGAGTGGAATGTTTTGTGTACGAGTTATTTGTTTTTCGGATGCTGTAATAAGGATTTGAAAGGTGTGAATGGATTGTCTATAAGTGGATTTTATACGCAATCCACTGTATACATTGAATGAGTTTTAGAAGTTTGGTGAAAATCGCCGTCAATGTTCATTTCATTCATTCAGTCCATGTCACAACGGCTTAAGGGTGCCCTAGTTAGTAATTATATCATACAAACGTAGTCTGGCGATTACTCTACTGATTGAAGGTGTATTTTTAGAAAAAAAGTCACATTTATTTATCTTGGTGTTATTTAGCCCTGTATGGAATCAAAATAGAAAGTAAAATATTGATGTGCAAGTTATTTGTGTCGAAACTTCAAAATTTTAACACAATTTTGGGCGTAAATAAATAACGTATGTAGTACGAAAATGGCAAAATATTAACCATATAGGGATAGATTATTTCCTAAATTAAATATTAAAAAATATTTTAAACAGATACATTCAGTACTGTTTTATAATATCCTGACTACCAAATGTCAACAATAAATTTTACGAGCTCATTTTAGTTATAAATCATCTTAAATATGATTTAGAACTGTAAATGTGTGTGCGCACTAGCTTCATATTACTCATCACAGCGTTTATTTCTTCCTTTAAATGATTTTGAATGAGATAGCATGCATTTAACCAAGACCGTCAATGAGTTCAGCCGTTCGACTAGGGCACCCTTAAGTATATAAAATCAATCAGGCACAGAGTTCATATCGTGTTTCTTATTGCAATATGATTTAAATGTCACTTTAATGAAGTTTACGAGAGAAGCTAAACTCCGTTTTTTTGTACAAACTGGTTTACGGTAAAACTTGCTTGAAGTGATGGGATGGTGCTATTCTTTTATATCCGACACCATACGGAACCACATTGGCACTTCGTAATACGGCCCCTGACTAGCATAACTTTGTAACTGACTACTGGGTAGGACGTGCTCCTCAGCAAGGCTGGTTGCCGGCTTTTGGGCTTCTTACTGAACGTAACGACTGTCGAACGCATACCACTGCCCCTTGTTCACAGTGGAATCATTATAATATTGCCACGTCATAAGAGGGCAGACGATATTTAAGATTATTTGTTTTTGTCTTCTCCATAAATCAGTAATTCCGGCAAAGCCTTACATTAAAATATCGGTTCATTTAAAAACGTTATTCAGAAAACGTGTTGTATAAAGTATGCTAGTATAACATACTACAGAAATAACACACGTAAATGTAATGAATGTATAAATCGTACGAAACGCTATACCGTTGGAGCGTTTGACAGAAATGTAGGCACGCAAACACATCATTACCACTGCGTCAAGTTACAAGAGAAACGGAACTGTGCGGTAATCCGCACAGTTCCGTTTCTCTTGACGAACTTTGAAATGTATGTACTAATGATATCTATCTACCAATATTATAAACGCGAAAGTTTGTATGATGTATGGATGTTTGTTACTCTTTGACGCAAAAACTACTGAATCGATCATGATGAAATTTGACACAGAGGTAGATTATAGTCTGGAATAACATGTTATACTTTTTATCCCGGAAATATGTTCCCTTGGGATAATTTCAGACATTCACGCGAGCGGAGCCGCGGGTGGCAGCTAGTTTTTTATTATATATTTATATTATAAAGCTGAAGAGTTTGTTTGTTTTAACGCCCTAATCTCTGAAACTACCAGTCCGATTTGAAAATTTTTTTTTTGTATATGACGGCGCGCAGCTAAATTAAAAGTAAATCCAAGATTTAAGATGAGAGACTGATTGTGTTATTTGTTTGAATAGTAATCTAGTTTCATCTTGTGTTTTACCGTATATTTTGTTTACAAATGTAATCGAATGAAACGAGGGACTGTTATGAATCACAAACGTGCTATTATTTCAACAGTTCTTCTATAACACGCCCATGATGGATGACTATCACAAAGACCGCTCCGCTGCCCATTCTGATATTCCGTCATATATGATAGCCATATTCATGGTCTAGGCTATGCTGGAACCGGAAATTCCTATGGGAAAGGGATATGCGCGTACGAGGTCGCAGGCATAAGCTAGTTTTATGATAAATCGTTTATTTATTATTACTCGACTTCCCGAAAAAGAGTCCATGTTTTTTTCAACTTAAAAACGTCCATGAATCGTGATGCTAAAAAAACGAGTAAACGGTAAAGTGCGAGTCAGTCTCACACACAAAGAGTTCCGTAGGTAAAAACGTAGAAGAATATGTAGCAAAGAAACTGCATAGGTCCTACTGCTTTATATTTAAGTAGCGTAGTAGTGCTTCTCAAAGGTGCTATTTATATACACAAACCTTTTTCGTTTATAGTCTTTCTATTAGTGGAAACAGCGAACACTATTTCAAGATTCAAGAAGCAAACCATAATCATCATCTGCCTAGCCTTTTCCCAACTATATTGGGGTCGGCTTCCAGTCGAACCGGATTCAGCTGAATACCGGTATTTTACGTGGAGCGGCTGCCTACCAGACCTCCACAATCCATTAACTGGGTAACACGGTTCTTCTTGTAACGACAGGAGTCTTGATATGTTAATAAGATGGTCACCCATCCACAGACCAACCTCGGCAAGCGTTGCTTAACCTTGGAGATCGGCCCGTGCGGCTGTTTTAATTGAGCCACGAGCTCCTCAAGAAGCAAACCGTAATATGATAATAAATTTATCAATTTAATCATACTTCTACCTATTTAAATAATTAATTTGTAAATCATCGTATCTACCATACCGGGAAGTTTTGCAAATAATTTTATTATTCATGTTTTAACACCGAATTACTTGCTCCACGCTATTGAAACAATTAATTATGTGTAGCCTACATACAGCGCCCTAATTGGCAAATGATCGCGACGTTGAGCCTGTAAATATAACGTAAATTGCTGTACATTTTGCCTAAATAAATTGTGAAATTGCTCGTCGTACATTTTTGATCAAGAAGTTATTGCGACTCACGTTGGTCTATTGTGGTTTAATCGTTACAGGACTCTTTCTTTTAAGGCCAATTATGCGTAGAATATTCATAATCTAAATAAAATATTAAGTATTCATGCAAAAGTGAGTTTCTTACGATTTCACGCAATCGCAGAACCTATTAAGGTGAATTATTAAAAAACTGTTTTACAAAAAAATGCAACCGACTTCCAAATAAAAAGTACAACAAGTACAAAATAACTTTAATTTTTAAAGTCGGTGTTACTCGTATGGTTTCTTCGTTTTTTGACATCGACTGAAATACAACCCAAAGCCTGATAATCAGGCGGGAGAGAAGACGGCGGCAGAGAGCGCGAGGCGTCGCGGCTGCGCTCCGCGCCCCGCGGCTGTGGTGGTAACGCTGCAGCCGGACGCGGTGAAGAGGGGCGTGACGTATGCCAATATGCTCACCAAGGCGAAGGATCACCATGACTGGGGCCAGGATGCTAGAGATCCCTGGAGCAGACAGCGGTCCGGCCTGAGGCTTAGAGCGTCCTTGAGCGCGGATGACGTCCGAGTGTCCAGGCCCACGAAGTGCATAGACATGCGCATCTTGGGCCTGGACGACTCCGTCACGGAGGAGGAGGTGTTGGCCGCCGTCGTCAGGACGGGGGGGTGCTCTGCAGAGGAGGTGAAGGCGGGCACCATCCGTCCTGACAACACGAGCATGCGAACCGTAGTGGTGAGCTGCCCCGTGTCGGCGGCCAAGAAAATCTCGGAGGGCCGAAGGCTCTTGGTGGGCTGGGTCTCCGCGCAGGTGAAACTGCTGGAGCCCAGACCTCTGAGGTGCTTCCGTTGCCAAGTTGGCAACCACGTCGGAGCACTCTGCACCTCAGAGGTGGACCGCAGTGACCACTGCTTCCGCTGTGGTCAGCCCGGTCACAGGGCCGGCTCGTGCAACGCCGCGCCGCACTGCTTCGCATGTGCGGCAGCTGGCAAAACCGGCCGATCACTGGGCTGGGGGCAAAGCCTGCGGTCCACCCGCCAGGGCCGGGATGAGGAGAAAACCCTCCTCCACCGCCGCCGCCGCCGCCGTCGCTTCCGCCGCAGCCGCCGCCACCGTCGCCGCCGCTGCCACTGCTCGGGAGGGGGCTGAAATGGAGTGCCAGTAATGGCCCCATTCCGCCTCCTCCAGACGTACGTTAGTCGCTGCGCCTCTAAGGAACTGACGCTACTGAGCAAGGCGCAGTGATTGACGCCTGCGGACAGCGAGCAATGGGTAGCTCGCTATCCTCAGATCAGGCTAGAGTCGACGGCGCGTTTCACTCCAAACGCGCCGGAAAGAGCAGTCAGCAACGGAGACGGGGCCCGCCAGGGCCAGAGCCTGCCAGGGTTGCGGAATATGTTCGAAAGAGTTACCGCGGCCCTGGGAAGAAAGGCACTAGGAGGACTAAGGGTAAAAAAAAAGCCTGATAATCAGTCAAGGCATCTTACTTCCCAATAATCAATATTATCTGAGTTCAGGAGATCACAGGTTTTATAAGAAGCTCCAGTGTGATAATGATTCGGATATACGGATTGTCAGAAGCCGGACATTATGGCACCAGTCTTAGCAAGATGTACCGTGTTACCCAGTTACTCCATATATAAAATACTGGTATTCAGCTGCATCCAGTTTGACTGGAAGCAGAACCCAATATCTGTGGGAAATGACTAGGCAGATTGATGTTCCTGTTAAACTTTCCAGTTCAAACCTAAAATAGTTGAACAAAATCTAAAAGCACACAACCAAAATTGCTGTATAACCAAAACCGCAATTGCTGTATATCAGCAAACAGATAAACTGATAATGCTGTGAGCACACAGAAGAGGGCAGCTGCTAATCCTCTTGACGTGATCCCTTCACCCATTGATTGCCGTCACAAAGGACAGGTACCTATAGATAGATTCTATTGTATGTGTTGTATGGCGATCATAGCGATACACGAGTATAATTGGTTGCGGGGATACTGTTCAGCCGGTCTATTCAGGCAACATCTCATCATGTAAAATTAGGTTGAGTGTGCACGAAGTGAACTGTCCTTATTTGTATGGATTGCCGGCTTACTTGATATTCATGTCGCAGCCAATTAGCTTAGTCAGCCGTTTAATTGGTTGCCTAGCCTATTCATTTAAATGCACCGATTATTCAGCGACCTATGTGACCTATGTGTACATCTTATGATCAATATCGTTTAATGACTTGCCCATGTCACTTATGTCGATGTTTAAACAGCGCAGTTCTATGAAAAGGCTAGACTTTTAATGAAACGGCTGATTAAGCTAGTTGGCTGCGACATTCACATCACCTAAGCTTACAAGGTGAAATGTTTTGATGATCGGTAGCGCTATATTCTATAACCCTCACCGTGGAACCATTTTTGTTTATGGATGGGATATCATCAAATGAATCCTCCCGCTCTGGGCAATGCAGAAAGGAGTGTCAGACTCTTACTGACTAAAACCCATCCGTGCTCCTCCTAGTACCCTTTGCTTTCCAGGGCCGCGGTAACTCTGAGCTGTAATGCATCCAATTGTATCAAATCCACTTCTATAGCAAAATTGACAGCTCTTCAGCATCTTCTCCTTGACGACACGGTTGGCGCAGTGGTTGAGCGGTCGACTGCTGCGCTGCGTGTCACGGGTTCGAATCCCGCACGGAACAAATATTTGTATGGCCTACAGATAGTTGTTCCGGGTCTGGCTGTTTGTGTATGTGATTTGTGAACGCACCCACGATACAGGAGAAATTCCTAGTCTGGGGCAAAGTTTTTTTTTTTTTAAAGAATAGATCGGCTGGTCTTCAGCGATCTATTTTCCTTCTCAGTCAAATATAATATATCCAAAGATTGCCTATAAAAGATCGCTTTTAGCGATAAGACTGCCCATTGCTACATGCATACACACCTCATACTGTAATTTGTTATGGTGTACAGTAAAAAATATAAGAATAAGCGCCAACCAAGCATCGCCACTGCGACTAATCCGGATCGTTTCGTATCTGAGTTTGATAGCATCTTATGTATTCATTTTAACACCTTTCTCCGCCTCACCAACCCTTCTACCAAGCAAGCCGAATATGACATTTTCTACAAAATTACAAGCACAAAAACACCTAATATAAATAATACTTTTAAAGTGGTATTATTTTCAATTCAGTAAAATATGAAGTTGATGTGAACCCACTTTTATTGGGCTTTGACAAAGCGCTTTTATATGTTTAGCTTATGCAATTATTTTATAATCTCTTAACACGACCGATTGACATACATTGGCCACTTGGTGTTTGAGGGACAGTCTTTGTGTAAAAGACGTTCAAAAAGTGCTGGCTGTCAGTCTAATTTGAATAAATAACTTTTGACTTTTATGTACCTAATATGTATATGCTTTCGGTCTTACCAGACTTGGCGGAATATTAGTAGCTAATTTGTATTTAGCAAGCTGCTTTACTGAATCCAGTGGCCTTAGCGCGAGTATTTTAATGTAAATTCACGTTAAAGAAAACGTCAATTTTATTATAAATTTTACTATAACTGAATTAGCGTTGCCTGGTGACAATAACGGAAAACCCCTATCTTTTCGCACGGCTTGACATAAGCGAACGTTTTCGTTAACGTTTGCTGGGCAATAGCCTCCCCCTGTCACCTCCAGCAACTTTAATCCAGAGCTAAGATGGACTATTATTGCAAACACCGTAAGAGTGTAAAAAAAAATGTGTTTATATACTCTCGAAATGTTGTACAGATCATTTCAAACACCTTCAGTAAAATAATCACATCCCAATTTGATACATTGCAATATCCATGTCTCTTCGAAATTACAGAGTTTACAATCTCACGCAATGTATTAGAAACTTAACAGAACGGTAACATAGTACTGCTTTGAATATTACTCATTGCGAAACACGCATTCAAAAATAAAAACTTTCAAAAGATTTTGACCTCCATTCGCCGAACAAGCATGAATGAGAAGGTCGTTCTATATTTAGAAGGCATTACAAACGAAGCCTTAAAAATGCATCATTGTAAACAAGGGACCCGAAAATATACGACACCCTTTGTTAAGTCATCTTACACAAAATATACTCTAATTAGGTAAATTTAGGGTACATTTTCAAATGAAAATATTAAAATATACTTACACATTATTCCCAATCTGATCTCTCCACGATACATGCGGACAAAGCACAGAAACCCAATGAAAAATAAACGTTATCTCACGCTAGGAAAACCTTTACTTAACACCAAAATCACGTTCACTTCTCACTTCTATCTGACCACAAAACACTTTAAATTCACCCACTATGTATATTCACTCACTTGAAATTAACGCTAGTAGGAATTTTCATAGAGAAAATTGTATTTGCAAAATTATTTGGGGTGGCGTAGGCCCGGCGTAGACCCACCCGCTACGAGGGTCGCTACGAACTGACGTAGCACGTAGCCCGTAGCAAGTTGGAGGGAAATAGATTTGCGCACGAAACGTCGACCGTCGCGTTTTGATACTTGGTTATTGAAAAAAGGGGTTTTTGATGTAATGTTAAAATTTTTGAATTAAAACTTACGGTTGTCACAATATGTATTATTATTTAACTTACACATCAATAAAATTAGACTAAAACATATTAGCTTACACAGTTGGCGCATTTGGCATAGTTGGTGCAGTGGCTGAGTGATTGGTTGCTACGCTACGAAGAAGCAAGTTCGATTCTCGCATTTGGGTTACAAATATTTTTTTTGGTTATTGTGTGTAACCAACAGAATATGTGCTTGAAAACGAACAAGGTATCTTTTAATTAGCATTATTTTAGGAAATGAAAGTTACTCATAATTATAGAATTTATTATGCGGCAAAATCTAAAATAGCAACATTTTAACATATTGAAGTTCATAGGACTGTTAAATTATTGATATCATTTGTTTTCATTTAAGATTGAGCTTAAAAATAATAAAACATAATTACGTCATACTGTGCACCACACGTTTGTTGTATTATAAAAACGCACAGTAATAATTCTAATTTAAAGCCCTTTAAAAGCCTTACTTATAATATTACAAATGCGAATGACATTCCTGTCTGTTTCTAACGTTGTCACTGCTAAATCGCCGAACCGATTTGAGATGAATTTTGGTACAGATAGTGGTCTTTAGATGGTTTTATGTTACTTTAACGCGAGCAAAGCCGGAGGAAAAGCTAGGTTTCACTAAATGTTTGACAAAAAACGAATGACAAAAATGATAATTTTAAAATATTATTATAAAACTAATAATTTGACAGACATCTCATTCCGCAAACATAAAAGTATTTTTTTTATATATTTTACATATATATATTGTATAATTTTTGTATATTTTGTATAATAGTTTGACAAAATACAGATGTCGCAAATGTTTTACTTTGTAAATATTTTACCAAAAATATTCACTGACCTAGTACTTCGTTTGTTTTTGCGATATTACAAAATGACGGTCGATAACGTAATTGTTTTATGTAAGTACCCAAAATTAAAATGTCTAATAAACTTTTCATTCGGGCCCGGTCGACGGAGCCCCCCGCATGGCGGGGCTCCTATTAATGGTTTGAAAACATTAACCCCCTAAATAATACATCCCCTTCTAACTTAACATGTCCGAGTCGGGGTGTAATGAATGGTGTGTTTCAATTATTTGTCAAATGAGTTATTTACAGAAATAATAGTTCTTTAAGTGATAACTTTATCAAGTATCTAACATTATTTAAAAAAAAATTGTGATAGTTTTTTTTCAAAAGGCAGGTCCCTAAAAGCTAATAAATGCTAATAAAAGTGAAAATGCCCTCATAATTCACTCCGATTATACACACCTACAAACAGAGGGCCTAGCATGGATGTTTTAACGTATAGTAACGTAAACTTAAGTGAATTTTGAATATTAAAAAACCGGCCAAGTGCGAAACGGACTAGCGCTCGGAGGGTTCCGTACCATTATCTATAAAAATGGCAAAAAAAAACACGTTTGCTGTATAGGAGCCCTACTTAATAAATACATCTACTTACCAAGTTTTAACAGTAGTTCTTATAGTTTCGGAAAAAAATGGCTGTGACATACGGACGGACAGACAGACATAACAAAACCATAAGGGTTCCGTTTTTTGCCATTTATCTACGGAATCCTAAAAACTACAACCTCATGGTATTTTGATTTAATTTTATGCGACATACACAACTTGTATAATACAAAAATATGAACATAATATTCCATTCAAATTATGTGCGAAACGAGTATTATAGTTTTAGTAAAATTTGACGTTATGCACGTTAATATGGACGACACGGTTGGCGCAGTGGTTGAGCGATTGACTGCTGCGCTGCGTGTTGCGGGTTCGATTCCCGCACGGGACAAATATTTGTAAAGCCTACAGATAGTTGTTCCGGGTCTGGCTGTTTGTGTATGTGAGTTTATATGTTTGTAAACGCACCCACGATACAGGAGAAATTCCTAGAGTGGGGCAACGTTATAAAAAAAAAAAAATATATATAGTTACGTCAAAAACATTCGTGGTAGACCCTCAGATACACATGATCCCACACGTTATCATGTAAAGCTATTAGGGATAAATCAGGGGATTTTATCACCCTCTAGTAGAGGAAAGGGCGTTAGAGCCGATCACATTAATATCACTCGATAGATAAAGTCTGGGAAAAGTGTTAGTTTTACCTTATGTATGGTAGTTCGTGGGAGGTATAATTAAATGTAGATTTAAAATGTAAAAGTAATAATTATGGAGTAAGTTATAAAAGTGGTATTTGTTTAATTATAATTTAGCCAAGGTTAACTTGGGCTAGTATCACTAAAAATATCGTATTAATACGAGTTTATTCAGCATTAAAAAAATATGACGACACTTTTTCTTCTGTTTAAAAGATATATAAACGATAGATAGAGAATAACGGATAGAAAACAATGCTTCTGTTTGTACACCACAAATTGTACTGTACACCATAATAATGTATCATTTTATCTTTTAGATTGTGGCGAAGATGAAAGAAGATGGTGGGACAAGTTCGACTCCTACCGAAAGCACTGACCAGCACTAGAAAAAAAAAATAATTGTGTGGATACAGAAAGCCTTTGCAACATTGGGAAAAATAAGCTCAATAAGGCATCTTCTGGTCACGCTCACTCCATCATAGACCTCATCTATCGCCTTCCATCAGGCGTGATCGAGGTCAAAAGCAAGCCCATTTCTCAATAATAATAAATAAATAATAGATTTTTGTGACATTTTGTGATAGCCATTTGTGTTAAACCGAGCAGCATCGACGCCGAGTTGCTAGCCTGTCGGTTTTCTATCGGTTATATTTTGGGGAGCGTGCAACGGAATTGCATAGTCTTCCAGCGTCTGTGTTTCCTGATAGCTACAACCTGGGAGTCTTTAAGTCAGGAGTAAATAGAGTACTTCTAGGCAAGCGTGCTCCATTTTCGACCAAATCATCGTTTACCATCAGGTGAGATAGTGGTCAAGCGAGTGCCTATCATTAATAAAAAAACCTGTTTACTCGCTTCAATATCAATTAACCGCCCTTTTGGGTAGTTAGGTACATCTGAGAGTTCATTCATCAGTAAAGGTCGGGACTGACCGGTGTTACGTACCATTCGTAGCAAGCTTGTTACGTTACGCCATGTCTTAAAATCCGTGTAACATGCTCGTTTCGAACTCTGCTCGCCCGTGCTCCAGATTCGCAAGAAACTCTCAGTCAAGATGTCTGACGACAAGATTGAGTTGATATTTTTGATTCTACTTAATTATTCATCATCATCGTCATCATATCAGTCAAAAGACGTCCAGTACTGCTGGACATAGGCCTCCCTCAAGTGTTGCCACAACAACCGATCCTGTGCGTCTCGCATCCAGCGGCTACCAGCGACCCTCACCAGGTCACCTATTGCTACCAACTAATTACCTATTGTTTCAAATAAATTTAATTTTAATCCAAATTCAGAAGTTTTTTCTTTGTCCCACTCCATGCTTTACTAGAAGTAACACAATGTAGCCATGAATAGACGCGTGTGTAACGTGCGCTCGTGGCGACTTATCGCGGCGTATTGACTAAACCACGTTGCACTCAAAGGAATTCGCCAAAAGACCGACAGCGGGTGGAACACTCCAAACGGCTCGTTGTTGGCGTCGTGCTCCTTTCCACGTACTGACTGCATGAATTTAATTTTTATTTCATTTTATAATGGCACTCCAACAACAAAGTCACAGAAACATTCTTACATGCAAAATTTCTTCAATTAGTACTAATGTGACCTTGTCACTTATAGGTGTGCACAGCATTTACATCGTGTGTTATAGTATTAATTTATAAAAGTGAAATTTGTACACAAAGCATTGTTAGATAGGTCAACCTAAATGATTAAATTATATTATGAATGCTCGTTATATAACATTACGCCCTGTAACACCAGTTAGTACCCACCTTAAGATATCGTTATTTCCAAGTTGTCTCTCTTAGATCTAAGGTTAAGAGATTTACCACTTTCCAATGAGATTAGCGACAGCTAAGTATAAATGTGTTCCTTACCCTAGAAAAAGATCACGTATTACTCTCAAAAATATTCTTACAATAACACAGAAATAAATCCGACAGTATTCTGGCCCACAACTTCGTAGTCACGTAGTACGTCTACGAGTTAAGGTTGATCCACACGTATCCGGGCCGTGCCCGGGACGTGGCCGGGACGTGGTTCGTGCGGAACTCAAAATAATATCGGTGCGTATGTCGCCGCCAATTAGCCAAATCAGCCATTTAATTAGTTGCCTAGCCTTTTCATTTAAATGTGCGAATTTTACAGCGACCTAAGTGACATTTTTTTTCTCAATATCGTTTAATGACTTGCCCATGTCTCTTATGTCGCTGATTAAAAGGCACAGTTCAATGAAATGGCTAGACTTTTAATGAAACGGCGGATTTAGCTAGTTGGCTGCGACACGTACATTTTATATGAATTCGTTCACACACGTCCATGTCCGGACCGTACCCAGGACGTGTCACATCACGTTGAGACGGTCCATGGCCCTGCCGGTCTTTTCTGTCAATATCCCACCGAGGACACTATTTAGGTGGATTGAGCATGAAGTGAACTGTCATTCAATCTTATTTGAATGTATTGTTAGCTGACTTCAAGTTCACTCCACCTTAGTCCACACGGTGGAATATTTACAGAATCACACTGCTCATATGTATGGACCTTTAGTCACGTAGCACGTCTACGAGCTACGGCGCCTCTACGCGGCTACGGCGTAGACCCGTTGTGTCGAAAATTGTGCCACATGTAGATACATAATTGGTTTATAGTAGTGGCAGGCTAGTTTGCATGAAAGTTAGGACATAAAATAATTATTATAATTAGGCTTGCTTTTAGGAACTTGTGTTATTCTGCGATGTTTGGTTTAATTACAGTTTATTATTTCATTAATAATGTTGAAATCTAGTTTTATGTTACTGCTATAAACTCGGGCTTAGTAATAAAATCCACACGGGTAGACCGTTAAGCTTAAATAACGATTTTCGAGGTAGTATTTGGATGGGTGACCCTTCACTACATATTGAGATACCTGCGTATTTCAGAAAGTACGACAATCATTGTTCCCAACTGTAATTTGTAGATCTTTGATGGAGAGTAAGAATCCCGAAAGTTTAACAAACGGAGGTCACCCGTGTGGGTCACCCCCAGTAACTGGGTTATGAATTACAGAGAAAGCCGCTCAATGGAACAAAATCCGGTTAGACTGGAAACCAACCACAATACAACGTGTTACAGAATAAACGCAATACCTCTTAAGGGGTCATCGTACTCATCATCATGAACAACTTTCACTATGAGACCAACCTCGAAATCGCCTGTCCCATACATTTCTGTGCGCATAACTGAACAAAATGTACTGAACAGCTGATTTTTTTTCGCGATTTCGGGTTTGGTCCCATAGTAAAAGTTGTTCATAATGATGAGTGCAATGACCCCTTTTTTTTTTTTTTTTTTTTTTTTTCTAGGATGGGAAATCATCAAATGACCCCTCCCGCTCTGGGTGGAGCGGCAGGGAGTGTCAGACTTTTACTGACTAAAACCCACCCTTAGTCCTCCTAGTGCCTTTCTTCCCAGGGCCGCGGTAACTCTTTCGAACAAATCCGCAACCCTGGTAGGCTCTGGCCCTATTGGGCTCCGACCCATGCTGACGTCTGCTGGTTTGGCGCGCGTAGAACACAGCGCGCCGTCAACCCGGGCCTGTTCTGATCGGACGGCGAGCTACCCATTGCTCGCCGTCCACAGGCATCAGTCACTGCGCCATGCTCAGGAGCATCAGTTCCAGGGCGGCGCAGTGGCTGACGTTCAACAGGAGGGGGTGAAATGGGGCCATTACTGGCACTCCATTTCAGCCCCCTCCGGAGCCCTTTGTAGGGGCTCTACTGCGGCTGCTGCAGTAGCAGCAGCCGCAGTGGAACCGGCAATGGCGGTAGAAGAAGCGGCGGCAGCGGCGGCGGTCGCGGCAGAGACGGCGGTGGTGGAGGGCTTCCTCCTGTTTCCGGCTTTGGTGGGTGGGGCGCAGGCCCTGCCCCCAGCCCAGTGGTCGGCCGGCTTGCCAGCTGCCGCACAGACTACGCAGTGCGGCGCGGCAACGCAAGAGCCGGCCCTGTGACCGGGCTGACCGCAGCGGAAACATAGACCGCTGCGGTCCACCTCCGAGGTGCATTGTGCTCCCACATGGTGGCCCACTTGGCACCGGAAGCACCTCAGAGGTCGGGGTTCCAGCAGTTTGACCTGCGCGGAAACCCAACCCACCAAAAACCTTCGGCCCTCCGTGATGGTTTTGGCCGCCGACACGGGGCAGCTCACCACAATGGTGCGCGTGCCCGTGTTGTCAGGACGTAGGGTGCCCGCCTTCACCTCCTCTGCTGAGCACCCCCCCGTCCTAACGACGGCGGCCACCACCTCCGCCTCCGTGACGGAGTCGTCCAGGCCCAAGATGCGCATGTCGATGCGCTTGGTGGGCCTGGACACTCGGGCATCGTCCGCGCTTAGGGACGCCCTGAGCCTTTCGGCTAGAGCGTCCGCGGTTGGGCCGCTGGCTGCCCCGGGGATCTCCAGCATCCGGGCCCCAGTCATGGTGACCCGGAGCCGAAGGCCCCCCACGATGCCTAGCTCACCAAGGTTCACTGACTCCTTCGCCTTGGTGAGCACGTCCGCGTACGTCACGCCCCTCTTCGCCGCGTCCGGCTGCAGTGTAAGCACTACAGCCGCGGTTTTCGGGGGGCGCAGCGCAGCCGCGACGCTTCGCGCCTTCTGCCGCCGCTTCCTCTCCCGCCTCTTGGCCGCCCTGGCTGCCTTTCCCGCCTTCCTCTTCTCCCCGGCCACTTGCCATTCGGCTTGAGCCGGGGGAGGAGCTGAAGGCGAGGAAGCCGGGGGGAGCTGCTGCTCAGACGGCGCAGGAGCCTTCGCCGTCCGCGCAGCAACCCCACCCTTCCTCTTCCTTCCCGGGGCCGGGTCCGGTTTTCCCGGCACCGGCTTCGCGGGTGCCGGGAAAACCGGACCCGGCCCCGGGAAGGAAGAGGAAGGGTGGGGTTGCTAGGACCCCGGTGTGGCAGCCACGGCGGCCGCGTACGACGCCGCCTTCCGGCCTGGAGCCTTCCCACTCGCCGCTAACGGGGGGCGCAGGACGATGCCCTCCAGGACGGAAAACCGCGCCTGGAAGGCAGCCATCTCCTGCCGCACGAGGTCCAGCACCTGGCCCTCCTGCGGCACGGGCTGGCTGTTCTCCCTGCGCCCCCCTTCAGGCGCCTCCTGTGGGCCGGCTCCCTGGAGCCTGGCCAGGTCTGCTCGGAGCCCCGCATTCTCCCTCTGGAGGCGCTCCGTGGCGGCAGCCAAGCGGGCGACCTCCGCCCGCAGCTTGGACATCTCGTCCCGCGGAGGCCCCCCTGGGTTACCCTCCGCTGCCGCCAGAATGGAGGCCATCGCCTCGCTTATGGCCTTGTTCTTGGAGGACAACTTCCTCTTCAAGGCCACATCGCGAAGCGCGGCCTCCACCACCTCCGCAAACCCGGCCCTCCAAACCCGCTCCTGTCCGGAGTCATCCGGCTCACCGCCGGAGGACTCCGAACCAGGAGCCCTGCGACCGCCCTCTACGGGGGGTCGTCCGTCAGCGACGAGCTCCTCGGCTCGCTGACCAGCCACCTTGGAGGCGGGCAATCTCCCCTTGCCTCCCTCTCGGCCCTTGCCCCGCCTGCTGGTGGGGATCTTGCGAGCAGAGGCCACCTCCTCGCTGCCAGACGACCCCCGGTCTTCCTCCGGTCTAGGCCGCTTGCGGAAGGACCTAGAGTCATCCGCACCTGTCCCCGCCCCCTCGGGTCCAGAGCTTGCCGAGCTCACGGTCACCAGGTCGTCGGAGTCCAACTCGGACTCCGACTCTGCACCCGCGTGACGCTCAGGCAAGCCCTCTCTCCAAAATGACGCGCCTCTTCTCGCGCTCTGCCCGACCGACGCTTTGTCGGGCGAGTTAAAACCAAACCCGATCAAGTCCTCGAAGGACGGCTTGGATCGGGGGCCTCCTCGGCCACTGTTGCTCTTGGCAAGCGGATGGTGGATAGCAGCGTTGCCCCCCCCCAGAATACGAGGGGCTTGACGCATAAAGCGTGGCGGATTCCCGGACTGCTGTGCAGTCCGGACCGCCCTGGGGTAATTTCTCTTTTTTGCTACTATCCATAATTTCCTTTTTGAGGGTGCGGTCCCTATCTCCCCTCCTCTCTCCCTCTCTCTCACTGCTTGCTCGCTGCCCTCACAGTCACGTCTGATGATCAGACGCGTACCAGAGAGCAGCGAGCAAGCCAATGAGACGCACACCGTCCGAGGACCCGAACACCGCTCAAGTCTCCGAACGGTGTGCCCCTCTTGTGTCTCTCTTGGTCTGGTCTCTCACTTGGGACCTTCCGGCATGAGTGGCTCTACCGGCAAAGCCCCCAAGATCACTGAGACACGCAAGCCCCACCACGACGGCAACGTGGAGACACGGTTGGTGGGGATGCAATGACCCCTTAAGAGGTATTGCGTTTATTCTGTTACACGTTGTATAAGTGGGAAAAGGCTAAGCATAAATTGATTTTGATCAATTTATTTTTGTTTGACGAGTTTGCAAAGTATAACGTAATTATATTTTGCTCTTGTAATTAGGTTTGTGACCGTAATATATTTATAAAAACGAAAGGATTTTACCCAACCCCTGAATAAATTAGGCATGTTAATATTTCATCCACAGAACCACTCACTGTGGTTCAGGATTAGGTTCTTTTGTTAACAGAATTGCCTTCTTGGGTATGAGACACTAGTTTATTCTAAACACACAATTTATAAGCTAAGGCTAAGTCAGAAGCAGGCTTTGTAGACGAATGCTTATGTATTCTGCCGAAGATGACCATGCTGATGAAACATTATCTGGAACCCCCAGATAATGTTTCATCAAAGGCGTCATTAAACTCTTCGTTATGAACTTCTTGTGCCAACGCTGAAATCGCGAAAAAAAATCTACTTCCACACATTTATGTTCGGATAACTCGACAAAATGTAGGTACTGAACTGTTGATTTTCGATTTCAGTGTTGGTCCCATTGTATAAGTTGTTCTTATTGATGAGTCATATGAGTCCTATTCAGGTATTGCGTTTAATCTGTTACTACGTTACGTTGTATACTTGTAGCTATAACTACAACGCTGAAATATGGCACAGTATTATTAAAATCAAACGGTACATGTGTTTCATTTTACAGAGTTGAAAATACGGCTGCCTGTCCCTTTTACATTATCCCTTACTCACCATTTATAAGTATGCAGCACTTTCAGCACACAAATCCAAAAGCGCAGCGCAAAAATCCTAAACTGAAAGTTGTAACGAAAAAACATATCGACTATAGTCTTTTCGATTAAAATCGGAACCGGTACCGTCCAACCGATTCAAGTAGACCGTCTGCGCGTCCACTTATAAAAATTCATTTGTTCTCACAACGGGACGCAAACCATTTTGACAAAACCTACAGAATAATGGCAGGGACACTTTTTGTGTTCGACGTCTCCTAAACACGCTTAGCTGAATACATACGTATGTATTATGAACGACCGTCCAATTATGGAACCTTTTATGTACCTCTAATATTTTTCGTCTTAGCATTTTCTCAATGCGTTGTAAGGACAAATTACGTTATGTCATAAACGAATAAACAGTTTCATTGTGTTTTCTGGTCTGAATAGGAACCAATAAAATATTTTCGTTCTAATATTTTTTTTTAAATAATTTTTTTGTCAACCTGTTTTGTCCACCTGGTCTCAGCTCTCTCTTCCTCGGTCACGACACCCATTCTCTGACTATCACTGCGTAAAGACTTGTAATCATCTATCCCGATACATTCTAAATAGAGGCATGAGGCAGAACGGCAGAACAGGGAGTAAAGTTCAGCAAATATCTTCTTTTATTTTGCTTTTATGTGCGTCATTTTGAGGAAAATAAAAGTGTTTTCTTTTTTTATTTCGTTCAAACCGGAGGATCGGAGGATCCTCCCTTTTCAATAGATGAAAAGGGAGGATCCTCCGACCAGGAATAGGATGTCATCCATTTTCACCAAGAATACTTTATGAGTGGTTATTTTTGTTGATTTTTTAAATAGATTGTGTAAGTTCAACTAGGTACTAAAATACTTATCAAAAATCTCAAAAACACTAAGTAACCTGGGTTCTAACCCAGAACCTCACACTTCTTCAATCAAGCAATCGTCCTAGCTTTTTCCAAACAATGCTGCAATGGTCAGTTCCCAGTCTAACTGAATGCAGCTGAATACCAGTATTTATATAAAGCGACTGCCCATCAGACCTCCATAACCCAATAACTGGGTAACACGATACTCCTCGGCAAAACCGGCGTAAGATTTTCTTAGTCATTCATCAATTAGGCACTGAAAAACTGCTGGTTTTACAACGTTATTTTAGCCGAATTGCAAAAAATATATGTTAATTTAACTATTTTTTTTATGAATGGGCTAGGTCTTAACCTCGATCAGCCTGATGGAAAGCGATAGATGAGGTCCATGATGAAAGCGAGCGTGCCCAGAAGATGCCCTGAGGCACTGGTACTCCCACGCGTCGACGAAACACAGCAGGCTGCTTGACGCCGAACTCCGGTGGGAGGGTGGTCACGAACCAGGCGGGCGTTAGCCCTACCACCGCAAGGGAAGGATTGGCCAGTCTTATAAGCTGTTAGGTGAGACTGTCCAGGATGCGCCGAGCGCTCGGTTCAGTTGAGTGTCTGATGGAACAAATTGCGCTACACGAGGAGGAGCACAGTTTCCAAAACATGTTTAAAAATAAAATCTTCGATAGAAATGATCGTCAAAGTTACCTCTAACGTTGACCTTAGAAAAAAATCCCGTAGGTATTACTTGCCTATTTATTTAAAATACTTCTTACGTACAATTGATACCAAATAATGAATCGAATTTTAATGCAAAACATTGTTGTTTTAGATTTCTAATAGATCAACTTGGTTTTGAGTAAATCGATAAAATGCTTCATGTTTGGCAATAAATTGCAAGCATTGTGTCGTCGGGCTTTTCTTTATACAGTCCGAGAGATACCATATTTTTACTGATCACAGCGCCTTAATATAGAAACACCATAAGCCGAGCCAACATAACATTAGTTAAGCCACATGTGGCGTTTCGCGCAACACGAGCCACTTATGGCATGTATTAGCTCATAAAAGCATACATTATGGAAGCGGGCGCACATACCTAAATACATTCATATGAAACATTTTGTATAGACTGAAAGGGTTATTATGAAATCTTACTTGAAAATTTAAACGTTACAACTGAAATTATGATAACCCTCATTTTCTGGAGTTAAATTATTATTGACCTGTCAAAATTTATACGCAACGCAAAAAAACGACGTCTTCACGGTAAATTTTTATGCAAACTCAACCGAGGTCCTGCTCTGTTGGTGGTTGGTTCCAACCATATAGAAGGCCTTGAACAATTAATTGGACTGTAGAGGTAATGAACAAACAAGGTTGTTTTTAGTATAAAAATATATAGGTTTCCTTAATTATAATTCCAGTAGTATAACAAATAAATGCTTATATCAATCATTTAAGTATTTCCCGGCGTCTGTTTTTACATGTTCGAAGTCATTTCTTCTCACAATACTTGGCGATGTATCTCCCGACGACAATCATGGGACGTTTCTGCCATTCTGTCAGCTTGGTTTTGCTTGGCGTCACCTGGAAATTGAAACACTTTTCTTTTATTCATCCGAGCTAACGTTATAAGTCGCTTCGAGTCGCTTTTGTTCGATACAAAGCCACACAATGCAATAAACGGAAAATCACAAAAACTAAAACAGTGTTCTAAGCTTTCCTTTACTTTTAATTTTGTCTGTTGCATTAGCTGTTAAGGGTATATAAAACTATGTAGATTGGGTCTGGAGAATCTTATTAGGGCAAACGCTAGATGATAATATCACGAGGTTGCACTGAGGTGTAATACATACCTAATGTTTGTTTGGGCAACCCTATTGCCTCAGCACTTCGGGCTACTGAGAAATCCATGCCAATAACACTTTGTCCGACCCGGGCATCGAACCTGGGACTATACTGTTTCTTGTTACGTTTTTGACCACTATAGAAATGCGCTAGTCAACTCACCTCACTAGGTAAGTAGAAGCAATACGGCTGAACCATATCTTAAAGCTCAACTCAGTCACTATGACAACAAAAAAAAATCAGAATGCTCCTTACTATACTCCTCGTGTTATTTTATACAAGTTCACAAGTCCTAAACAAACTTGAAGCAAAAACAATGTACCCTTTTTTACAAAAAATACACGGACGAAGGAGTATGAAATTTGGCACATAACAGTTTAACAATAATGATATGGAGAAGGAGTAGGTACAGAAAGCTAATATTTTTTTTATAATAATAAATACAAAATTTTGGTCGAATTTCGACCACCAGTTCTTGTAAATTAATAAACCAATTCTAATGACACTCAAATCATTTCCAAAATGTATGAAATACAGTAAAGAGTAAACACTCGTAACCCCATCTATCAATACCAACCAGAACTAAAACTGAAAACAGCGCCATCTATTGGCCGCGACACGCACCTGGTCTCCTTGCAGTCTGTTGAGAAAAGTTACGCAGACGATACTCGCTCTTATTCCGGCCTCTCTGGTAAACGCGCTGAAGGCAGTGGCTTCCATCTCAATGTTACGTACTCCGAGGTTTGTGAGGGTTTTCAGGAAAGACATCTTTTCTGATTCGCTGTAGTCGCAGAAGGGTCCGTCGAGGCGAGCTTGGCCTGAATGATAAAGATTCTTATATTTGTGTGTAAAGTGTTTTCCTTATTGGAAACCAATGAAAGGATACAAGTATTTCTTTTTTTTATTTAAATCTGAAATCGAATATTTCATTTAAATCTGGAATCGCTTTTTTGTATGTCTTCACAGAACAGACAAGAAGAAAATCATGGAATCCAATTATATCGGGCATACACGGTCTATACTTTGAATTATTCAAAAACTTGAGATGATTGGTACCGTATAGTTTAGGGCTGTATGAAAATATTACGTAACTACATAAAAAACGGTTTAGCTAAAAATAAAACCGCTGAAAAAAGAAAAACAAAATAATATTATTCAGGTCGACTGGAGAACACACATACACATTTTGATACTAAGTTTATCCCAAAAAAACAGCTATAATGTTCATATCTGTACCTTTGTACTTCGCAGTAACTAACTGTCGAAGTTGCGTACTTGAAGTGGCGTATAGTAGCAAAATCAAAGATCCGTGATACAGAGAAATAAATAAAGTAGGTATAAGTACCTCTATAAAAGTCATCAGCTGCCATAGTCCCACCGATGTATGTGCCGAAGTTATCGCTGTCAGAGGCCATCGAGTGTACCTCCTGACAGACCCTGGTGTCGAGGATCGCGGGAAATCTACGTGTCTTGCCCAGAACTGGCTATAAAAAAAAAAAAAACTTGGTCATCTGTTTAACGCTTATGGAGAAAGACTATTGAAGTTGACGAATAGTTGACCCACATTGAGATTAAAGCCTGTACTACACAGTTTAAAACGGTGCTTTCAAACAGAGGTTTCGAACAGTGTAGACGGCGGTTTACGCATAAAACCGCCGTCTACACTGTTTGAAACTGTGTAGCAGAGGCTTAAGCATCCCAAGAAATAAGGGGCCAGCAAATTATCATGAACAGATGACAGACAAAAATCTGCTTAACCTCTTCCAAACTTTAATTAAGTCGGTTTCCAGTCTAACCGAATGCAGCTGAGTACTAGTGCTTACACGGAGCAAATTCCTATCTGACCTCTACTGGATAACACAATACCCAGGCAGGCCTTTTTGATGGATGGGAAATCATCAAATGACTCCTGCCGCTGTGGGTGGAGCGGGAGGGAGTGTCAGACTGTTAAAATCCAGATTATTTATCATGTGTTTAATCCGATTGACATCATGCATCACTAAACAGGGATTCCCACCCAATTAAAGATGTGTCGTACTACAATATTATGAATACTTGTGACCTAAACCAGGAAAGTCAAATAATGCAGAGTTAAAAACGGTTTGTAAGACAAGCAAAGTCAAATCATAGCTAATTACGATTCGACAAACGTACAGTCTAGCACGTGTGGAGTTCACCTATATTTATCGTTGAGTTTACCATACATGTGTCGTACATAAATATAACGTCCCGGGCGTCGGCAGTCGCAGGGCCATTCCCGGCCACCGCGACCGTAGGCGCGGGTCTGCGGACGGCGAGCGTTGGGTGGCTCGCCGTCCGATCAAAGCCAGGCCCTGGTCGACGGCGCGTTGTGTTCCACGCGCCGCGAGAAAGGCCCCGTTAGGGTTAGAGCCTGCCAGGGTTGCGGATTTTGTTGGAAAGAGTTACCGTGGCCCTGGAAAGCTAAGGGCACTACGAGGAGCACGGATGGGGGCAGGAGTAGGTAATTTGATGATTTCCCATCCATAACATAAAATTATACTCACAACATCATACGTCTTCTCCAAGTTTCCGTTAATCCCAAATGAAGATACGACGACCGAGCCAGCAGGTAAGTTCAGGCCTCCACAGGTGCCTATCCTGAAGAAGATGGGGTCTTTGGCCTTCGCGTAGTGGACCAGCTTGATCACTTCTTGGAGGAGAGTCGTCATTGATGGGATGCCGATGCCATGCTGCAAATGATAGTAGCACAAAAGTTCAGCCCCTCAGACTAAGACGTGCTTATGCCATCATGATGTCATTGTCAGAGGCGGAAGGAGACATACATAGGATGAGTGAAAGGTAGCGACTATGAAAAATCTACAATTAACAGCCAGGACCAGCAACGGCTTAACATGTTTATGGAACTTTAGGGCCACCTTTAGGGCGCGGCCATAATTTTATTTCTAATTGAAGTAACTTATCTTTCTTTTTACTAGGTTCTATAACGTTTCACACCACAACAAAAGTAATTATATTCAGTTCGGTCACCTCCCGTGACCCAAGAGCTGGCTTTTACCTTGCCCAGAAGCCATTGCCATTCAACGTGGCAATGCCGCCAGACTCTTGGTCATATTATCAGCTGACAGCGTTGATGACGAATTTTATGATGTTATAATTTAATTTGTTGTAAGTTTTGTTTATTTTTTAATTTTAGTTGTTATTTTTAATTTGTTTCTAAGTGTGGTATCACCAGCAGTGCGGAGAAGGTGAAGTCATTCCATCTCGATTACATTGATTGACAGCTCACTTCGTGATCACTTCACCCAAGCCTTCACTTCGACATGTTTACAGAATCGGATTGAATCCTGCAGATAAATGTGCAATAACGGTCATTGTCCTACATACTCCTACATTTATTGACTTCTTAATGTCAAGAAAAAATATAAAGACAAAGCAGTCCTGAATCGACTTCTATCGTGTCGTGATCCTTTATGTTATCTAGTAATGAACAACGGTTCATAATTTATTGTTCGGATATCCACGACGGGATATTACGGAAAGGTCAATGTACTTTATTGTAAGCTTATCTGGCGCTTACTATACCAATACGTTGTAATCAATTTTTCAAGATAATATGCAAATATTTCCTGAACCTTGCTACGTCAGAGTTACAAAATGAATTTGTATTGTTCGTCGATAAAGTTCTCCTGGGAAATTAACTAAACGCTACTTGAAACAAATCCTCTGCTCAATCGTATGTAAACCGTAACTAATAACAATAGATTTGTTTGGAAGTGAAACGGAACGGATTTAGTTTTCGAAGTCCTTTGAGAATTGAAGGATGATACAACAATAAGAATGAAATGTTTCAGTTTATTGGAGAAGTCACCTTCTTATGCGTTTTTTCATCTCTGCAAGTAACTTGCAAAATCTTGACAAGTTATTTAAGCCAATCTATCGTAGATTTCAGTTATTACGTTTATTCTGTTACATGTTTTATAAAATAAATTCGAATACTTACGCTAACAGACAATACTGGTCCCACTTTGTACATCGCGTATCTCTGCGAGTGTTTGGTCAGGTTCACCAGCTTGTCTCCCTTGTTGGGGAGGTCCAGCACCTCAGTCAGGTACTGTGCGAACTGCCGCATGCGATGCTTGGTGCCGCCCGTGCAGACGAACTGGAAGAATACGACATTTACATTTATTTATGGAATGTAGGCTGTCTTGTGTTTGTTGCTGTTGTGTAAACGTCGAATAAATGTTTTCTATTTTGTTCTTGCCCTTGAGAGTCTGGTTGGTAAAAACTATGGCTGCTGTGCTTAAGTGTTTACTCCTCAGGATTAAAAAACTCGCAAGCGTTCTTATAAATAAATGAACTGGTTTAATTAAACTTTTTTTCATTGTTTAATGAGGGACCTCAAATAATTGTAATGCGTATGACGATCCCGCTATACTCTAAATTCATACATTCTGCTAAGGATTACTATTTTCAAGGATGGAAAATCATCAAATGACTCCTTCCACTCCGCCCAGAGCGGAAGGAGTTATTTGATGATTCGGACTGGGAGACTCTTACTGACTAAAACCCATCCGTGTTCCTCCCAATGCTCTTTGTGTTCCAGGGTCGCGGGGACTCTTTCGAACAAATTTCGTAACAGGATTATCTTTGGGCTATGGATTTTTACAGCCTCGCATCATCACCAAATGGTTGAGCGAGAAAAAATAGGTCTAGAAAGTTAGTCAAGAATTGTACTGGTTTGCTTATTTGTATGAAATACTGTGACGAGCATACACTAAACACAAACTGCCTTCTGGGTCTAGTCTGTATGAGTTGACTATTATAGTTACAGGCCCATATTCCAAAACGTAAACCCCAACTCAAATCAAACTCCAACTCCAACATGAGCATGAAAATGTCAATGAAAGCTTGTCTTGGGAGTTCGATTTGAGTTGATGGAGTTTACGTTTTGGAATATGGGCCCCATAACTAGCAGTGTTAAGGCAGTTCTTACATTAATTAGTTTAGCGAGGACAATTGCAAGTATTGGTATCAATTTCAAAATTGAGCCTAGTAGTGGCAAAATGGTACTCAATTAAAGGACACAGTCAAGAACACTGTTCAGTGAATAACAAATATTATAGTAGATTCCAGATAAATATGCAATAACGGTCATTGACCCACATACATTTATCTGGTTTAAGAACTTTATTTTTCCTCATAAGAATTAACAATAATACACTTACTGAGAAACAATATTTAGAATTTAGAAGTGTTTAAATAACAACAAGCGTACAGAAAAAAAAAGAAAAAATTTGGCGGGTAGACAATGCACACAACACGACAAAATATCACCAACCAAGCAAACACGGATACAAATGTAAAAGTTATAACACACTAGATGTGGCATACAAGGCAGCGTACTGACTTACTGATTATTATTATTTTATTTTTGTATTATTTGATTAGTTTTGTTCTTTAATATAACTATCTTTTATTTATGAATATGTATTTTTAATATGTACATAATTATATATATTTTTATTATTATTATTTACTCATAATGTATGATTTTAATTGTTTTTTAAATGCAGCCATGCTTTTTTGTTCTTTTATATCCATTGGGATTCTATTGTATATGTTAACACCGTCATATTCAATATTTCTTTTCCCGTAATTAACTGTTCTAGGTGGGCGCGTTACTAAGTAGTTGGAGTTTCGAAGTCTAATTTTTTGGACTTGGTGTTTTTTAGTAAAATTTAGCGATGTATGAATATCCTTATGAATTATTTTGCGTATTAGAATACACGTATAGTACATGTATGTTTGGGAAATGGTCATTATTTTAGTATCCTCGTATATCTTTTGAGTTGGCGTTCGAAATTTGTAATTGAATAAAACTTTGATTAATCTATTTTGTGTTGTCTGTAGTATTCCTAGAGTGGTTTTAGCTGCGGTCCCCCATATTTCAATTAGGTAGTCAATGTGTGGTTTAACTAAGGAATTATAAATTATGTATCGAACTTTCCGAGGAAGACACTTCTTTAAACTGTGAAGAGCTCCTGAAAGTGATATTAGTTTACATCTGATTTTATCAATGTGCGGCTTCCAACTCAAGGAGTTATCTAAAATTAAACCTAAGTATTTCTCTTTAGTTTTTCTTTGGATTATTTGATCATTTATTTTTAGTTCTATATTATCTGTTATTTTTTTATTTTTTGGAGCTATTATAACATAATTAGTTTTTGCAGTATTAATAGTGAGGAGATTAGATTGGAACCAGTCATTTAGAATGTTAAGATCCTTTTGGATATGCGGTATCATAGTTTCAATCGAGTGACCAAAGTAAAAAAGACTTGTGTCATCTGCGTAAAGTGAGACGTCTCCTTTAAGGCCAATTTGGGATATATCATTAATATAAATTAGGAACAAAAGTGGTCCTAAAATTGAGCCTTGGGGTACACCAAAATTGACAATATTTGAACCACTTTGGGATTTACCTATTTTGACTATTTGCTTACGATTTTGTAAATATGACTTAAAAATTTGTAGTGCTCTGCCTGTGATGCCAATATGAGACAACTTTTGTATTAATAGATCGGGACTAATTGTGTCAAAAGCTTTTTTGAGGTCGATAAAAATACCTAAAGCCGTGTGTTTTTCATCGATTTTGTTTTTGATTTTAGTTACAAGATCAATAGTTGCCGAAAGAGTGTTTGAATGAGGTCGAAACCCGTATTGTTTGTGATATAAGAAGTTTTTTGATTTTAGAAATGTTTCTAAGCGGTTGTATAAAAATTTCTCGAAAATTTTTGATATCACAGGTAGTACGGAAATTGGACGGTAATTACAAGGATCAGACTTACTTCCAGATTTATAAATTGGGATAACTTTAGCAATTTTTAAGTCATCAGGAAAGATGCCTCGATCTAAACAGAGGTTAATACACGCTGTAAGTTCATTGGATATCAGTTTTTTTACACATATTATAGATTTTGTATTTACGCTATCAATGCCAGAACTAGTATTTGGGTCTAAATTGTCAATTATTTTTAATATTTCATCCGTGGTTGCTGGTGTTAAAAAGTTAAGTTCTGACTGGGCTTCAGGTTCTTGATGATGTTGGTTTCCCTTAAACCTACTAGGGATAAGGTCTGCTAGAGATGATCCGATGGATGAAAAGTAAGTGTTGAAGGATTCACATATTTCTTGTTGGTCTGTAATAGTGCCAGTATCAGTTTCGAGTTTTTCTGGTCCAGTCTTATCTCTTATTTTATTTTTCGATAGATCGTTTATTAATTTCCACATTTTTCGAGGTTTCGTCATACTGTCCTTAAAACTTTTATAGTAGTATGTGTTTTTCATGTTTTCTATCGTATTTGACACGCTTAATTTTGTTTTTTCGTATTCTGTTTTTAGTTTCATGTCTGATTTATTGGTTTTATATTTTTGCCATAAAATATTTCTATTGTTAATTTCATGTATTATTTCTTTTTTTATCCAATCTTGTCTTGGAGGATTTAATACTTTAATTTTTGTGACTTGACTCTTTAGTAAACAAGACTGTAATTTTTCCGATAGTCTCTCATAGGTCGGTTCTACGTCGTCTGTATTAATTATACTGTTTTTAAAACACTGATATAATTTTGGGTAATCCAATGCCGTGTATTCCTCTTTCAAAAGGGGGGGTGGTTTATAGCGTTTTATCTCCAGAAATATTTGCTTATGGTCGGACATCGCAGATTCAATCATAACCATATGAAAGTTATTGTCTTGTAGGTTAGTGGAAATATGATCTAGTATGGTTTTGGTTGAGGTTGTTTCACGGGTACAGTGTGAACGATTAATTTTATTCAATATTTTGAAGTTACTTTCTTTCAGGGTGTTCTTGTAGTTGCGTGTTATTCGATCCGGGTTTAGCAAGTCTAAGTTAAAGTCGCCAAACACCATTGCCCTCTTTTTCCCCTGTATCTGTTGCGAATAAATCTCAAGGAAGTTGTTAATGTTGGTTTTATTAGGTTTGTATACGGCACCGATGCTCAAGGAGAACTTCTTCACGTACACCCAGAGGAAGTGAGTATTGTCTACACATATTTCTTCAATAAGATTGTGTTTTAAATTGTCATGGACGAATATTGAGACACCGCCGCCTCTTTTATTTTGTCTGTAATTAAAGTAATGTGTGTAGCATGGAATTTGGAGCCTCTTTACCTCATCTTCATTTTTGATCCAAGTCTCTGAAAGAACAATAATGTGCGTGGTACCTTGTAAAGATGCTATTATACATTTTAACTCATCGAACTTTCCTGGCTTAACTATACTACGCGCATTAGCATAGAAACAATTCAAAGATTTTTTTGCTGAGTTTATTTCGGTGTATTTATTCGTAATTTGATAAGATATTCTTTCTAGTTTTTTGCAGTTGTTGAAACAGATGAAGGTGTTTGTTCGGTTTTTGAAACGATTTTTGGTTCTCCTTTAATATATTTGATGATGAGGTTAGATTCTCCACCAGAAGTACGTTTTTGAAGCTCGTCTTTTAAATTTTGCATATATTTTTGTTGATGTGGAGTTTGGTCGGAGTAAATTTTTATATTATCCATGTATAGGTTATTTCTGTTCCGTAGTATAGCTTTCGCAGTGTCCTCAGACGAGAAACATACTTTAATTGAGCGGGTATATATTTATTGACTTTCTTAAAATCAAAAACAGAAATAAAGACTTAGAGCAGTCCTGAATCTACTTCTATCGTGATCCTTTATGTTCTCTAGTAATGTAAAATGGTTCATAATGTATTGTTCGGGTCTCTACGAAGGGATATTAGGTAAAGGTCAATGTACTTTATTGCAAGTTTATCTGGCACAAAGTATAGAAGCCAGATGAGTTTAGCCAACGATATGGTAAATAAAAAAGTCTCTATACTACATAGGCTGGAGACGATAAAATGACAGATAGCTCAAATATATTTTCTGTTGTTGTTAGTTTTCTCAGAATTGAAAAGATAAAATATAAATGGTTGCAAACATCATTGAGTATTTATTTCTCGATTAGAATGATAAAATTGCTGATAAACACAAACTAAATAGGTAATTGATAAAATGCACTTTAATGCAATTTACCTTTGTTAAAGATTACAGAATTATCAGTAGTACTTTTTCTGAAGGGCAAACTAGGTATACAGTAGGTACAGTAGGTATACCTAGTTTGCCCTTCAGAAAAAGTATACCGTTTACATATTGTTATGTTTTCTGATAGGCTAACTTGCTCCAATCATCCACAACTAAATGTTTGCAACATTTTGCATTCAACCAGAAAATCCAGACAGAGAGCTGCTTTTAAAGAATCCCAAATGGAAAAACCCAATAACACTCTACACAACTTTGGAATCGGGAGGAATCAACCGTAGCGCATTGCGATCAAGATTTCATAAGCTATTTTTTAACGATTTTTCCCTGCATCCTCTAAATCAGCCTCTCATCTTGCCACTGCTGAAACACAGGTCCCCAGTTTCCGTGAAAGGAAGGGTTTAAACCCCAAATTCCTCCAAACCTCACTGGGCCCGTGGATACATTCCAGTGCAGATTGGTAGAATCACAAGATCACAAGTCTTCGAAATTTTGGCTTCGTGACGATGTTTTCCGCACCGTTTTGAGAACAATGGTGTTGAATAAATAAACCAGACACAAATATAAATTTCGGGCCTGGGAATCAAACCCAAAACAAAGTGGGAATGTATCCGGCCTCATCTAATTTAAACTGAGGGCCTAGCATGAATGTTTTGCTCAGTATATTTCATTCCATTGACGCCATATATTTTATCTTGTCAGCGCCCTGTCCGTTTTATCAAGTCCCTTAAATATCCTTTAGAACACCCTGTAGAGAAACCGCGACCAAAACGGAAACTCCAAAGCCGGGACCATTATCAGTGGGCCACCCAACTGCCAGCAGCAGGCTACCCAACAGTTAGGAACTTACTTTAACATCTCCAAACAGCGCGGGGAGGTCAAAATTGTGCGTGTCAAAGCCCAGATGATATAAGATGTCCACGTCCAGGTCCTGAAGGTGCTTGTTTGGCAGCTTGATGGTGCCATCGCTGTTCCTGTAAGAATATGGTTCATTTATTTAAATTGTATGTACGGCTTTTGCGGACTTAATGCAACAAAGCATTCTCTTCCAGTCAACCTTTGGTAGTAACACTTTGACGGGGTTACAATTTTTTTTAAAGCGATAGTTCTTTGTTATTTCGTCATCTTCCTGCTTTTATCCCATGTTACTTGGGGTCGGCGAAACACTTTTTTTTCTTCCATTCTGTCCTATCAGCTGTCACGCTATCATTAACCCCTTTTCTTTTATATCGCTCTCACACAAACCATCCATTTTTTCTTTGGCCTCCCTCGCCCTCTCCATCCATCCACATATATATTCATAACCCTTTCCGGTTCCTTTTCAACTTTTTCGTCACTGGCGCCACTTTTAACCTACCGTTAAATGTACTAATTTCTCACTTTATCCATTCTCGTTACTCCACACATCAATCTCAACATTCTCATCTCCGCTACATGCAATCTATTTTCATCCGTCTTTTTTACAGACCAACATTCTAATCCATACAGTACGACCGGTCTTATCACGAACTTATAGATTTTGCCCTTCAACTTCGTCATCGGGGCATCCGTGTTTCGCAAGTTGTTTTCAATTAGAAGCGCCATAAACAGATATTATCACAGAAATAAAGAGTCATATGTTTTTTTACAGATAGCAAATACAGGCTGGTATTATTATTAGCTGGCTATCTAGTAAAGAGGACTTACAAGGGCACATTGAGAAAATATCAATGCCAGAAGTATCAATAAACGTAAAGGACATTACTGCGTTTTGGTAAACGCCACGTATGTTAAAAGCAGAAAGGTGCATTACGGCATGTGATGTTTGTTTGAAAACAAAGTTGATCCAGATCTAGGAATCTTACTTAGGAAAAGGTTTCCCTGGATGCAGTTCACTCCATATCATACGACAGTTGTCGTAATGTGCCTCCAGGTCCTCATTGCCGGTCGTCACGTAGTCACAGTCACACTGCATCTTCTTCTGGTACCTGAAACAATATATCTACAAAGCGTCATGATTGTCTGAAAGATTTTGGAGTTGCATTCATTACTCTTTCGTTTACAAAAATGAGTGATACAAGCTTTGATAACACACCACCAGATATTTCTAATGCAGCAAAGGACATTCCTAACCAATTTTTACCAGAAAAGTCGTGAAAACAATATGAAAAGGTGTACCAAGATTTCATGAATGGGAAGAGAACCTCATAAAGAAGATTCATATCATGGGTGCAGATAAAATCTTGTATGCTACACATAAGTAGGTATTAAAACACTCATGTGATACTATTATCACACGAGGCGAACCCACACTGGTGTTTAAATACCCCTTATTATACAACAGTGGAATAAATAACTATTAAAGGGTTTCGTTATCCTAATAGTGAGTGGCTAAACTCAAAACTCTCACAAAAAAATACAACCGTCTTCCATATTTTTTGTAAAAAAAGTTTTTTTGGCAGGAACTTTATCATTTTTCGTAATTCGTAAACGCCACTGGAAGCAAAATACGCAATTTCATTTACTTGGACGGCATATTTTTTCAGCTATTAGGATCTAAAAACCTGACGGAGGTATGAGGCAACAAACAATAAAACCGGCCAAGTGCGAGTCGGACTCGCGCGCGAAGGGACCCGTACCATTGTCTATAAAAAAACGGCAAAAAAACACGTTTGTTGTATGGGAAATATCACTTAAATATTTATTTTTAGTATTTTTTGTTATAGCGGTCTATGAAAATTTCAACTGTCTAGCTATCACGGTTCATGAGAGCCTGCTGCCTGGTGACAGACAGACAGACGGACAGCGGAGTTTTAGTAATAGAGTCCCGTTTTTACCTTTTGGATACGGAACCTTAAAAAAAATACAACCGAATTAAGAACCTCCTACTTTTTTTGAAGCAGGTTAAAAAGACAATCACCTGCCAGTATTATTGTTTTAAAATATCACCGTGAAACTTTTAGTTTATAATCACAAACTAGCCTCAAACGTTAGTTACTTATTTTCTCTGTAAAAAAATTGTAGGATAGTGTTACTATATACTTTGATTTGAACGTAGGTACGTGCAAACTTGGACCCACAGCACTTCAAACGGGAGTGAACTATGTGATATTCTATCAATATCTTTTACAAGTACTATCATTAAAGATAAATTTCTTTCAAGCTTTTATTTATCTTGCAATGTATGTTTGTATGTATTTGTATGTTACTGTGTTTGTTCGAGTGGATTCTTACAATTCAATTTTGAAGCAGACATCTTCAACCGATTAAACTGAAATAATGTATACCTACACGTTTTGTTTTTTTTAAAATGTGACTGCATTAACACGATACTGATTTCGCGATTGCAATTGCTGTTAAATTCAAGTGACAGAACCAATTGCTGGAGAATGTGGCACGCTGTTCAATTGAACTAAATTGATAATTATTGAGAATTTTGTCCTAGATTTGTTGCAGTCTTCCTCGACGATTTGCCGTTTTATGTTGAAATTAATTACGATAAAATAGGTTTGCATATAGAACAGAACAGAGGAGCTCGTGGCTAAATAATAACAGCCGCATGGGTCGATCTTCAAGGTTAAGCAACGCTTGCCAGGGTCGGTCTGTGAATGGTTGACCATCTTAACATACCGAGATTCCTCCGTGCCTCGGAAAGCAAGTTATGCCATTGGTCCCGGCTGTCATTTGTAGATCTTTGGCAGTTGTAACGGATTGTCAGAAGCCAGAAAATCTGACACCAGTCTTGCCAAGAAGTACCTTGCTACCCAGTTAATGGGTTGTGGAGCTTTAGTAGGCAGCCGCTCCACGTAAAATTCTGGTATTCAGCTGAAACCCGTTTGACTGGAAGCCGACCCCAATATAGTTGGCAAAAGGCTAGGCAGATGATGCATAAAATAGAACAATAAACACAGGGTTAAAGGAGGCTTATTTTACGAAATTGTTGAACAGCTACCAGTATTTTATTGCTTATCTGATCTCCAGAACCCAGTAACTTGGTAGCACGAAACCCCTTAGCAAGACCGAGGGTTTTTTTTTATGGCTCAGAAATCATCAAATGACTCCTTCCGCTCTGGGCGGGGCGGAAGGAAGTGTCAGACTCTTGCTGACTAAAATGTGTGTTCCTCCTAATGCCCTTTGCGTTCCAGGGCCGCGGTGACACTTTCAAACAAATTCCGCAACCCTGGCATGCTCTGGCCTTAGCTGGCCGCGTCTTCTATGCTGACATCTCTTTGAGGTGCGTGTTGAACACAACGCGCCGTCGAGCCGGGCCTGTTTCTGATTGGATGGCGAGCCACCCAACGCTCGCCGTCCGCAGGCCCGCGCCGGCGGTGGCCGGGAATCGCCTTGCGACTCCCGACGCCCGCCATTTCCTTGGCGTGAGGTTTACCTCTCCCTCACGCAGCTCACCTCTTCCTTCGTTAGCATTACTGCTTCCCAGAATTTAATCCGTTTAAGAATGTGTATTTTTTTTCAAAATCAACCGGTTGAATTCCTAGCTTGAAACACCAATTTTTCAAAAATCCAATGTTGCAGTAAAGGTTGCACTTTTCATCAAAATCGGGCTCGTGACTCCTTTGAGAGTATTAATTATTTTATTATTCTATTCGCTATTCCTCATAGTTTCAGATTTGGTCATTCACGCACACTTGAAAAATTAAACAAAAACCGCAATTTAAAAAAAAACTATTTGTCTCTGTTTACAATCTCCGAAACGGCTTGACCGGCAGGTAGCATGTTATAAGGAGTAACTTGGGTTAATTTTATTTTAGAAAAAAGAGTAGGGTTCCGTGCAAAAAACATAAAACAGGTTTTCCCGCGGGCGAAGCCTTGGGCAAAAGCTTGTTAACAATAATTGGAAACCCATAATATTAATTTCGCAAATAGTAATTTACCCATATTAATGTCATAATTGCACGCGTAATTTAGTACCGATAAATAGTTATTAACCTAATCGTTTCCTTGTAACCTAATTATTACCCGTGTCGATAGCAGAGTTACTTTTCAGTTAATAACAGGTTCAAATCCCGGAAACACAAAGTGATTTTGCCTAACTTAACAGTAACAATTGTTTAACAAAATCTGTGTTTTGAAGCTTTTAAACGTAACAGGGAAAAAGGGAACCATTGCAAGATCACTCACATGTCCGTCTGTCTATCACTGATTTTAGTAGGTAGGTACACTTGAGAGAACCAAAAATAATTGAGTCGTAAGTCGGAAACGAATATTAAAAAAAAAACATGTTTGACAACAATGTTTTATATGTAAACAAAACGCTCGCATCGTAACTAAATTAGTAACACGCTCGTATTATAATAATATTTGACTATACTAACCTTGAATATGATTCGACACGTCTGGACGCCTGAACGAAGGCACCAACACTAACTTAGGATTAGGACACACACAGTTTAATACCAAAGCTGCGTCCTTAATCGTCACAATAGATACTTATCAATCAATCTATTATGTAGACTACTTATTATAGTATGTGTCATACATAAATAGCTATCAATCAGGCGTCGTGATTGGTCGATCGAAATGCATTCGAAAATAGTGGGGATTGCTAACTCAAACTCATAGCATTTAATTTCAATTCAAAACTAACGAAGATTTTATCAAGGTAGCCTTGATAAAATCTTGAATTTGGTAAATGAAATCAGCTGTTCAGGACATTTTGTCGACTTATGTGCACAAAAATGTATGTGGCAGTCGATTTTTTTTCTCGATTACAGTGTTGGTCCCATAGTGAAAGCTGTTCATAATGATGAGTACAATGACCCCTTAAGAGGTATTGCGTTTATTCTGTTACACGTTGTAGAGTATATAGTAAACTAGGTAATTTTTTGTTAATGTTGAACGAGGATTCTCGCCACCAAACTACAAAGTTTGGTGGGTCAAACAATTAGCAAAAATAAAACTAAAATTAAATGTTAGACCAATAAAAGTATGATTTCAACATCAACTAAAAGTTATGACCCCTTACGAGGATTTTATTCTGTAACACGTTGTATGTAACCAGTTACAGGAAGTTTTGAATTGTCAAGGATTCGATGAATCAGAAAGAATAGGTTCCGACTTTAATGGTATGGCTATAAATAAGGTTACGATACGAAAGGTGGATGGATCTCAGGCTGAGTGAAAAATATTATGGCTAGAAAGGGTGCAGTTCCAGATTAGCCCATAAGGTATTGCTTAGGGCATTACGTTCGGGGTTCACCACAAAGACAAGGCTGTTTGAAAAACCCTTGCATTTTGACGGCGAGAAATTTTAATGTCGGGCTTAGGCAATCAAGTACTCTAAATACGCCACTGAAAGGGGTCATACATTCATTGTGCGTACAGCTAAGGAGTGGAATTCCTGCCAGAGTCTGTGTTTCCTGATAGCTACAACCTGGCAGTCTTTAAGTCAAGAGTGAATAGGTTACTTCTAGGCAAGCGTGCTCCATCTTTGACCACATAATCGCTTACCATCAGGTGAGATAGTGGTCAAGCGCGTGCCTATCAATGTTAAGGAAATATAGAAGAAAAAGACATGTGGAACCGACCCAATGTGAACTTGGATATGGGTTAGCGACTGATGATCATTCTCAGAAAATTGATCTGCATTAACAGATCTGCATTGATAGGTACCTCCTCGGACTAGCTAGTTCACATATAACACCATAAAATAAAAAATATGATATGGAAATGCCGATAGCTCGACTGGTGCTATGCGGAAAATAGAGTCGGCTCGCGAACCGTGGTGCAATGCGCAGGCTTACCTTGATTATAGATACTGTCTGATCTACAAGCTAAATGTCCCGGTTTTGACTGTCTTTAAATAAAACCAATCCAATAAATCTTTTGCACTAAAAACATACAAAACAGCTGGGACTTATTGATGCCCGGTTTCTGAGGTATTTTATCTGTCGTTTATCTGTCTTTTAACCACTAATTAACCAATGGTGTTACGTCAAATACCGTTAACGGACAGACAAATGACCGATAAAGTACCTCAGAAACCGGACTTAAATCGAGTACTTATCGTTTTTGTGAAAGGGATTGGGTCGTAGTCCACCACATGGTTCTAGTGCAGGGTAGATGTCACATGTGATGATGATGATGATGTATGAACTGCCTCTGCCGGTCGATTCGAGGTGGAGTGAACGACAAGTGAGCTGTCATTCCATCTTATTTGTATGGTTTGACAACTCACTTGTCGTGCTCTTCGCCTAAGTGTTCACTGTGTTTACAGCCGGTCGATTCTGTTGACATCTCACGGTGTTCACCTAGGCGGAGTGAACGACAAGAGCGCTGTCATTCCATCTTATTTGTATTGTTTGACAACTCACCCGTCGTGCGCCCCGCCCAAGTGTTCACTTACAGAATCGCACTACAGAATCGCTCTGCTGATATCTTCCGGACCAATATCAAGATGAGAATGAATTTCGCCCATGCCGTATAGTCCAAGATCCCAGGGCTCTCAGACGTGACTTATTGTCAGTAACAAAATTTGTGAGATTGAGTGGTGTTAGTATGTACTTTGAACGTTAGCGTGAGGCGACGGCCATTTTTTTTGTATCATATCTAGGACATATTTGATAAATCAAGGAGGAGGTTTTGCATCCTCCCAAATCCTGGCAGTCTTTAATTTTCGTTATTTACACCAAGTCAATAAACTCAGCAACGTTAATAGTACGTCAACCAAAGATACAATCAGCTCTTAGACTGAATTAGTTATCAGTCGTTAAACTATGATTTATTAAATTTAATTAGGTACTAATTTTATCCAACAACTACAGACCGACAGACGTCATTCTGTCAAAGCAAATAAACTGTGGCAGTGACAGCTAGGAAAAATGTGTAAAGTAAAATGTACACATTGTTTTAGTGTGCGTAAGCTTGGGAGCCGCGACTGGAAAACGCTAACCTACACATTTACGGCTCGCCCGCACTCGTGAGATAAAACAACTAAGTATACCTTGAAATCGCGTCGCGTCGGCCTAATCTAGCAGTTATGAGTACCTTCAAAGTATGTAGGTACATACTAGCACGACTCTACCACATATTTTGTTACTGATAAAATAAGTCATGTCCAGGGGCTCAGGGATCTTGCTCTATGGTCGACGCCAGATAAATTTGCAATAACAATCATTGACCCACCTACATTTATTATGTTTAATTCCGAAAATAGAAATAAAGACATAAAGCTGTCCTGAATCGACACCTATCGTATCGTGACCCTATATATTTTTTAGTAATGAAAAACGATTAATTTATTGTCCAGCGGCCCTACCATGATGTGTTAAAGCGTGAGTAGTTCGAGCGAGAAGGAGGGATGGAGCTATACACCCTATATAGCTCCATCCCTCCTTCTCGCGGCCCTACCATGATGTGTTAAAGCGTGAGTAGTTCGAGCGAGAAGGAGGGATGGAGCTATACACCCTATATAGCTCCATCCCTCCTTCTCGCTCGAACTACTCACGCTTTAACACATCATGGTAGAGCCGCATGTGGACGAAGAGATAATAGGGAAAGGACAATGACCGTTAATGCAAATTTACCTGGCGTCGACCAGATAGTAGTAAAAAGTTTAACAAAAAATACAAACAAACCTATTTGCCTACATTGGTAATATAGAAGACTCAAGGTCATGTTTCTTTTTTATTTGCTCGCTCTTTTGTGTCTATATAACTAGCTTACTTCGGTCTAGCTAGTTTAACTTCGGTAGTAGAACACTATGAACCGTGTTGAATAGCAGTATCACTTATCCAAATAGTTTTACTAAAACGCAAAAAGAAAGTTGTGGAAGTGATTGAAAAAGCTACGTTAAACTCGTGGTGTAGGTATTATTCTGTTTAGGGTTTTCAAGGGCAATCATTTTTTTACGAATAGGATCAATAGATTGATATTAGAAATCGACAGTCTTTTGGCCAAAGCAAATTCTGACAAGTTTAGAGCAGAATCAAAGTGTGCATAAGTGCGTGAAATAAAATAAGACTTTTGAAAAGAAGAAAAATAGTGAGAGCGGCGAGTACCTACGCTTTGGAATTTGTCTTTTTATTTACTTGAATTGGGTTTACTCTTGACTCTAGTCAAGGTCAAAGATGACACAGACAAAGTCGACGATGAAGCAAGCTTACCCAGAAGAAGCCTGTTCACTATAACTTTAAAGAGATTAAGGTTGTATGCGTACGGAAACACAGACTCAGGCAGAGAATTCTACTCCTTTGCCGTGCGCATTATAAAAGAAGTTTGGACGCTTAGTGCGAATTGGTGGAATAGTAAAAAGGTAGGGATTGGCTGTCCAAATCACAAACCGCATTCGTCTTGTACTTGCTAAGAGTAACATGAAGTTGAAAACGGCTTCCGATAAACTTAAGCCGCCAATTAGGTAGGTATCTACCGTGGTATCTACTAATAACATTATTAATTAGTGCCTCTTGAAATCTGCCTGAAGCTTAATAGTAACAACCGCAGGGCTCGATCTTACCAGGGTGACGGAACCGCCAGGGTTGCGGAATTTGTTAGAAAGAGTCGTAGGTACCGCGGCCCTGGAACGCAAAGGGCATTTGGAGGAACACGGATGGGTTTTAGTCTGTTAGAGTCTGAAACTAGAGAGCGGCTGCCCGGCGCGGTGCGGCGGGAGGAGTCACCTCAGGGTCCCGTAGGAATTTTACGTTCCCGTATAGCCCTTCTTCATGAATGTGGTTATCATATACAAAAATAACTTTCCAAATTCGACTGGTAGTTACATTGATTAGCGCGTTCAGACAAACAAACCCTTCAGCTTCATTATATACCTAATTATAGATTTATTTATTATGTGTCGCCGGGGCCTGTCCGGCCCCGGCGACACACCGGTGTGTCGCGAATTAATCGCGAATTTAATGTTTATTTACCTATTACATAAGATTTATTTTATATTAGGGAATTTTCACATGTTGGGCCTGACCGGTTAATATTGCTAATATTTTTACGATAGAAAATATAAAGCTAGTATTTCATACAGTACCTATAGATAGGTATATGGAACTTTTTACATATTTTTTCGAATAAAGAATTCAACCGACTTGAAATGAAAACAACCTAAACAAATGCTAACTTCCCGAACTGTCATTTTTCTATGATCCATTTTTAGACTGAAATGTTTTTATAAATTATTTTCAGTTAATTTTCATATTAGCTTTAGTTTTTATTTAACTTTTTTTTTATACAGTGTATTTAGTATAAGATTTATTACAAAATTATGCCTGAGTAAGTACCAATTTATTATTTTTTTCCCAATAGGTAAGTATATTTTTTCTAGTGCCTTGGTATCCATAAGTTTTCTTCTCTTTGATAAACAGCAAGACATACCTAAGGTATTCGATGGCATAGTTAAATCTCCCAAGATTTTTAACAAATATTGCCAAAATAATGTTAAAAGCCTGATCCAATATTCACTCAAACAACGTAGACTAATCTTATTTTGCTCAGTAAATGATAACCTAACATACTGACATACCATCATCACCATCATCACCCACCCTATGTATAACATATTGTAAATAATTATCTTCTGTTGGGTTTTCAAATCAATTTTAAGAACAAGTTTTAATGTAGGTAGTAGGTAAATATCGTATTATATAATAATATGTCGCAGCCAACTAGCTCAATCAGCCTTTTCATTAAAAAGCGCCGTTTAATCAGTGACATAATTAAGTGGCATGGCCAAGTCATTAACGATATTGAACAAAAGATGTCACTTAGTTCGCGCTGAAAAATCATTTAAATCAAAAGGCTAGGCCACCAATTAAACAGCTGATTAAGCTAATTGGCTGCGACATATACAACGTGTAACGTATTAACGCAATACCTGAAAAGAGATCATTGTACACTCATCATTATGAACAACTTTTATTATGGGACGCAACACCGAAATTTGAAAAAAAATATCAGCTGTTCAGTACATTTTGTCGAGTTATGCACACAGAAATGTATGGAGCAGTCGAATTTTTTCCGCGATTTCAGTGTTGGTCCCATAGTTAAAGTTGTTCATAATGATGAGTACAATGACCCCTTAAGAGGTATTGCGTTTAGTCTATTACATGTATACCTAGTATAGTAAACTATGTAATTTTTTGTTAATGTTTAACGCGTCCTCGCCTCCAAACTGCAAAGTTTGACGAGTTAAACATTTACAAAAATAAAACTAAAATTAAATGTTAGACCAAAAAAGTATGACGTCAACATCAACTAAAAGTTATGACGTAATTTCATAAATGCATCTGATACAATTACAAGCAAACATGCACTTTAGATAAAATCCACTCACTTTCTGCTATTCTAGTAGGAACTAGGTACTTATTTGATAAAAATGCAATCACTCTCTGCTTCCTTAGTACTTATTTTAACAAAAAATGCATTTTCCTTATCATTAATCACATTAACACCGTCACTCTTATCTCCAGACTTACCAATGCTATGCACTTCTACACTATGTTCCAAAAATTAAAAATATCCGTAAGTAATTTATTATTTTAAAGAACGCTAAAGGCGTGTCCGCTTTTCGAAGACAACTAATTTCTGATATAATGTCTGATGTATTGTGTTATTAACTGTGGGTCAAGGTAAGGTCGTATGAGTTGATAAACTTACGTCCTTCCTGCCTGTTATCTCGGCACGTTTTAGCCTAATATTTTATTTGTGTGTTAGATAATCTAAGGTCAAGTATCGCGGTCATGTTTTATCACGAGCTTCTGCCAAGCGAAAATGTTCCTTAGTCATTTTGTCACCCCTTTTCACCCTGGGATTTCATATACCTACAAAGTGGACAGGGCGCGTGGCCACGGCGTTGACAAGAGAAAATGTATGGCGTCAAAGGAGCGCGCGGCCAGACGCCATACATTTTCATCACAGTGCCCTGGCCGCGCGCCTGTAGCGCTTTGTATGTCAAATCCCTTAGGGCTTCAATTTCGAAAAACGTTTCCTCCTTCCTCTACTCTCTAGGTCTTAGGCGGTGATCAGTCAGTCAGGGCTTTTTTTACATAGATTTCTATCGTTTATTTATATAGCTTCTTCCTGTAGTTTTCGTGGCCTATCCCACAAAAATTGAGCATTTTTCGGGGTAAAAAGTTGCCTTTGACACTTAGCGATATTTTATAATTTTATCCGCCAAATATTTTTTGTAATCAGATCGAGATTACCTCAAACAAAGAGTTTATTTGCGCTAAGTATGACACATACCTCAGCGCTGCACATTTATTATGCGAACAACCAAAGTGTGGAACTCTCTCCAGCGTCTTGTGTTCTCTTTCTCATATAACCCGTCTGCCTTCAAAGCAAGAGTGAACAGATATCTTCTGGGCACGCTCGCTCGATCCATCATAGACCTCATTCATCGCTTTCCATCAGGCGTTATCGAGGTCAAGAGCAAGCCCATTCCTCAATAAAAACAAATCCCACAAAAAAAAAACAAAATAAATAACTTAAGACCTGTTCAACCATAATGACTTAAGGCCTACGCGGTTTTTGCATACCAGAGCGGTAGCGAAAAAACCATGTCAGAGGCCCTTGAGGCGGTTTAGTAACTCTGACATTAGGGTGTGTGGGGTCGTTTAGACCTTACTTCCCCCACGATAAGTAGTAGCGAATGCCCAGGCGGTAATTTTACTGTTCAATTCGAACCTAAGCAGTTATCGCTACCGTTATGAATAGTGAAACCTACTTCATCATCTGCCTAGCTACATATATTGTGGTCGACTTTCAGTTAAACCGGATTCAGATGAATACCAGTATTTTACGTGCAGCGGCTGCCTATCAGACCTCCACAACCCAGTAACTGTGTAACACGGTACCTACTCTTGGCAAGACTGGTGTCAGATTTTCTGGCTTCTGACAATTCTTTATGACTGCTAAAGATCTACAAATGACAGCCGAGACCAATGGCTTAACGTGCTTTCCGAGGCACGGAGGAATCTCGTTATGTTAAGATGGTCACCCATCCACAGACCCGTCGATGAGTAGTACTGAAACCTACTTGCAAAACTATTTTCGTTCGCTCTTCTAGTCACTAATCCAATTCTAGATATGGCCTCTTTCAAAGTTTCGTCACAACTCCCGGTTCTCGCCTTTCGGATCTAATCTGTCCCAGCCACTGTATTGAGCTGATCGGTCCTCCTAGTTCCACTACACTTGTGGATACTCGACCTCCATTCAAGGACTTGATAGTTACACTCCAGTTGGCTATCACATCATATCAGACACTTCACTGTGCTACTTTAATTTAGTATCTCAGTGTTTATTCAGTCCTATGATTTATTACTTTTGACGACTCACCCAAAATCTATTGCACGGTTTTGTGGATTGCTAGGTTAGTGCTGAATGCAATATACAGTGTGTCCAGAAATGCGTGGTCATATTTAAGGGTGATGTTGGGTAGCTTGATATAGAATACAAGGAAAACACAAAAACAAAAAACTTTTTTTCATAAAATTCGACCAGAAAAACGACCAAAAAGTACCGAAGAAACGACTTTCCAAGCAGTTGGTGGCAATAACTTTGGTTCAATCACAGATTTGATGTCACCAACTGCATTAGACTGCTTGAAAAGTGATTTCTCCGGAACTTTTTAGTCATTCTTGATAGGCGATTTTTTTATATCAGTTGCCCAACATCAGCATTAAATATGACCACGTATACTTCTGGAACACCTTGTATAGGCTTGCACCCTATTTCGTGCTTTGATGTTTCATTGTGTGTATATTATTTTTTATTGTGTGTATGGACTCTTGTCATCGCGCATCAGAACCATGATTAGGATGGTATTGCAGGAACATGGGAATTGGCACAGGATAAGAGAGGCCCTATGCTCAGGACTGGCCGAAGATGGGCTGTGGATGATGATCATGATGATGATGTCCTTGAAAGGCTGTTTTGTTTTGGATAGGAAATCATCAAATGACTCCTCCCACTCTGGGCGGAGCGGAAGGAAGTGTCAGACTCTTACTGACTAAAACCCATCCGTGCTCCTCGTAGCGCCCTTTGCTTTCCAGGGCCGCGGTAACTCTTTCGAACAAAATCCGCAACCCTGTCTCCTTGAAAGGATTGGTCTTATTCCTCTTGTTGTATCCTCAGGTGCTGCGTACCTTGCCCGGCGGCGGCGCCTTGCGCCCCGTCGGCCGGCATCAAGTGTGGGCCGCGGGACGGGAAGCCTATGGATGGCATGCAGGAGCACCCCTGTCCCTGCCGAACCTGCTGCTGTGGCCAACAGCCCGCCGTCAAACCGGTATGTACATTACTCTAACAAGAATAAGAATTATTGATAAGCACGCGCTTGACCACTATCTCACCTAATGGTAAGCGATGATGTGGCCGAAGATGGAGCACGCTTGCCTAGAAGTAACCTATTCACTCTAGACTCCCAGGTGGTAGCTATCAGGAAATACAGACTCTGGCAGGGAATTCCCCTCTAGCTGTACGCACAATGAATGTGTTCTCAAAACGTTAAGTGCGCGTGGGGGGGATGTCCACCATGTACCGGTGACGCATCGCCGTATGTCTTGTGGTCCGATGATGGAATGGGCTTGGCGAATCTGAATTAAACTATGCAATGCCGTCGCACACTCCCCAAAATGCAGCTGATAGAAAACCGACAGGCTAGCAACTCGGCTTTTTTTTTTTTTTTTTTTTCGAGGATGGGAAATCATCAAATGACCCCTCCCGCTCTGGGTGGAGCGGCAGGGAGTGTCAGACTTTTACTGACTAAAACCCACCCTTTAGTCCTCCTAGTGCCTTTCTTCCCAGGGCCGCGGTAACTCTTTCGAACAAATCCGCAACCCTGGTAGGCTCTGGCCCTAACGGGCCCCGACCCATGCTGACGTCCGCTGGCTCGGCGCGCGTAGAACAGAGCGCGCCGTCAACCCGGGCCTGGTCTGATCGGACGGCGAGCTACCCATTGCTCGCCGTCCACAGGCATCAGTCACTGCGCCATGCTCAGGAGCATCAGTTCCTGGGCGGCGCAGTGGCTGACGTTCAACAGGAGGGGGTGAAATGGGGCCATTACTGGCACTCCATTTCGGCCCCCTTCGGAGCCCTTTGTAGGGGCTCTACTGCGGCTGCTGCAGTAGCAGCAGCCGCAGTGGAACCGGCAATGGCGGCAGAAGAAGCGGCGGCGGTCGCGGCAGAGACGGCGGTGGCGGAGGGCTTCCTCCTGTTTCCGGCTTTGGTGGGTGGGGCGCAGGCCCTACCCCCAGCCCAGTGGTCGGCCGGCTTGCCAGCTGCCGCACAGACTACGCAGTGTGGCGCGGCGACGCAAGAGCCGGCCCTGTGACCGGGCTGACCGCAGCGGAAACAAAGACCGCTGCGGTCCACCTCCGAGGTGCATTGAGCTCCCACATGGTGGCCCACTTGGCACCGGAAGCACCTCAGAGGTCGGGGTTCCAGCAGTTTGACCTGCGCGGAAACCCAACCCACCAAAAACCTACGGCCCTCCGAGATGGTCTTGGCCGCCGACACGGGACAGCTCACCACAAAAGTGCGCATGCCCGTGTTGTCAGGACGTAGGGTGCCCGCCTTCACCTCCTCTGCTGAGCACCCCCCCGTCCTAACGACGGCGGCCACCACCTCCGCCTCCGTGACGGAGTCGTCCAGGCCCAAGATGCGCATGTCGATGCGCTTGGTGGGCCTGGACACTCGGGCATCGTCCGCGCTAAGGGACGCCCTGAGCCTTTCGGCTAGAGCGTCCGCGGTTGGGCCGCTGGCTGCACCGGGGATCTCCAGCATCCGGGCCCCAGTCATGGTGACCCGGAGCCGAAGGCCCCCCACGATGCCTAGCTCACCAAGGTTCACCGCCTCCTTCGCCTTGGTGAGCACGTCCGCGTACGTCACGTCCCTCTTCGCCGCGTCCGGCTGTAGTGTAAGCACTACAGCCGGACGCGGCGAACGGTTTTCGGGGGGCGGAGCGCAGCCGCGACGCTTCGCGCCTTCTGCCGCCGCTTCCTCTCCCGCCTCTTGGCCGCCCTGGCTGCCTTTCCTGCCTTCTTCTTCTCCCCGGCCACTTGCCATTCGGCTTGAGCCGGGGGAGGAGCTGAAGGCGAGGAAGCCGGGGGGAGCTGCTGCTCAGACGGCGCAGGAGCCTTCGCCGTCCGCGCAGCAACCCCACCCCTCCTCTTCCTTCCCGGGGCCGGGTCCGGTTTTCCCGGCACCGGCTTCGCGGGTGCCGGCCCGGACCCTTTGTCCTGGCCGGACGACCCCGGAGTGGCAGCCACGGCGGCCGCATATGACGCCTTTTTCTGGCCTTGGGGGGCCTTCCCACTCGCCGCTAACGGGGGGCGCAGGACGATGCCCTCCAGGACGGAGAACCGCGCCTGGAAGGCTGCCATCTCCTGCCGCACGAGGTCCAGCACCTGGCTCTCCTGCGGCACGGGCTGGCTGTCCTTCTTGCGCCCCCCTTGCGGCGCCCCCTGTGGGCCGGCTCCCCGGAGCCTGGCCAGGTCTGCGCGGAGCCCCTCGTTCTCCTTTCGGAGACGCTCCGTGGCGGCAGCCAAGCGGGCGACCTCCGCCCGCAGCTCGGACATCTCGTCCGGCGGAGGCCCACCTTTGGTAGCCTCCGCTGCCGCCAGAATGGAGGACATCGCCTCGCTTATGGCCTTGTTCTTAGAGGAAAGCTTCCTCTTCAAGGCCACATCGCGAAGCGCGGCCTCCACCACCTCCGCAAACCCGGCCCTCCGGTCATCCGGCTCACCGCCGGAGGACTCATGGACATGAGCCCCACGACCGCCATCTTCGAGGGGTCGTCCAGCATCCTTGGAGGCAAGGACTCTGCCCTTGCCTCCCTCTCGGCCCTTACCCCGCCTGCTGGTGGGGATCTTCCGGGCCGAGGCCACCTCTTCGCTGCAAGACGACCCCCGGTCGTCTTCCGGCCTAGGCCGCTTGCGGAAGGACCTCGAGTCCTCCGCTGCAGTCCCTGCCCCCTCGGGTTCAGAGCTCGCCGAGCTCACTGTCACCAGGTCGTCGGAGTCCAGCTCGGACTCCGACTCTACACCCGCGTGACGCTCAGGCGAGCCCTTCCTCCAATACAGCGCGCCTCTTGCCGCGCTCCGCCCGTCCGACGCTTTGTCGGGCGAGCCAAAATTGAACCCGATCATGTCCTTGGACGGCAAGGAAGCTTGCAAGGAAGGACGGCTTGGATCGGGGGTCTCCTCGGCCACTGTTGCCCTTGGCAAGCGGAGTGTGGACAGCCTTATTGCCCCCCCCAGAATACGAGGGGCTTGACGCACGAGGCGTGGCGGATTCCCGGACTGCTGTGCAGTCCGGACCGCCCTGGGGTACAACTTCTCTTTTAAGACTGTCCATAATATCCTTTTTGAGGGTGCGGTCCCTTTCTCCCCTTCTCTCTCAATGCTTGCTCGCTGCCCTCACAGTCACGTCTGATGATCAGACGCGTACCAGAGAGCAGCGAGCAAGCCAATGAGACGCACACCGTCCGAGGACCCGAACACTGCTCAAGTCTCCGAACGGTGTGCCCCTCTTGTGTCTCTCTTGGTCTGGTCTCTCACTTGGGACCTTCCGGCATGAGTGGCTCTACCGGCAAAGCCCCCAAGATCACTGAGACACGCAAGCCCCACCACGACGGCAACGTGGAGACACGGTTGGTGGGGTAGCAACTCGGCTAGACTATGCACAGACGACTATTGGTGACGTTCTTCAGAAAGATCAGGCAACTGGTTTGATGCTGTAGATGCTGTTATGTAAGAGTAAACTTTCTAAAATAAATATTAAAAAATATTTTAATTATAAATCAACCTGAACTGTTCCATTCTTGGGCAAAGGCTTACCCCCATTCCTTTCCTTTTCTTTCTTAATTGTGCTTCTTCACGCTATTTGACCAGAAAAACATCTTCTCCTCTCCTCTCTCCTTCTCCTCCTCTTAGTCTTCCGCGACCCCATCTAGCTGTGTCTGGGATTCAGTTTTGCGATAAATATTAGCCCACAGTTTTGACGGCGATCCAGCAAATATTAATAATATACCTCACTTAGAATATACATCTGTATGGTCTCTGGCGATCACAATTTCTAATTGACCGAATACTTTGATGCAGAAATAATATTCATTTTCTTGTCAAGCAAGTTTGTAAGCACTTTCAGACGTCGACGTTTAAACAAACTTATTTCAACCGGAGCGAAACTTCCTTTGAATTCAGCCTTATTAAAATAAACCCCCAAGGGACAGTTTCAAGAATGGATAGTTACCTTACACAAGTACTTGGCTTTTGAAAAGTATTCGAGCTTCGAAAGCAGTACAGAAATTGTATTTGATGTTTGTTGTAGATTGATAAGACTCAAGTGTAATCCTTTAAAAAAAAACGTAACTTAATATTTTTAACCAATAAATGGTTTACGAGATTCTTTAAATGATGTGATGAAATAACTTTATTTATGAACCAATTGAAATAAAACAAACACTAAATGATAAGTGAAGCTTACCACAATTATATATTTGTGCCCTACCTCAGCCACGTCGGTTACGCCGTTTTAAAGATACTAGTGCATACGATATAAGATATAAGATGCAGACAAACAGACAAACGGAAAAACAGACAAATTCAAGAAATCATTGTTTTGTTTTCTGTTGCGTTATTAAATTCCCCCAGTAACAGTTTTTCTCAAAAATCTTCAATGTACAAACAGCGATTGGTTACAGATTTATTAAATGTATAGATATAGATGTGTGTCTCATTTCATAGTTGGGCGAGGTAGATTTAAGATAATCTAAACTCGTAAATCGAAAGCACATTTCTATGACAGCGCATGAATTCGTCGCAAGATCTAGCTACGGCATCAACATCCATTGTTATACTTGCTCCTCGTAACGTATAATATTATTTATTTGTTTCTCTCAAAAGGGTACAAAGATTGATAATATAAGTAACTGCAATAATTTATCCTTTTTGAGAGCTGGAGTCTATACTGGGTTCAAGACCTGTGTCACAGAACTCCAGGCCACCTTCAAAATTACGATTAAGATTGCACTAACATACTAACAGAAACTACAAGTGAAGAGAGTATGCTAGGAACATACAAAATACCTGACGGGACATCGTGTGGATTGAGTCCACACGGTGTTCCGTCAGGTATTTTGCCAAAGCGCTGTCCGCTACCGCTAAGGGTATCGAATACCGCGTAGGTCTGATTAGGCTTTTAATAAACCAACAAGGAGAAGTCACAAAATCGCCTCATCATCAACCAAAACTCCACAATGTTCCATAAAATCTTACCTTCCTCCCAGTGCTACAAACAACCTCGTATCCCGGACTCGTACGCTCCGCGTCGATGCTACATGCGCCCGACTGCGCCGGTGGAGTCCTGCACGACGTACAATCTATCGTACTTGCCGACTGATGGGTGTCGCAACTTGCGTGGGCAGGCTCGCAGGCCCGCGTCTAACCTCGTACCCAGCTGCGAGCCTATGGAGGGATGTACCGTGCAGAAGGTAATACTGAACACATTATTCTATATACTAAACATACTATATTCTTCTTCTTCTTCTTCTTCTTTTCGTGTCGATTGACTCATTTCAAATTTTGTCTGACCAGTATTGAGCAACTTGTACAGCTCTATCATTGGCTTCGTTCAAATCTTGGATGGTGCAGGTGGTAGTGCACGAGGGGCAATTAAGAAGGTGATGCATGTCCTGTGAAGGGGCTCCACACTGGCACTGCATTTGGGATGGGTGAAGAATGCCCCATTTGGTCAGATTATTTTTACAGCGGCCAACCTGGGACCGCAGTCGGTCAAGAGATTTCCAGAATTCCTCATGCAAACATACTATATTTATATTGTAATGGCGAAAATTTGGATGTTTAGATGAATGTATGTTTGTAACTCAATCACGTCAGAAAGGCTGAACAGATCTTAATGAAATTTGGCCCAGAGGTAGATTATAGTCTGGGATAAAACATAGGATACTTCTTATCCCGGGAGTACCTATGATCCCTTGGAATCATTTTTGACTTTCACGTGGACGGAAAGGGGGCCCTTCGACCAATAGCTCTTCCAGGCGTTTTCGGTGCGTGGAGCAACTTCTTTTTCTTGTCTCGCCTGGAATGAGACTATTTCGTCTCTTGATTCTAGCTTTCAGAACTAAGGTCATCCTTCTGCACTTAGGTATACAGACTTCCACAAATTCTGTAGATCATTTTTCGCCAGACATCTATGACGGTACCGTTTTTTAGAAGCTCAAGCTAAACAAAGGGAATAAAGGGATCGCTTCATAGCAGCCAACGGCCACGCTACGCATACACATAGATGCATGACTGGTAAACATGGCAAACCTCTCCGAGCATTTGCAAGTAGCAGTTGTCGACCTAAATCCTTACCAAAACTTGTCTATTCCCCAGCTATCGTACCTGCCGAACCCCACATGCGTGACGCAGGCGATCCGTCCGTGTCACCACGACATGTGGGGTCAGGGGCCCATGCAGAACCTGACCACGCAACGTCATGACTATGTGCCCAAGCCGTGCGTGCTTCGGGAGAGCTGCAAGCCGGCTCCCAAGTTCCACTGCGTTGAACAGCCCTTCGAAAGTAATAACACTGATACTTATAACAGTCCTTTTTTTAGAACAGCAGAAAAAGCAAAAGAAGAATATTCTCCATATAATGGCAACGCGGCTATGAAATTTCAGAAGAAATAAAAACATTTTTGTTCTCAGCTCGTTCGAACTGAATGTCAACTGCACGCCGACTGCATAGTCAAGTCATACTGCAATTTTGCAGCTGATGTGCAGT